>OX442426.1:8412868-8583025 GCA_949361645.1 Spongilla lacustris | reverse complement strand
TCTCTCCTTCCACCCCTCTCCTTTCACCCTCTCCTCCCACCCCTCTCCTCTCACCCCTCTCCTCCCACCCTCTCCTCCCACCTCTCCTCCCACCCCTCTTCTCCCACCTCTCCTCCCACCCCTCTCCTCCCATCCCTCTCCTCCCACCCCTCCTCCCACCTCTCCTCCCACCCCTCTCCTCCCACCTCTTCTCCCACCCCTCTCCTCCCACCCCTCTCCTCCCACCTCTCCTCCCACCCCTCTCCTCCCACCCCTCTCCTCCCACCCTCTCCTCACCCCTCTCCTCCCACCCCTCTCCTCCCACCCCTCTCCTCCCACCCCTCTCCTCCCACCCCTCTCCTCCTCCCACCTCTCCTCCCACCCCTCTCCTCCCACCCCTCTCCCCTTCCACCCCTCTCCTCCCACCCTCTCCTCCCAGCCCTCTCCTCCCACCCCTCTCCTCCCACCCTCTCCTCCCACCCCTTCTCCCACCCCTCTCCTCCCACCTCTCCTCCCACCCCTCTCCTCCCACCCCTCTCCTCCCACCCCTCTCCTTCCACCCCTCTCCTCCCACCCCTCTCCTTTCACCCCTCTCCTCCCACCCCTCTCCTCCCACCCCTCTCCTCCCACCCCTCTCCTCCCACCCCTCTCCTCCCACCCCTCTCCTCCCACCCCTCTCCCCTTCCACCCCTCTCCTCCCACCCCTCTCCTCCCACCCCTCTCCTCCCACCTCTCCTCCCACCCCTCTCCTCCCACCCCTCTCCCCTTCCACCCCTCTCCTCCCACCCTCTCCTCCCAGCCCTCTCCTCCCACCCCTCTCCTCCCACCCTCTCCTCCCACCCCTCTTCTCCCACCCCTCTCCTCCCACCTCTCCTCCCACCCCTCTCCTCCCACCCCTCTCCTCCCACCCCTCTCCTTCCACCCCTCTCCTCCCACCCCTCTCCTTTCACCCCTCTCCTCCCACCCCTCTCCTCCCACCCCTCTCCTCCCACCCCTCTCCTCCCACCCCTCTCCTCCCACCCCTCTCCTCCCACCCCTCTCCCCTTTCACCCCTCTCCTTCCACCCCTCTCCTTTCACCCCTCTCCTTTCACCCCTCTCCTTTCACCCCTCTCCTCCCACCTCTCCTCCCACCCCTCTCCTCCCACCCCTCTCCTCCCACCTCTCCTCCCACCCCTCTCCTCCACCTCTCCTCCCACCCCTCTCCTCCCACCCCTCTCCTCCCACCCCTCTCCTCCCACCCCTCTCCTCCCACCCCTCTCCTCCCACCCCTCTCCTCCCACCCCTCTCCTCCCACCCTCTCCTCCCACCCCTCTCCTTCCACCCCTCTCCTCCCACCCCTCTCCTTTCACCCCTCTCCTCCCACCCCTCTCCTCCCACCCCTCTCCTCCCACCCCTCTCCTCCCACCTCTCTCCTCACACCCCTCTCCTCCCACCCCTCTCCTTTCACCCTCTTCTTTTCCTCCCACCCTTCATCCCAGGTGATTGCTGAATGCACACCCAGCCCAGACACAGGTGCTCTGATAACATCTACTGTATTGCCAAGAAAGAATTCTTCCTTAATGTCTGGAGTAGACCAGCTGCCATCCTCCTCCCAATACTTCTCTGTACCCTCTCTCCTCTCCTTCCTCACCAACCCCCCAGACCCACGCCTCCAGTCCACCATCCTTCTGACCTATCGCATGTTCACAAATGCTCACGAGGTGTTGGACGTTCTAATTGAAGCCCACAGGAGAGAGTTGAATGAGAGAGTGTGTACGGAGGTGAGTCTGTCACAACATACACATGCACACATGCACGCACATGCACACACACACACACACACATACACACAAACACTTGGATGTGTTTTCTTGTGCAGAACTTTCCACAGCTAAGCATGTCGACAGGGACTTTGCGCTTCTTCAATACTGTGAAGGCTTGGGTCAGCCAGTACTATGTGGTAGGACCTGGCGTGATAAGTCTGCTGTCCCTTCAGGCTACCTCCTAAATCACAGGACTTCCACCACGATATAGCATTGAAGAACCTTCTGATAGGCTACCTATCAGAGCTGAAGACCCATAAGCTTGTGATGGAGAAGGAATGTGAACTGGTGGACAGCATATTAAAGTAAGGAACCCCTAGGGGGTGGGGTTATTGGGGAGTTTTAACCCCTGGGGTGGGGTTATTAACCCTGAGGGTTGGGTTTTAACCCCTGGGGGTGGGGTTATTAACCCCTGGGGAGTAGGGTTATTAACCCCTGGAGGGCTTCTAGAGGAGGAGTCTGCTCCAGACCTAATCACTATTTGTTCCTCTGCCCCAGACCTAATCACTATTACATGGACTAAATCATTATTACATGTTCCTCTGCCCCAGACCTAATCATTATTACAGCACATTTTCCCTGCAGGGTTGTCAGTGAGAGAGGCCATATACCTGTCACTAGAAAGAGCAAACAGAAGGTTGGCCCCGCCCTCTTTGACTCCGCCCTCTTTGACTCCGCCCTCTTTGACTATTAGATTTTGGTCACCAGGCCAGTCCAAAGGCCTGTGCCCATCTCATTTATGGAGATACCAGCGGACACTGTAGCAGAACAGCTGACTCGAATGGAGCATGAGTTCTACTCCAGGATAAAACCATAGTGAGTTAGAGAACTCAGCCAACTGCCGGGTGTAGAAAGGGTTAAGGTGGAATCATGGATACATGTGTGCATGTGATGGTGTGGTGAGGGTTAATGTTGCTATTTCCTACTGCAGTGAATTTCTTCAGCAGAAATGGACCAAGAAGAACAAGGGGGAGTTGTCCCCCAACATATGCTACTGTATAGACAGGTTCAATACAGTGACTCGCTGGATCACTAAGGAGGTACTTGGATATGACCACACAAGGCAGAGAGCTGTTGCAATATCCAAAATGGTCCAAGTTGCCATGATGTGCCTTAAGATGAACAACTTCACAACTGTGTTCCAGATCACAGCCGCCATTAATGCCATGCCTATCCAGAGGCTGAAGAAGACTTGGGAACAAATGCAACACACTGTATGTGGCTATGTCCCAAGACCATGTCTGGCTATGTCCCGAGACCATGTCCACACCTAGTGTGTGTAGTCTAACTTGAAAGTTTTGGATAATGGGGGTGGGGCCACCAGTGGGCGGAGACTTTGATTTATGCATACAAGATGTGAAAGGGAAAGAATATTGTGGTTACCATGGTGCCCATATGGGGAAGGAAGGGTTAAAAGTAGTGGTTACCATGGTGCTCCTGCATTTCAGGTGATTGAAAACTTTGATGAGCTCCAGAAGCTTACAAGTATCCAAGGCTGCAAAGCGTACCGAGAGAGGCAGAAGTGGTGAGTACCATCTGGTATAGGGAGGTGTGGCTATGTCCTCCCCCACCCCACCCCCAGCTGTGCTCCTCCCAGTGTGCCCTACCTAGGTGCTTACCTCAGCCAGCTGGTCTGCATAGAGGTGGGCATGCCTACCTTTGTGGAGACACCTCCTGAGCATGTCAACTATCCTAAGCTTTTGCGGGTACGTTGTGGGGAGATATGTATGTTGCCATGGTGAAGACCTCTTATATTGCAGCTGGCAAACATCATTGAGGAGGTGACAAGATTCCAACATCCAAAGTACACTATAGCGTTTGATGCTTCTGTAAGTGCCCAGACCAGCATATTTGACATCAAACATATGTGCCCCGCCCCCAAACATATGTGCCCCGCCCCCAAACATATCCCTCTACAGGTGCTCGCGTACCTTGACAGAGCATTGGAATCATCCTCATCCTTCGACGAGGACCAGCAGTACTCAAGATCCCTGATGGTGGAGCCAAGGGTCACCTCAGACTAACAGTGTCCACTTGATACACCAGAGTGTATTAAAAGTACAGTTATTGTCACTTAATAAGCCTTAATTAACTGATATATGTTTATTTGAACATACATACAAATTAACAGACCCCACCCACAGAGAGGGGCGGGACAGACCACACCCACAGGGGAGGGGCGGGACAGACGTGTTAAGAAAGTGGTTTGTTTATTAGGCACAATACGTTGCGCGCCTCTCGTTGGGTGCTTCCTAATTCGCACAGCAGCCTTATTAGCTGCGTGGTACCTGAGCTGGAACACACACTGTGTTCACAATATAGTCTACTCTTCCCGACAACAGACTTTGCAGCGATTCGTTTCGCACGATAATTTGTTGATAACGACACAACATTGCCGAACATACAGTACAGAATCAATAGTTCGATCTAAACTCTTCTACAGTAGTGTCGGGTCAATCCGCAGATAATGCCTCACTTAAATTTGTTCCACAATACGAGAGACTACAGGCCCGTAGCCAGGGGGGTGCAAACGGGTGCAATTGCACCCCCCCACTGGACGCAAGGTCCGCTTGGCAGGCTATGAATATTATTCCCTTTATTGTGCATATATTAATAAGAACTGCCATGCGCACGAGTGCATGTAAGAGCACTAGTACGGGATCAAGTCAGGGCTGTTGCAGCCGGTCAGGCATTAGGGCTATGGCTCGACCCTTTTTGCCCAAGGTCCACCTCGAAAAAGGATATATACTGATAAAATTGTGTGCATATACCCAGTATGGATAATTATACATCACATAGAATCGAAGTCAGTTCTCATGTACGCTCCCCCAACCATATGACCACAATGTTTGGTGCGAAGGAAATAACTCATTGGCCACAATGGTTTCAAAAGAGGTCTTGAATCCACTAACTAAAGATGAAGGTCGTGATATGTATCTACGCATGTAGTTTTCCGTTCCATCTGTGTAAAAGCTGACTGCAGCTGCTGGTGACGAAGCATCTAGCCGAAAGAGAATTTGATGACTGTGGCACGGTGTCTGAAGTTTATGGCAAGGCAAGGCCTGGCAATAGCTATAGGCCTGTAGAGTGATCCGGAGAGGGAAAATAATAAGGGCATGGAACTAACTAGTAACAGAGCGGAATAGTTTTTATTCTGGTGCATGGGTATGGGAGGGTCTGGGAACTAGGAGCGCTATATAGCTGTAAGCTCCTCCATCACATCAGCTTTGCAACTTTTGCCAGGTCTTGCAATTTTGTACTGAATTGCAAAATAGATTTATGACACTTCAATCCTACGGCATTGCATGGCCAGATTTCAGTACTACTTTGTAATAATGAAAACGTGGTACCACTGAGCCTTCCTTTACCAAGTAGTAAATAGTACTATGTAATAACCACATTGCTTTCATGTATATCTGCATGCAGGGTGAGCTGCCGTATGCTATGCACGTAATTGCGATTGTGCATGCATTGCCCCAGCAGCTTTGCATACAGCTTTTGAAATTTTTGTAATTTTGCATACAGTCAATTGCAAAAAAAAAATATTTGCGCCACTTCAATTCTTATGGCATTGGCCAAATTTACTACATGAACCAAATAATGAAAATGTTGTACCAGCCTTCCTTTGTAGTAGTAAATAGGACTATTTTGGCAGTACAACTGAGAGGATTAAGACTTTACCACTGATATTTGCTTTCATACAGTATAATGAACATCAGATTCTGTAGTGTCAGCTGCCTTGAATTGTGCATTGCCCCAGCACCTTTGCAACTTAAGCAATTTTTTTAAAAGTCTTGCAATTTTGTACTCAATTGCATAAAATTTGTTACACTTCAATCCTATACGGCATTGCATGGCCAGATTTTATGACCCAAATAATGAAAATGTGGGCCCAGCCTTCCTTTACCAAGTAGTAAATAGGACTACATGTAGTAGAGGAAGACTATACTCTAGTAACCGCATTTGCTTTCATGTACATCTGCATATATGGTTAACTGCCGTATGCATGCTATGCACGTGCATGCATTGTGCATTGCCCCAGCAGCTTTGCATGCAGATTTTGCAATTTTGTATTCAGTCAATTGCAAAAAACAATCGCGACACTTATTCTATACCGCATATGGCTAGATTTAATAAATTATTATTATTATTATTATTATTATATATATAAATATATATTTTATAATTTCATGTGCATGTAATATACACATAGGCAAGTAATTTACTACATTGTATGAACCAAACAATGAAAATGTGGTACCAGCCTTCCTTTGTGGTATAGTAAATGGGACTGTATAGTAGAGGAAGACTTTAAACATATTTAATTTTAATATTTCATACATCTGTAGCGTGCGTTGCCTTGAATTGTGCATTGCCCTGGGCAACTATATTGCAAATTTTTATGTCTTACATGCAATTTTGTATTCAAATGCAAAGGAATTCGCGACGCTTCATTCTTACGGCATTGGCCAGATTTACTTAATACTTAGAACCACACACATACATGCAGTTCTTGCATTGCTACATGTATGTATTATCCTGGCTACACCACTGGTTGAGTCCATTTATAACATGCTTTGCACCCCCCCAACACACAACCTGGCTACGGGCCTGTGACTACGTACATGTACATGTGTAAACCTGTTAGTCTTGTGCCGCCTCAATTTCGCGTGTCAATTAGTTTTGTAACACCTCATCAATGAGAATGAACATCGAAGGCTTAATAGGGGAATGTACGCCATAGACTGTTCAGTTATTGAGCGGCCTTTCAGAATTGGATCTCGATTTGCAGATAACGCCCTACTATCATAAATTTGTTCCACAATAAGATACTACGTAAACCTGTTTAGTTTTGTGCCACTTCGATTTCGCGTGTCAGCCAAGTGTGATATAGACGAGTTTCATTTATCGCATGAATAACGACATAATTTTCACCTCAAGGTCACCTCGTTCCCAGGAGCACGTTGCTAACATGTGATCGTGCGCTGCTGCGAGGGTATAAAAAGCTCGCGCGACCCTTTTGTTTGCATTTACTGTGAAATGAGCGAAAATGTGTGGGAGCATGTATTTGATCGATCCGACTCACTGCCTTCAAAACAGGGCAGTTTTCCGCGCGTGTCATCGGCACCCGTTTTTAACTTGAGCCGTAGGCAGTCTACATCAGCAGACAATGGATTCTGTTCGTCAAATTCAACGAGGTCCACGTCACCTAGCCACCCGACTACGTTGATAGATAAGATCAATGTAAGTTAAATTTGGACTGACAGAGATAACATGGCGGCTAGGTGCAGCTATAGTAGTAGTAGAAATGAGCTGCGTTGTGTGCGAGGGTGGTGCGTACATAGGTAACGTTACAAAACCTTATTGTGTGTCACTCACCTGTAGTCAAAAATCAAGAACAAGGAGAAGTTCTTTTCGTTGGAGTTCTTCCCGCCAAAAACAGCAGCGGGGGCTTCGAATCTTGTCAACCGCTTCGACCAAATGTTCGCAGGAGGACCGCTGTTCTGCGACGTTACCTGGCACCCGGCAGGAAATCCAGGCGGAGACCAAGAAACCAGTTCCATGGCGATAGCAAGCGCTGCCCTCAACTACTGCGGACTGGAGACGATGCTGCACATGACGTGTGTGAACCAAAGCCGGGAGCTTGTTACACGTCACCTTGAAAAGGCCAAAAACGCTGGCGTCAAGAACATACTAGCTCTGCGGGGAGGTACATGATAGAAACATTAGGATTATATCGTGTATGTCACGTGCCGCGCATGTCCTTAGCCCCGCTCGTAAGAGCGGAAGGACATTTGCGCGCGCATCTCTTAAAACAGGCAGCAAACGTACTGTATTTGGGACATGGTGTGTGCCCCACCCACCCAACATTAGCTGTAGCTTTGTGTAGAACTACGCTAGGACCACAATAGGTATAGAGCAAAGTACAGCTTAGGATGCCCTACCCACTTAAACCATACTATATTCAGCAAGTTGAGTGACCAGAGTCAGCCCCCACACGTCTGAGGTCTTGGGACAGCCACTCGTCCTGCAAGAAAGTTGAGATGTTTGTATGGCTTCTCTGTAATTCCGTGTGATTCAAACTTTGACTCTGGTGTGTTCCAGACATCCCTAACAAGGAAGAATGGTGTTCTGAGCCCGAGGGACTGGCCTATGCTGTGGATTTGGTCAGACATATTAAGCAAGAGTTTGGCGACTACTTCACCATCTGTGTAGCAGGTGTGTGTGTTGGGGGGGGGACCATATTGGTATGTATTTGAAGTTCCCTCCTTGCAGCCTACCCCACTGGACATCCTGACTGCACCAGCTATGAGGACGACCTGGCCTATCTCAAGGAGAAGGTGGATGCAGGAGCTGATTTTGTCATCACACAACTTTTTTTCGAAGCAAGAACGTTTCTACAATTTCTTAGGGACTGCCGTGAGATGGGCATCACTGTGCCGATCATACCAGGGATATTTCCTATTCAGGTTGGGGGACATAGGAGTTAGGGACATGTGTACTTGCACATGTTAGTGTAAGAAGCTTAGCCATTAATTACCCACTTGCCATGTGGAAAATTGCATAGGTGGAGTGCTACAATGGCCCATCATGTTGCTAGGGTCATGTTGCCATGTGGTATATTTGTCTCTAGAGCTACCAAAGTTTGAGGCAGCTGACCAAACTATCCAAGCTGGAGATACCAAGTAGCATAATCTCTGACCTCCATGGCATCAAGGACAACGATGAGGCCGTGCGCAGGTATGGAGTTGATCTGGCTGTGAAGATGTGTCGTGAACTGCTAGACTCTGGAATGGTTAGTTGCATACCAAGCCTATTTGGGGGTGTCACATTCCCATACCAATGCTCCCACAGGTACACGGCCTGCACTTCTATACACTGAATCGGGAGGTTGCAACCATGGAGATATTGAAGCAGCTAGGAATGTGGTGCGAAGACCCTCTGCAGCTGCGTTCTCTTCCCTGGAAGCTATCAGCTAACCACAAGCGTTGCAGTGAGGACGTGCGCCCTATCTTCTGGGCTACCAGGCCAAAGAGCTACATTTATCGTACTCTTAAGTGGGAGGACTTCCCTAATGGCCGCTGGGGGAGGTCATCGAACCCTGCCTTTGGAGAGCTTCAGAACTATCACTCGTTCTACCTCCATAACCACTTGTCTCTTGAGCGTCGGGCAGCAATGTGGGGGGAGTCCCTGGAATGTGAAAAGGATGTTTATAATGTGTTTGAGTCCTATATCACTGGCCAGAAGAACAAGTATGGAGTTAAAGTGAGTTAACTTGTATTTGGAGGGGGGAGGGGTAACTGGTATTTGGGAGTAACTTTGGCAAAATGTGTGTGGAAGGACCTCACCCCCCAGGGGGTTTTGAAGGAAGCTTCACTAGTTTGCATCAACCTGCATTTTGGTCACCAGGCCAGTCCAAAGGCCTGTACCCATCTCATTGCTGGAGATACCTGTGGACACTGTAGCAGAACAGCTGACTCTGAATCTCTTTGATCTAGCTATCACCATCTGAATGTGACAAGTTGCCTGCTTTTAGTGGTAAATTCACATTCAGTGGACTGCAGCAGTGCGCCTATTATAACCATTGTTTCCATCCACCCCTTTTATTGGCCATTTTTGGGGGGAAGGAGATGGAATTCATGTTCCGTCATGACCTCATATGTATGTCATCTTACCTTCAAAGGTAACTTCCCTGCCTTGGAATGAAGAGGAGCTTGCCTTGGAGACCTCTTTGATAACTGACCAGTTGGCACACATCAATGCCTACGGTGTTCTCACCATTAACAGCCAGCCTGCTGTTAATGGCAAACCCTCAACAGATCCAGTGGTGGGGTGGGGCAGACCAGGTGGATATGTGTACCAGAAGGTATGTGGGCGGAGCATCATGTTATGGTGTACTAGTGTATTACCCTCATCCCCAGGCTTATCTTGAGTTCTTCGCTAGCCGCGAATTCACTGTTGCCTTGTATGAAACACTTGCTGGCTATCCAATGGTCAACTATCACATTGTCAACAGAAATGTGAGCCTCTTTTTTCCCTTGGTACATATCTTTATTGTGTGGTTGGTTGCCTAGGGATCAGATGACGTTACTAACTGTGATTCAAACTCTCCTATTGCTGTGACATGGGGAGTGTTCCCCGGGATGGAGATCCTGCAGCCCACTGTGGTAGATCCCGTTAGCTTCCATATATGGAAGGTGATGATGTAATGTTGTTTTGTTTTGTGATTTTACAACTTATTTCCTCCTAACAGGATGAAGCTTTCATGTTGTGGGACAACTCCTGGGCACCGCTGTACGAGGACCAGTCACCGTCCAGGGCTGTCATTGACCACATCACTGATACTTACTACCTGGTCAACCTTGTAGACAATGATTATGTCCAGGGCAGCTGCCTGTTCAAGGTGATCAGCGATGTCCTGGTGAAGCTGGGCAAGCCTCCAGTCCCTAGTGTTCAAACCCCGAAATGATTTTAGGTTCATGTATTGTGTGTCAATGCCATTTGTACAGCACATGTATGTGTGTATGTTAGAATTTTAAACAGAGCATTGGACCCCCTACCAATATGTCTGAATTGTAGCCTAGTAGATATTTGAATGCAGGAAACTTGTTAATGGAATTTATGCAATGCACCACCCTGGATTTGGCGGCGTCGAGCGCTTCGCACCCCACACTGTCTCTCAAAAGTGAATATACAAAAACACCTGATCCCATAACTAAAGCATTTTCTTTATAAATACAAACTGGAATTTTCAAGTTTGGCTATTTGATTTTCAAGTCTTGGTTATTGATGCAAATTGCAATGGTCAAATTACACCCGTGGTGCTGTCCCAGCCACTCCATTGCACACAAAAAAAAAAAAAAAAAAAAAATTTGATCCGGCTCGTCCCCAGTCCGAAGGCGCCGTACTTCGTGCTTCGCGCGCCACACTTAATCGCCTGGAACCAATAGCCTTAAAGCAGCATCCACGCCAAATTTTACACGACATTGCACAATCGTTTCAAAATCAATGCACTTGCACTTCTCATTAATACTAGTAAGAGTTAAAATGCAAATTTGGGAGTCTAGCTAGTCTCCAGCACTAGTGCTTTCAAACTAGTCCTTCCTTAAACATTTCACCTTTTTGGCTGTACTGTGTAAATAGAGGGGGCGTTTCTAGTTACAATCCCCAGTGTAATTGATATTTGGGCAAGTAGCAGTCATAGTGTGCCATGTGTGCGTGTTTGTTTTTAATAACTATTAATGAACAGTTTCTCAAGCACCATTTTAAGTATATCATGTTCATTAGGGGAATTTTTAAAAAGTGTATGAAGATCAAATTAATTTATATCCACATCACCTTGATTCCTGAGTTAGCTGAAGCAGCAGCAAACACTCTGGGAGCTCTTAAGGGTTTCGGAGATATGGTGTTCTAAAAAGGAAGGATCCAAACATTGAGGTCCTTCACAATTGGTAACTTCCTTATAAGGCAATTCGCAGCACCTCCGTGGGCAATCGTTTACACAGTGGAATTCATTGTTGGAACCACCGTGTAAAGAGGTGCTGCTAATTGTGGAAGTTACCAATGGTGAAGGACACGCTTCCCTTTTAGAACACCATATCTCCGATACCCTTAGATGTCTGCAGAGTGTTTGTTCCAACAAAAATAACTATATGAACAGGTTGCAACAATTAACCCCTGCATGTGTTCATGCAGGGGTTAATTGCTGCAACCTGTTCATGTAAATTACACGTTGTGATGTGTGTGTTGTTACACACGAAATATATACATCACAATTGATGAAGTGCATTTGTTGGAAAATGTACCCACTGTGCATGTCAATGGAAACAAGAATGTCAGAAATGCAACATCTTTTGAAGCAGATGACCAGAAAATACCAGTAACCCAATACACATGATGTATACATGGAAGGGTTAATCATTAAATAGTTTTCAGATATGCACTAGGCCATGGACCACACCCACCTTCACCTGTTGACCTCATTGCAGAGGCTGGCCTCCCCTGGTGCACATGATGGAGGAACACAGGAAGGAAAAGGAAAGATGGCAACTGATCCCAGGCCACCACGGTTGAGCTGTATGAATGTCCCCACTTTGCCTACAGCAGGGCAGTGATGTGCTTGTGCCCTCCCTTCCCTAGGCCTCCCTTGTGCCCTCCCTTCCCTAGGCCTCCCTTGTGCCCTCCCTTCCCTAGGCCTCCCTTGTGCCCTCCCTTCCCTAGGCCTCCCTTGTGCCCTCCCTTCCCTAGGCCTCCCTTGTGCCCTCCCTTCCCTAGGCCTCCCTTGTGCCCTCCCTTCCCTAGGCCTTCCTTGTGCCCTCCCTTCCCTAGGCCTCCCTTGTGCCCTCCCTTCCCTAGGCCTCCAGTGGCAGGTATGATAAGTGGGGTGAAGGAGGCAGGCATGCTCAACTTCTAGGATCCTTCACTCATAGGCTCGCCTCTTTGAGGCCTCGTGGGAATGGTAGCACGCAGAAAGTTGGGATGAGGGGGCATAGGGTTGAAAACCTTCATGTCAAAGAATGCCCTCTCAAAACGACTCCCGGCAACATCAAGTTGTGCACCATCCAGGAAGCCAGCCATACCTAAGAGCTAGTGCATCTTGGAAGGCGGTCTTGTGAAGCTAGGGTAAAACCAGCCTTCTATAGGGAGCACTGTAAGCCAGCTGGATGTTCCTTTGCCTGACATACATGTAGGTCCATCACTAGCTGGAGATTGGAAGGCAGTATGGTTTTGAGCTGGGTTCTAAGAGCCAAGAAAATCCATTTGCTTGTGATAGGGCTCTATTGATACTCTATTGTCACACGTATATAGCCTATAGGCTTATATCCGTCCAGGTCATTGTAATTTTTGGTTCGCCCCTCCTCACATACCTTCTGTGGTTACAGCTTTTAGAGTTTTCATGAACGATTCAGTAAATAAGAACGAAATCATTATTTTTTGTTCGGTCGTTCGGGCTCATGCCCGCGAAGTACACGTACAAATAATGGACGTCGACGATGATCAAATTCCTGACCCTCCGCTGAAGCCGTTGCCTGGTGATTGCTGTGGAAATGGGTGCACACCGTGCGTGTTGGAAGTCTATCAGAAAGAACTCGAGTTATGGCAGTCCGTGTGCCGCATGACCCCACAGGCAAGAGCAGAATGGAAAAGAACCGAATTACAAAAGGCGTCGAAACAGGGGGCGGGTAGGCAGGCACTGTACCCGGGGGGCTACAGAGCATTTCGGATTGTGAAGGTGGTCCGTATAACGGACTGTGTGTACAAGTATACGTTTGAGCTAGCACGTGATGAGCACCTTGGTCTGAGGGCGGGACAGCATGCTATGCTGCGGATGTGGGAGAAAGAGGGTGTGGCCATAACCAGACCGTACACGCCCATCAGCCCTCTGATGCAGTTAGGTTCGTTTGAAGTCCTGATCAAGGTACAGTGTCTACCGTAACGTGTTCATGACCATTTAAAGGCAATCAGTGGTTCAAAAATAGATATATGAAGATGGGCAGATGACCCAACGCCTGAAGGAATGGGATGTTGGTACCACAGCAGAATGGCGAGGTCCCCTAGGGGACTTCACATACACACCCAACAGGGTACTGCTTGCATACTCCAGTATACTCCCGTGCGCTATGACTGCAGTATTCTCCTTGCAGTATGACAGGGTGGGGATGCTGGCGTGTGGGACAGGGATAGCACCACTGCTGCAGGTGGCCAGGAGTATTGTGGACAACGATGAGGACAACACCTTTGTGCACTTGCTGTACTGCTGCAGGACTCAACATGACATTCTGATGAAGGATGAGCTAGATCGCCTGGCTTCATTCTGGAACTTCAGCGTCCTGTATGCTCTGAGCTCCTGCACTAAAGAAAATCTGTTGCAAGATCCTGGACTGGTCAAATATGGTGATAAGATCCATCATGGTCGTGTTGGACAGACAGAGGTAGTCAGTCACATGCCTCATCCAAGGGACAGAATGATAGTGTATATATGTGGAACTGCTTCTTTTCAACAACACATGGTCACACACCTCACTGCTGCTAACTTTGCTACTAATATGTATTTCATATTTTAATTATTGCACACCATGTATACAGCGTAAATCACAGCTGTCTGACAACAACTACAACCCTTGGGGGAGGAGCTACAACAAGAGGGTCATTGCTAAAATCAATCACTGTGAAGCCAAGTTTGGTGTAGAACTGTAGAGCCTTCTCGCAACAAGAGTCCATCTCCATCTCCATGTGTACTCCACAAGACCCTAGTAACAGGCAGTGATAGACAGATCACAAGATGCTCCATAAAGCTCTGGTTCCCACGCTTGACCCCACCCACTCACCTTTTGCTTTGAGTGTGGATAGAACAGTGCTGACCATGCGAGGGGCTATCCCCTGTCCCTGTGCCCTAGCCATGAGGTTAATGCGAATGTGAGATGGGTAGTCCTTCTGAAGCTTAGGTGGGAGGAAGAACTCGGGGGTCATCACTTGCTTAAACATGACCTGACGAGAGAACACACTGAGTGATTGCCTCATCCCCAGACCCAAACTTTCTCACTTTGCTTTAGGTCAATTACTTCATGTACAACATTAGTGGAGTATAACACCCCTATGCACCATAACATCCCCTAGGTACCATCCTAGGTACCATAACACCCCCATGGTACCATAACACCCCCTAGGTACCATAACACCCCCCATGGTACCATAACCCCCCCCCCCCCACCCTAGGTACCATACCTGTTCTGTTCCATTCATCAACTTGCAACCTTCTGAGGAATATTTAGATGACAGAGAGGGGAGCCACTCCCTTATCAATTGTTCATAAAACTTCTGGGAATCCAGCACCCCCACCACATAGCCACACACCCCTTCAGAGTCCTCTAACACAAAGGACAGGTCAGGACTCAGCATACAGTAAGGACCCACAAACCTACACACAGGACATAATGAATATCAGTGCAAGCTGCCTGAAACTGAAACCAGTAATGAAAAACACACCCCCAATGACAAGCATTACATGTACAGGACTAACATAGAATAACATTGAATATGCCCCACCCCCTGCCACACCCACCTGTCCCCCAGTAGCTCAGGGTAGTTGGGGTAGAGGCACGAGGCGTCATCTCCTGACCTTCCAGTCTCAAGACATGCCTGGTACATGGATCCCTGTGTACAGTTATGATACATGGCTGGTACACTCAGTTATGATACATGGCTGGTACACACAGTTATGATACATGGCTGGTACACTCAGTTATGATACATGGCTGGTACACTCAGTTATGATACATGGCTGGTACACACAGTTATGATACATGGCTGGTACACACAGTTATGATACATGGCTGTTACACACAGTTATGATACATGGCTGGTACACACAGTTATGATACATGGCTGGTACAGACAGTTATGATACATGGCTGGTACATACAGTTATGATACACGGCTGGTCACACAGTTATGATACATGGCTGGTACACACAGTTATGATACATGGCTGGTACCCAGGCCCTTCCCACATTACCCCAGCTTCATGTCAGTGCTCACAACTTAAGTTCCATACCTTATTAATAACTAACCTTCAGCACAACCTTATTAATAACTAACCTTCAGCACAACCTTATTAATAACTAACCTTCAGCACAACCTTATTAATAACTAACCTTCAGCACGACCTTACCAATAACTAGCCTTCAGCACAACCTTATTAATAACTAACCATCACTACGAGGCCCCCACACCTTATTAATAACTAACCTTGTCATCCTTCGTGTAAGGCCTAATGGCATAGACCTGGGAGGATGGGGAGGGAGGGGGGGCGGTGTGGTGATTGAAGAGCTCCTCACAGCTGTTCATCTGGGGGAGGAGTCTCTGGGTGGAGGGAAGGGTGGGAGCAGAGATGGTGAGAGATGGTAGAATGTATTTTAACTAATTCCTACATAAGGGGAAAGAGAGAGAGGGAGAAAGGGAAGGGGGAGGGAGGGGAGGAGGTAAAAAGGACCAGCCTATGTGTGCTTACCCCCACTGCACACTCTAATTACAGCCCACTCCATCACTGTAGGTGAAGTATTTTATTGAAGCATACTCCATATAATGCCCACCTCAGCTCCAGTTTACCTGCATATCAGCAACAATCCCTCCTTTGCGTACATAGGGTTCACGTTCCGGGCTAACCTCACTTCCTCCTGCCTCTGTCCATAAAGTAATATTAAGTACAAGTGCACTGCATACACCACCTAATAGCACCTAATATGAACACATACACCACCTAACAGCACCTAATATGAACACATACACCACCTAATAGCACCTAATATGAACACATACAGCACCTAACAGCACCTAATAGCACCTAATATGAACACATACAGCACCTAACAGCACCTAATAGCACCTAATATGAACACATACAGCACTTAATATGAACAGTGATGTGAGAGACTTTGGTGTGTGCGTAATGGTGTGTGTGTGTGTGTGTCATGTTTGTGGTGTGTGTGTATGTAAATATCGAAACTGTCCCTTACCTAGCCATGACAAGTAGCTATTTAACAATGAAGTGGTCTCCTTAGCCTCCCACACATAGTGATAGAGGTCGTAGAGGATTGGTCTGTTTGGGATGGTCGTTAGCCTCTGGTACATATCATTAACAGCCACACAAAGACAACGGAACTGTTTGGCACGCTCCATCCAATGAGTTACCTAGGAGAGCCAAGTGCACACTGTATTAGCAGGCCTACACATGTACCCACATGTACCCACACAATTACATGTATGCTATCTCTGGTTTACCACAATCTCACATCACTTGTAAAAAGAATTGCTGGTTCACTCCCCCCCCCCCCCTCCCTTTGCACATCCATAAAAGGATGGGTAACACACACACACTCACACACACTCACACAGACACACACACACACACACACACACACACACACACACACACACACACACACACACACACACACACACACACACACACACACACCTTCTCTCCCACATAAGCTTTGTCTCTCTCACTGTCCTCTGAGGTCATGGAGTCACTCTGTTCCCTGTGTTGCCTCAGAGCCATATGACCTGGGCCATCTTTATGACCTGGGGCATCTTTATGACCTGGGGCATCTTTATGACCTGGGGCATCTTTATGACCTGGGGCATTCTCTTTCAGCCATGTGAACTCCTCCAAAATGGTACATGCTTTTGGTCCATGTTGGAATGGGAGATAGAAGAAGTCCACTAGGAGCCTGAGGTCTTCTAGCGAGAAAGGGAGTGCAGTCTTGGTGCTAAGGTGGTCAGATGCTTGCTCACAGCTCAAGGACCTCTGGTCCTGAGGGCCTCTAGTCTTCTCCGCTGACAAGGAGGTATCAGGCTTCCTGCAAGAGACATGAAACTCCACAATCCACTCCTTAAGAGCAGCTTCCAACACCTCTGAAGGTTCAAATGACACAAAGTGTCCATCTGTTTGATCAGACAGCTCCGCCCCTCCTGAGGGCTCCGCCCCTTCTGTGGGCTCCACCTCCATAAGGGAATGACCCGAGGTAGGTCTCCTTCTGACCCACTGTGCCAGTGTGTTGATGGCCACATAGTTCAAGGTGTACTCACAGTTGGGGTTGGTCAACACACCCCTGATATGGGGAAGGAGGGAGGAGGGGCGCCCTGAATAGGGACCAAGGAATAGCCTCCTTGAGTCATAGTCATTGGCGTGGAGATTGTCCCATATGACAGGGGGCCTCTTAAGGACAGCCGTGAGCTCCACTATGGAGGTGACAGAGATGGTCTTTGAGATCACCTTTGGTCCTGCAGTGTTGGATGCTATGTCACATACATACACACATACATACATACATACATACATACATACATATATACATACATACATACATACATACATACCTACATACATACATACACACACACATACATATACACACACACATACATACATACATACATACATACATACATGCCTACATAGATACAATGTAACATACACATATCACACATACATACATATACACCCCCACCCCCACACACATACCTGTCCACATGACATCAATGTCACAGTGAAGAGCTTCCCCAATGTGCCTGAGATATGGGGATTCCCCCACGCAGGGGTGTGCACGGGACGCACAGTACTCTGAGCCAGGGGGTGTGGCACGTGAGGGTGTAGTATGTGAGGGTGTGGTGTGTGAGGGTGTGGCATGTGAGTGTGTGGTGTGCAAGGGTGTGGTGTATGAGGGTGTGGTGTATGAGGGTGTGTGAGGGAATGATGTGTGAGGGGTGTGGTATGCGAGGGGTGTGATATGTGAGGGGAATGTGGTATGTGAGTGTGTGTGGGTGTGTATGTGAGGGTGTGTATGTGAGGGTGTGAGGAGATGTGTAAGGTGGGTACTTACATTACAACCATGACATAATAGTTCAGCCATTCTTTCATACCTGTTGGGCAGAACATGAAAGTCTTTGGCCTGCCCAGGTACTCATATATCAGATTGGTGAGAGCAACTTGTGAGTGTGCAAAGCTAGGATACCTCAGAGCATCCTCCTCACACATGTCACGTTCAATGTCATCAAATAGAATAGCAAATGAACGACACCCTAATGAAACCAGCTGTTGGCACATTGGGAGGGGGGAGGAAGTGAAGGGGAAGGAAGGAAGGGAAGGGAGGAAGGGAGGAGGAAGAGGGAGAAGGAAGGGAAGGGAGGAGGAAGGGAGGAGGAAGAGGGAGAAGGAAGGGAAGGGAGGAGGAAGGGAGGAGGAAGAGGGAGAAGGAAGGAGAGGAGGGAAGGGGAGTGGTGAGATAGAGCAAATAAAATAAAGTTGAAACATGAGCTTCTAGGAATAAGGTAAAACTGAAAATAATGCACAGATAAAGTAGAACTTCTAGGAATAAATAAAACTGACAGGTGTGTAAGGCACACAGTGTAAATCTAGGATCTGTACCTGATTTAATTTTTGCTTCAAAGCCGCCACTTCCCTTTCACTGGAGAATGTCATGTCCAGTCCTGGTGCGATTGCATACACAAAGTCAATGCCACGCTCAGATGCCTCTCGTATGAGCTGCGACAGCTGGTTGGCTTCATCGAGGAGGTACGGATCCCGCCAACACGCTCTGTGTTTGTCGTCATCTTTAGGCGCATACAGATAGGTGTTGAGGCCCCAGCGCAACATTCTGTGCGTTAAGAAGGGCCGTCACGTGAAGCAGCTCGAGTAAACCACTCACCTGCTAAATAAATCCAACCGTTGCCCGGTGGTCCATGGTCTACCATAGAACCCTACAGACAATGGAGTACCGTATATTGGTCCGGCTTCCGTCCCTAGCGCCTTGCATTCTTACCTTCTACAACCCCACTGAGAAATTTGCTGTTCGTTCGCATCCCTGCCATGCCTGTTTAAATTACAATGGTTGGGATTACTATACACCCAGTAATAGTAAACTAGTACAACAACATCGCTAATGACCTCACCTCGCGCGCGTGGTAACATAACCATTAATCAATTATCCAGCGGTGCAATGAGAGGTGACATGTGTACGTATATTAATGAACTCGGCCGGCTTGACAATCATTAGCATATAACCAACATCATTAGCATACACGATGTTTGATGGCCTGATGATGATTTGAATACTCTGCCTTCAAGGGGGGCGACGGCCATTTGCTGTCAACCCAACTCCTGTACTCATGGACTTCTGTGTACACCTTGATGATGGAGCTTAGCAGAGAGCTAGCCTTGGGTGGGGGGTTGTCCCTGGTAATCACTGCGGTGTGCAAGCGAAGAAATGCATGTTCAAATGCTTGCTTCACTTGCCACATGCCATAGCACCCCCTGGCGGTATTCAACGTTCTATTGAGCGGTTCTTGTATGTACAAGAGACCGTTATCAGTGCGTTCAGAGTTCTGCACCTGCTCTTTGGCTAGGTATGATCCTCCGTCATTCACACATATGCCAGTTTTCATGTAGTTGAAATTTTTTCCATACAGTTCAAAAAATTCTATTAGAAGCACACCGAGATTGGCTGACTTATCAGAAGTCATATTCCGTGGATGAAGTTGAAAAAAGCTGACAAACAGAAGGAAAAGATTGTAAGAATTTATCCCTCCAAAGTACACTTCGTTAAGCTGTCTCTGCGCCAGGAACTGCTTGAGGACAAATATTAACTTTGGAATGTGAGGGAACTCTTGGATGTAAGACTTGATGAGCTCCACTGCACGTGGACCCAACTCCGTGTTGAAGCTAATGTCCACCTTGACTTCGGTGAGACTATCAGTGAACTTTATGATAGGCACCGTGGTCTTGTCTATCACCATCAGGGAGCCCTTTACGGCTATGTCAGCCTTAAGCAGAGCCTCCTCCAGGGTAAACAGAGGCAACTTATCCCACTTCCCTAGCACGCAGATGTCAATATCGCTGGTGGGTAGGTACAGACAAGTGCGGTAGCTGCCAAACACCTCCACTGTAGCCTCTGGGTATTGCCGGAGAATGATTCTTTTTACACGCTCGACCAGGTCGGCTCGCATCCTTATCTCTGATGGGCGTGGCTTGATGTACTCGTAGAAATCCAATATCTCTTTGTGAAGTCCGATGACGTCGCATGGGTAGTCCATCGTCTTCCAAGGGGTGCACGTGACGCACGACTCGCCGCTAAGCATTCGAACTTGCTGTGGATAGATTTTGGTAACTGATTCCATGTTGCTGGCAGTGCTGTGATGCTGGTACGTATCGCCTCCCTCTTTCAGTGGAATGTAATCATTCTGAAGTGACACAGCGGTATCCCCAACGGCCGCCTTCTCATATCTCTTCCAGGACCGTGCCACGGGAGAATCATCCTGATTGAACATGGCTGTCGTCCGATGAAAAAAGAGTTAACAAAAGCAATGTAAATATTTTTCTTCAACAGTGGCTAGGCAGCGACTTATTCAGGTATAGGCATATAGTACAAACACAAACCCCTCCTAATAACAATAACACACACACACACACACACACACACACACACACACACACACACACACACACACACACACACACACACACACACACACACGCACATACTCCTCACTGGCCAGCTGTTCAGTAAGTACTCAGTAACTTCACCACGCCGATAAGGTGTGCTGTACTAGTGTCCAGGCCCACTAATTTATATTAGTGTCCACGCCCATCTCCGTGCACCATTGTGGTACAATGTATTGGTTGTTAGAAACCGTCTTTGGGCTTGTGAAGCTAGTGTTGTATACACTGTGGGGGGTAATAGCCCCAATTTGTTTGAGGTTTAAAAAGAACGGCCTTCCGGACCTTAGTGCTGACGTGTGCGTGGTTACGGGCGCAGGGAGGGGCCTCGGGCGTGAGTTGGCAATCAAGTTTGCTAAGTGTGGCGCTACTACTGTCCTATGGGACGTCGACGAAGACAATTTGAAAACTGTCACAGAAGAAATTCGTGAGACTGGACGTGACGTGCACTACTATGTATGCGACTGTTCGAATAACGAACAAGTACAACGCACGGCAGATCGTGTACGGGAGGAGGTAGGGAACGTAGCCATTTTAATTAACAACGCTGGGATTGTTACCGGAAAGTCTGTTCTTGAGAGCAGTGAAGAAGAGATTCGGAAAGTGATGGAGGTTAACGCGCTGGCGCATTTTTGGGTGAGTTTATAGTATATCTGTACATGCATGTACACAATCATCCACAAACAGTTAATAACTGATAATGTTCTAATAATGCGGGCTAAAATGCTGATGTAAACGAACTAAATATTCAATTCACTAAAATCCAAGAAATTTATTACTAAAAACAAATTAATATTTCCCCGACAGCACATAATAAAATAGATTATTTTATAGACATCCAAAATTGGTTTTTCATTGCTCCACTCAGCCATCATGTAAGTTTGTTAATAAATTCAAACCACTAAATCAAGATATAATGACCACTCATTTCAAGTGATGTTAATAAATGTACATGAAGGGTGGGTAGGTTAATTCAAAGCTTCTAACTGTCTTTAATCTGTTTATGAGTTATTAATTTTCGCAATGTATTTAATTTAGGAGGGGTTTTGAGATATTAAGCATTACATGTAAAGATAATATTCGCAAGTATGTCTTCTTATGCTGTTACAATTTTTAAACAATAATTAGCTGTTTGTGGTTTATTTATAAATGATTTTCCTTTACACCCTGTACAGCTGTGCATTGTGCCGTGATATAAGTTAACTATTCCAACCAACTTTCTAATCATTTTCTCCTTAAAATGTATTGTACCTGTCATATGGATACAGTCCTCACCTCACCTGGTCCTCACCTCACCTGGTCCTCACCTCACCTGGTCCTCACCTCACATGGTCCTCACCTCACATGGTCCTCACCTCACCTGGTCCTCACCTCACATGGTCCTCACCTCACCTGGTCCTCACCTCACCTGGTCCTCACCTCACCAGGTCCTCACCTCACCTGGTCCTTAAATCACCTGTCCTATCACTTACTCAGGTGTACCACAAGATAGATGTGGTTGACACAGTTATTTCCTTCATTAAATGCATAACAAGGATTTATCAAAGTATTATGGTAAATATGTGTATGGGGAGGGGGAGGGGGTGCATAGAGTTGTGTGGGGGTCCTGTGTAGAAAGTATTATGTGGGGGTCCTGTGTAGAAGGTATGTACTGTGTAGAAGGTATTGTGTGGGGGTACTGTGTAGAAGGTATTGTGTGGGGGTACTGTGTAGAAGGTATTGTGTGGGGGTACTGTGTAGAAGGTATTGTGTGGGGGTCCTGTGTAGAAGGTATTGTCTGGGGGAGGGGGTATTGTGTGAGGCAAAGAGGTTAATTGGCTATTATGTTTGTACATTGCAGACGGCTAAAGCATTTCTACCATGGATGATTCAAAACAATTATGGCTACATCATCTCCATTGCTTCTGTGTTAGCATTTGGTGGCCTCCGTGGAGTGTCTGATTACAGTGCATCGAAGGCTGCTGTTGTAAATTTCACAGAATCTCTTCGATATGAATTGATTGCTTCTAAAAAGAATGGAATTACTGTGTCTTGCATCTGCCCCTATCACATGAATACTGGAATGTTTGAGGGAGTCAAAACCAGGTTTCCTCGAATTCTCTCAGCTCTAGAGCCATCCATGGTTGCTGAACGCACAGTGAGGGCTGTGGTTGCCAAGGAAACATTGGTGATCATTCCAAGCTATTTTCGCATCATCTTCATTCTGAAATGGTATGTATGGGGTGAATGACCTCATCTGTGATGCCACACCCTCTGTATCATTCTTAAACAAATGGGTGGTGTCATGCTGTGCATAGCCCCTCCCCCATACTGTACATAGCCCCTCCCCCATGCTGTACATAGCCCCTCCCCCATACTGTACATAGCCCCTCCCCATACTGTACATAGTCCCTCCCCATACTGTACATAGCCCCTCCCCATACTGTACATAGCCCCTCCCCATACTGTACATAGCCCCTCCCCATACTGTACATAGCCCCTCCCCATACTGTACATAGCCCCTCCCCATACTGTACATAGCCCCTCCCCATACTGTACATAGCCCCTCCCCATACTGTACATAGCCCCTCCCCATACTGTGCATAGCCCCTTCCCCATACTGTACATAGCCCCTCCCCATACTGTACATAGCCCCTCCCCCATACTGTGCATAGCCCCTCCCCATACTGTACATAGCCCTGTGCATAGCCCCTCCCCATACTGTACATAGCCCCTCCCCATACTGTGCATAGCCCCTCCCCATACTGTGCATAGCCCCTCCCCCATACTGTACATAGCCCCTCCCCATACTGTACATAGCCCCTTCCCATACTGTACATAGCCCCTCCCCATACTGTACATAGCCATACTGTGCATAGCCCCTCCCCCATACTGTGCATAGCCCCTCCCCATACTGTGCATAGCCCCTCCCCATACTGTGCATAGCCCCTCCCCATACTGTACATAGCCCCTCCCCATACTGTACATAGCCCCTCCCCATACTGTACATAGCCCCTCCCCATACTGTACATAGCCCCTCCCCATACTGTACATAGCCCCTCCCCATACTGTACATAGCCCCTCTCCATACTGTACATAGCCCCTCCCCATACTGTACATAGCCCCTCTCCATACTGTACATAGCCCCTCCCCATACTGTGCATAGCCCCTCCCCATACTGTACATAGCCCCTCTCCATACTGTACATAGCCCCTCCCCATACTGTGCATAGCCCCTCCCCATACTGTACATAGCCCCTTCCCATACTGTACATAGCCCCTCCCCATACTGTACATAGCCATACTGTGCATAGCCCCTCCCCCATACTGTGCATAGCCCCTCCCCATACTGTGCATAGCCCCTCTCCATACTGTGCATAGCCCCTCTCCATACTGTACATAGCCCCTCCCCATACTGTACATAGCCCCTCTCCATACTGTGCATAGCCCCTTCCCATACTGTGCATAGCCCCTCCCCATACTGTACATAGCCCCTCCCCATACTGTACATAGCCCCTCCCCCATACTGTGCATAGCCCCTCTCCATACTGTACATAGCCCCTCCCCATACTGTACATAGCCCCTCCCCATACTGTACATAGCCCCTCCCCCATACTGTACATAGCCCCTCCCCATACTGTACATAGCCCCTCCCCATACTGTACATAGCCCCTCCCCATACTGTACATAGCCCCTCCCCCGGTATGAGTGTACATAGCCCAGGAGCTGATCCGATGGTAGGGATGCATTAATTAGGGTACAGATATGTTTTCTCTCCAATGCAAAAATGGCTTTTGCTTTACTTAATGCTCCCTGATGCCAGTCCTGCTGTAGAGGTTATACCAAGGCCTGGCCAGGCTTCATCATATGTGTGCAGGCCAGGCTTCATCATATGTGTGCAGGCCAGGCATTCATCATATGTGTGCACCAGGCGTTCATCATATGTGTGCAGGCTATTAATTACTTCCTGCCATCGTTTTTGTCCTTCAATATCATCGGCCTTTTCAGTACAGCAATGCAGTAATGTTGGGAAGTTTAGCCATTCTTCTCTGGAGGGGAAGGTAGGGGGTTACTTCTGCCCCTCCCCCCACTCGGTTCTGACACCTATGTATGGGGGGGGGGGAGGGGGGCAGCCATGGGAGATCTGGTCCTATGGGGAGATCTGGTTATCTTTTCCCACTTTGCAGGATCTTGCCCACCAGAGCATATGATGAGATGCTGAACATTATCGGAGCTAATGAAGCCATGAAGTTGTTTGTGGGTCATCAAAAGAGGAATTGATGTAATCCAAGCTGATGTGACCAGATGGGTGTGGCCATCATCATTGTGACATACGTTATTGTTCAATAATTTGTGCAAATAAGATGCTGAATGTTGTGTCATGGTACCACAGCTACCGCCAAAAAATGGTTGAGACAATGTAATTTTTTAAAAATATCTAGTAATTTCTGCATGGTGTCAGCCACATTTAGATTGAAAGTATATCCAGTATATCCATTAACAAATTTGTTCACCACACTGTACATTTGACTCAGACCTATAGAGACTTTGGTGCAGACTGGCTGTTCTGAATATGTTGAAACTTAATCAGTGGAGTGACTGACTGTCTTTATGTATCCACCAAGGCTAGCTGCTGTTGACCTAGTTAATAGAGTTTTGGTGATAATGTGAAAAGGGTCACCGTTTTGATTAGATAGCTGGTCTCTATTCAGTTCACTCCTAGTGAGGACTGCATGTCTATTGGGGGGAAAAAAACTGCTCAAAATTCACTTAACTTTCATTTAATTAACTGGTAAGAAGTTGACCAGTTATATTTATCAAGGGAGATTTCCCATTCACCACACCTCCATATAATTAGCATACGTGTAGCAAAGTATCAAAGTGACTTTCTGGGAGGCTCCGTCTCCCCTCGGACCTCCTCTTTTTTTAAGCACCCCCGCTCCCCTTTCATTTTTTATAAAGAAGTCTGGGGACCAGACGACTACAAGGTAGCTTCTGGAAACACGTGCTCCAGAATGGGGACTTAAAATGAATTAGTGGTTCAATCAGGAACCAACCGTGTGTAAGTCAATGAACTCATTACGTGTGCATGTACATGTACATGTAATGGGCTGATTAGATCCCACCCGATATACTGATGGATAATTAAGCGGATCCATTGCTTCCCACTGCAGGATTCCTGCAGTTAGAACAAATCAGATTGCGCGGTTGTAAGCTGCACGCTAGTCATTTGGTCTGCAGAATGAGGTACGAGGGCAGAGTATACAGCGTCTCCTTTTACGGTGCAGACGAGTACAATTTCTCTCTTTTCACGGCTCACCTTACGGTGCGTTTCTAAATAGCATTACTTCTAAAAGCAATTAACGTACCCTTTTAAATTCAATAGCGTCTATAGACATACACTTCGTCCTGAGTAAGTGCTTAGCTAATTTACATATATTCACATAAATGTCCTGCATTTTATCAATTCAAATTGTGGTATAGCTTCATAATCGCTGATTCTGCAGTTTATTCATTAATAATTATTTAGCATGTGGCAATCAGCAATAAAAGGACCGCGGTCCACGCTTGTATGATTATATAATCATACAACTGAAGCGCTGTCATGTATTGGCTGTTCGAGTCTACCATTTCACTATTCAAGGTGGTGCTTCTCACCTGCTGGGGCGCACTGTGCTCAGTTGTTCGACAGTTCAGGAAGTGGACGATAGAACCAGATTTTAGTGGTGACATATGCCTGGTCACTGGCGCGGGAAAAGGTCTCGGCCGAGAGCTGGCACTCAAGTTTGCCGAATACGGAGCCACAATTGTTCTGTGGGACTTGAATGAAGACAATATGAAGGCGCTAGCCGAAAAAATCCGCGAAAAGGAAAGCGACGTGTATTACTACGTATGCGACTGCTCGAAGAAGGACGAAGTGCAGCAAACGGCAGATCGCGTGCGAGAGGAGGTGGGTGACGTAACCATTCTGATTAACAACGCTGGCATTGCGGGAGGGTCGAAACCATTCCTGGAGACCAGTGAGGATGATATCCAGAAAGTAATGGAGGTAGACGCTCTCGCTCATTTTTGGGTAAGTCCATTCGGTCATTGCGTGCAATCTGCTTGCCTTAAGCTTAGATTTGTTTTGTAATGATAGTGTAAATAATAACTTACATGGAAATAAAATTTTAAAGGTGAGAATGGTCAAACTAAATTCATACCGGGTGTCCGCATAAAGAACGCAACACTTTAAAATGAAATTAATCCTCAACCTAAACTTACGATGACTTAAGTTAGGCAAATACGATCTGCGATTGCCTTTAATGATAGATAAATCAAATAGCTTGTAATTAATACAAACTTTTAATGAGATTTATAAACTGCAGAAAAATTATATACTAGTTGATATTAAAATCGAACTTGAAATCCTAGAAAACCAGTAGAATTTAAATGAACTTGAGTTTTAATAAGTTACATAATTACATAATTATATATTATTTAATGGTGTTTCCTACTTCATTTAATAATGGACTAATTAGATAAGCTTATAAAAATTAGTTATCGAACAGCTTCAACCTTAATAGTTATTATTATTCTAATGTAGAAAGATAACATTTAGTGTAGAAAGATAAGTGAGTACAACACAGAACATAAGTGTATTAAAGTAAATAAAATCAGATAAACATACAACAATAATGATTTAAGACTGAAGTTCAGGAATTATGAGATTATTGGGCAAGCTAACCTTGAGTGTTAATATCTCACTATTGAACTTAGTAACTTAAAATCAATGTGCACATTGCTATTTATAATTATTCTAACATAATCTTGAATAATTTTGATCATAGAGGGCTTTGAATACGTTGATCTATGAGGTTTTTGATACAATTACTGAACCGCTTACCCTAATTGGATTTGTAAATTAAGTGGTTAATTAATTTCAATCTTGAGTTTAAATGTTTGTTTTTGCCTGATTGTTGGACACACACATATCTGACCCAACAT
Organism: Spongilla lacustris; assembly: GCA_949361645.1. Taxonomy (NCBI): domain Eukaryota; kingdom Metazoa; phylum Porifera; class Demospongiae; order Spongillida; family Spongillidae; genus Spongilla; species Spongilla lacustris. The sequence continues at coordinate 8,555,281 of OX442426.1, read as the reverse complement.
TTGGACTATTATATTGTGCCTTGGAAGTATCAGTACTGTGTAAGATGTGCTGTTCTGACCATAACAGACCACCAAAGCATTCCTTCCCTGGATGTCTGACAATGACCACGGCCATATCATCTCCATCGCCTCTGTGTCTGGCTTTGGTGGGCTCTGGGGAATGGCTGACTACGCAGCGTCTAATGGAGCAGTGATCAATTTTATTGAAGCGCTGCGACAAGAATTGATAGCTGGAGGAAAACTGGGGATCACCGTAACATGCATCTGTCCATACCACATGGACACTGGAATGTTCAAAGGGTACAAGGTCAAGTTTCCTCGACTCCTTCCAGCTCTCAAGCCATCTGTGGTAGCAAAGCGCACAGTGCAGGCACTTATCAGCAAGGAGACAGTGGTGGTGGTTCCTTGCTACATGGTGATCTTCATCATCTTGAAGTGGTAAGTGATTATGAGTGCTCAACTTAAATGATCATGCTACATGTTGAGAGAAAATGGTACACAATAAGGAGCACATCAGTACTAAGTATGCACACAATGAGGACATCAGTACTAAGAATGCACACAATATAAGGGGCACATTAGTACGAAGTATGCACACAATAAGGGGCACATCAGTACGAAGTATGCACACAATAAGGGGCACATCAGTACGAAGTATGCACACAATAAGGGGCACATCAGTACAGAGAGAAATTTAGCAGCCGGCCATCGGCCATTTTCCAAACATTGAAGGAAATTTCCGTCCAAACTTTAATAATGCGCGGTACTTTCACCGATCATTTTATTCAGTGATTTCGATATACTTTTGTGGCATTAATAAGTACTGTGTTCAGAGAATTGAATATCATTTACGTAACTGAACTTGGCCCTGTGCGAACAGCGGTTCGCGGCGTATGTATTATACATGTAGCAGTCGATACACATGTGTATGCATCAAGCCTATTAAAATCACATGCGCAGTTAATTATTGCGGTTCTTTTGTTTGTGTTCGCAATGAAGCGATCTGCGACCAGTGCGTCTCACATGGAGATAGAGCCAGAGCCTGAGGGAGAGGTTAGGAGGAAGATTGTATCTTTGAAAAGTGAAAACCTTCCAAAAGTGGCGCATAGAAATGGATCGAGAATTGAAAACCATATCTTGGCTCTCTAGTTCAGAGGCGATCGAGAAATATTTTGTCCCTAGTAAAACTTTTGTTTTCTTTACCAGCAAGCAATGGAAAAGTGGAATGTGTTTTTTCTCAAAGGAAGGAAATAAAGAGAAATAAGAGATCCTTATTATCAAATGAAACACTAGCTGGATGACCTTCTTCTAATCAGCACAGCTGAAATATCAATGAAGCAGTTTGATGCTGACCCAGCTATTAAACTATGGTGGAATGATAAAGTACGAAGGCCAGTTCGCAAAAACACCTTTACCTCTGTGTGCATCACATAACATTTACTCAGTGCATGCAGAATTACATATGCTCTAATGCACAAACACGTTGCATTATATTGGCCGACCCTTTCCTAAAAAGGCCTACCAAATTCAAATATTGCTGGCCATTTGGCCAAACAAGTTCAGTTTCTTAAATTTCACTCTGTCAGTACTAAGTATGCACACAATACAAGGGGCACATCAGTACTAAGTATGCACACAATACAAGGGGCACATCAGTACTAAGTATGCACACAATACAAGGGGCACATCAGTACTAAGTATGCACACAATACAAGGGGCACATCAGTACTAAGTATGCACACAATACAAGGGGCACATCAGTACTAAGTATGCACACAATACAAGGGGCACATCAGTACTAAGTATGCACACAATACAAGGGGCACATCAGTACTAAGTATGCACACAATACAAGGGGCACATCAGTACTAAGTATGCACACAATACAAGGGGCACATCAGTACTAAGTATGCACACAATACAAGGGGCACATCAGTACTAAGTATGCACACAATACAAGGGGCACATCAGTACTAAGTATGCACACAATACAAGGGGCACATCAGTACTAAGTATGCACACAATACAAGGGGCACATCAGTACTAAGTATGCACACAATACAAGGGGCACATCAGTACTAAGCATGTTGCACTGATGCCACTTACATCATTGCATGGAGACATTTTGCATGTGCCTAATGTAGCAGCATTGATACATCACTCAGTTGTAAAATCCTTTTTAATCCTTTACATTTCAGGATCTTGCCAGTCAAGGCATATGACGAGCTGCTGAATCTGATTGGAGCAAATAATGCTATGAAGTCCGCCAAAAATGCTCCCAAGAAGAAAGAGTGAACTTGGGGACCTTGCAAGTTGCAATGAGTTAAAGGAACGTTGAAGTCTCATTGCTTTCAGACATTTATGTAATGCGCATGGAATGAAGGCACTCATTAAAAATGGCCTACCTGCCTCTAGGGGACTATTCAGGGAATGCAATATTAATGAGAAACAAAGCTAAATGAGGTGTGAGGAGGTGGGGGTGGAGCTGAGGAGGCGGGGGTGGTGCCGAGGAGGCGGGGGTGGTGCCGAGGAGGCGGGGGCGGTGCCGAGGAGGCGGGGGTGGTGCCGAGGAGGCGGGGGTGGTGCCGAGGAGGCGGGGGTGATGCCGAGGAGGCGGGGGTGGAGCCGAGGAGGCGGGGGTGGAACCGAGGAGGCGGGGGTGGAGCTGAGGATGCTGAGGAGGTGGGGGTGGTGCTGAGGAGATGGGGGTGGTGCTGAGGCTTGCTATTTCCTCCCCCCAGATATGCCCTTCACTTTGTACTCACTGTGGGGCAGCTCTACATGTTGGGTACAAAAGTTTATTAACAAAAGCCAAACAAAGTGTAATATCAATAATATTCACCAGTACAAAAGTTTATTGACAACAACTAATGTTTTATTAGCCATTAAAAGTACCACCAAAAAATTCACCAGTATATATATATCTTTCACTGACTGGAAGAATGTTCAATAAGTTGCTTTAGTATGAAATATGTACATGGCAACATTATTCATTCATAGTCAGCTACACCTGCCACTCTCCCTGCTCTTTTCACTGAGGAAACTAAGTGGAAGAAGTAATATGTACTTATATGTTGCAACCATGACAAATTATATTGATGTTGTGGCTGTGTGTTAGCTGTTGCCTCATGTTGGTAGTGTTGTCATGCCTTCACTGCCAAGTCTGTATCTGGTACTACTACCAGTTTTCGTGCTGTTCCCCCCGCCCACCCATGTAAGTCAAGCTTGACTGATCTATTTAACCATGCTGGTCAGAATTGCTTTCCAAGAGAGGCACTAAAATTGGGAGTATGAAAAATAAATTGGTCACACCCACGGTAAATGTATATTTAGGTAGATGCAATTTATTTGCCTTTGTTAAACAGTAAGTCCATTATAAACATTGCATTTGCACATATGCCCCCATAATTAAGCTTCTGCTTCCAAGGATGAAGGTGCCTAGTGTACTGAAGCTGCCACAAACCCACTTGTGGTTCAACAGATTCAAGCAATTACAGGCATGCCTCTGAGTTACAAAGTTAGAACGGAAATTGTGGGCACCCATGAGCTGATACACTGGAGCTCATTTCTGGTTTACTGAAATAGCTCACAGCTGAGGCACAGACCCTTTGGCTTTGCTGTGTAAGATGGAGATGACCTTCTTCACTCCGGCCACAACGCCATCATGCATGACTGATGTAGAGTTCCAGGTCATTGCAGCCATTCCAATGATATTGAAGGAACCAGATGAATACATGTATTTGAATTATGTAGCCCCCACTCCGTGATAAAATGAGCATGCGCAGTTTGCAAGCGCAACTTATAAAGCCTGTGTACACGTGGCAATCTGGCGTGCAAGCTCTTTCGTGCCTGAAATCGAAGCTACTATACCCATAATCGGTTTGTGAACTCAGTGAGTTTTTAATATCGTTGGTGTGTGTGTGTGTGTGTGTGTGTGTGTGTGTGTGTGTGTGTGTGTGTGTGTGTGTGTGTGTGTGTGTGTGTGTGTGTGTGTGTGTGTGTGTGTGTGTGTGTGTGTGTGTGTGTGTGTGTGTGTGTGTGTGTGTGTGTGTGTGTGTGTGTGTGTGTGTGTGTGTGTGTGTGTGTGTGTGTGTGTGTGTGTGTGTGTGTGTGTGTGTGTGTGTGTGTGTGTGTGTGTGTGTGTGTGTGTGTGTGTATGTGTGTGTGTGTGTGTATAGAGATGCTATACATGTATAGCAAACGCCAATAAAGTGGAAGTCCTGTGGACACGTGGAAAGGTCCCAACAGTATCTTCAATAATTCAGCCTTTTAGGCGATGGTTGGAGTATTTCCGTTATTCGTGTTCAATTTGTTCGCGAGTGCTGTGGAACTTGAAGAAGTGCTTTCTATTAAAATAAGAATAAGAGGTATTTTAAGATAGCAGTTCTGGGCGTATAAATGTCGCCGCGTTAGCATGATAACAAGTTTATCGGAATTGAACGGGCTTAACAAATAATGAATTGATAGGTTGTAGCCATGTTATAACTTTCACACCATGCCCTCTGTTTTGAATCAAGGAATGTTTCGCCGCTCGTCATATCAGTTGATTAGTGCTGTTGGTCGTGGTGGGAAGAGGTGGTGGGATCGTTTCCCCTCTGCTTGCACCAAACGTTTGTGTACAAAGATGGAGAATCAACAACAAACTGGCTCAAATGGCAAGATACCGTTTAGGAGGTAGGCATCTGCTCAAGTGATTATATGTATAACAAACATATATTATTCATTTAGTGACACTTGGAAACGCTTCTTCACCTCTGGTGCCGCGATTACTGCTTCCATAGCCACTGCGTGGTATTTCAAAAAGGAGCAAGAAAAGGAACAGTCAAAGTATTCAATGGACACAAAATGTGAAGTTGTGAAGAAGACCATGTTACAGCCTATTCCTGTCAAACACCTCGAATATCCTGAGCTTTGTTCAAAAGCTCAAATTGACATGATGCATTATTTTGTGTTCTCAAAGGACAGCTCCTTGGTCCTGATTGAAGGTGCCCCAGGTATGTTACGTTAGTTGAGAGACAAACTGATGTACTAATGTTACATAGGGAGTGGCAAAACGACCCTTGTGCAAAAGGTGCTCAATGAACGTATCACCAAAGACAAGGTTCCGTGCTACTATTGGTCCGTAAAGAGGGTGGAGATGGACCATTTTTACACTGAACTGAAGAAAGGCTTTGGTATTGGTGATGCCATTTCCAGGGGCATATTAGCAGAGTGCACTGTCCATGGTGACGTAGAAACTGTATATCGAAGGCTGAAAGAAGAGACTGGTGCACCCTGTGTGCTAGTTTTGGACGATGCCCAGGTATGCTATTTGAATGATGAATATCTTACACAGTCCATTCACAACAAGTTGTATGTATTTAGTGTTTGCTCCAGAGTAAGGAAGGTCCTGAAGTAGTTCGTGTTCTACAAGAATATCACAAGGAAGGCTTTATGACAGTGATTTTCATTGTTTCGGATTCGTCTGTTGATGGTGAATTTGAAGGCTGTAAGTTGATAGCACTTTTCTTAATTGTTAGTTTATGTGGCACTCTCATAGTGACAAGACGATCTGGCAGATTGCGGCATCGGTCATTGCCACCATTGCCAGATGATGAGATCAAAAAGTATCTTATGGGCCCTGTCAACGACTATTTAAAAGCTTCCAACTGTCAATTGATGAGTGAAAAGTTGGCTAACTTTTTTGCGTCTGGTTTTGGAAGCAACTTAGCTGAGTTGAACTGACGTACTGGTTAAAAAGAGTATTGGGGAAGAAGAATTTCTCGCTTGCTACACGAATTCATATTTCGATAGGTTTATGAGCATCTCAAAGTATTCCGAAGCGAAAGCCATTCTGGATGATCTGAAGCAACATGGTAGTTTTCATTCTCTTCACCCATACAGTGTCGAGGCAGTGGATTACTTGGTCAAAAATAATATCATTGCACAACACAATAACAAGTATATGTGGAATAAGCGTATTGTGCGTGTTGCTTATGAAGAGTTTACCAAAGGAGACCACCCAAGAACCGCTCATGACTGATGTACTGATTTTGTTGTAAATGATTTGCAAGTGCATTAAAGTTTTTCATTGGATGTGTGCATATTTATGGCACATGTGCATATTTATGGCACATGTGCAATAGTAAATTGCAGTGTGGATAAGCATGAACTCAAATCATGTATTTACTGTGTTTATCTATCACACCTCTCCTATTCCCTTGCACATATGCTGTGCACCATACCCACAACACATTTTTGACATGGCACTACATGTAACAGTCACAAAGCAGCCGTGAGTACTCACAGGCCTATTTAACCTTTGCTGTCTGATCTTCAGGACTCATGTGGCTTAGCTATGGCAGCACCACCTGCTACGAGACTACCACCCACCTATTTCGCAGTTTCTCTACTTCCCCTATATGGTGTATTAGATAAGCCACCTATTGCGTCCACCATGCTCATCTGTCTACTATCCTAGCCACAATAAGGAGAGATACTTCCGTGTACTGATCAGCTGGAGGCCACAATTCAGGCCTTGAGTGTGGCACGCAAAGTGCACAGTACGGCACCAGAGTTAGATGTTGCCTCATGTTGGTAGTGTTATCATGCCATGTCTGTATATCTGGTACTACTACCACTTTTCGCGCTGTTCCCCCCGCCCACCCATGTAAGTCAAGCTTGACTAATCTATTTAACCATGCTGGTCAGAATTTCTTTCCAAGAGAGGCACTAAAATAGGGAGGAGTACGGAAAATAAATTGGTCACATCCACTGTAAATGTATATAGATGCAATTTGTTTGCCTTTGTTAAACAGCAAGTCCATTTACTAATTATAAACATGGCATTTGCACATGGCATCTTGCTTCCACGGATGAAGGTGTGGATTGGCCTAGATGGACCAGTTTACTGAAGCTGCCACAGACCCTCTTGTGGTTCAACAGATCCAACTTCTTCAAGCAACTTAGAGGCATGCCTCCGAGTTACAAAGTTACCTCGGAAATTGCGGTCATCAGTAGGGGAACCTATGAGTCTCAATGTTTGATACACTGGAGCTCATTTCTGGTTTACTGAAATAGCTCACAGCTGAGGCACAGACCCTTTGGCTTTGCTGTGTAAGATGGAGATGACCTGCTTCACTCCGGCCACAACGCCATCATGCATGACTGATGTAGAGTTTCAGGTCATTGCAGCCATTCCAATGATATTGGTATTTGAATGATGTAGCCTCCCCCCCCCCCCCCCCCCCCCCCCCCACTGTGATAGAATGCGCATGCGCAGTATGCAAGCACAAACTTGTGTACACGTGCCAATGTGGCGTGCCTGAAATCGAAGCTCATAATCGGACAGTGAGTTTTTAATATAATTGGCGTGTGTGTGTGTGTGTGTGTGTGTGTGTGTGTGTGGATGTGTATAGAGATGCTGTATAGAAAACGCCAATAAAGTGGACGCCCTGTGTGAACGCGGAAAGGTCCTACACTACAGTAGCGGATTTTAGGTGATGGTTGGTGTATTTCCGTTATTCTGGCTCTATTGTTCGCGAGTGCTGTGGAACGTGGAAGAAGTACTTTCTATTAAAATAAGAGGTATTAAAATAAGAATACGAGGTATTTTAAGATAGCAGTTCTGGGCGTATAAATGTAGCATAATTATGAGTTGATCATGAAGCAATTGAATGGGCTTAACAAATAATGATAGATTGTAGCCATTGTGTTTGTTGCGTTTGGTTGGCGGGTTTGTGCTCCCTTTCCCTGAAGAGGCAGTGAAAGGGCTCGTAAAAAACGCTTAAACTAGGGGGCGTCTCTTAACTATTACCGTGGTGCCTGGACAACGGAGCCATGGCGGGCAGCCGCCCAGCTGTGATGCGTGGCCCTCCATGTGCACGTGACCAGGTGTGAGCTATTCAGCAGGAAAGGCAACACCTCATTCCTGACACTCATTTATGATTAATGATTTCCTTGCCCTTTTGTATGATGATTGTTATAACTTTCACACCATGCCCTCTGTTTTGAATCAAGGAATGTTTTGCCGCTCGTCATATCAGTTGATTAGTGCTGTTGGTCGTGGTGGGAAGAGGTGGTGGGATCGTTTCCCCTCTGCTTGCACCAAACGTTTGTGTACCAAGATGGAGAATCAACAACAAACTGGCTCATATGGCAAAATACCATTTAGGAGGTAGGCAGAATAACTAAATTTCTGCTCAAGTAATTACATGTATAATATACATATATTTTATTCATTTCATTTAGTGACGCCTGGAAATACTTCACCTCTGGTGCAGTGATTACTGCTTCCATAGCCACTGTGTGGTATTACAAAAAGGAGAAGTCAAGGTACGAAAAGGAGCAGTCAAAGTATTCAGAGGAAAAAAAAAATGAAGTTGTGAAGAAGACCATGTTACAGCCTATTCCTGTCAAACACCTGAGATATCCTCATCTTTGGGCAAAAGTTCAAATTGACATGATGCATTCTTTGGTGTTCTCAAAGGACAGCTCCTTGGTCCTGATTGAAGGTGCCTCAGGTACATTACGTTAGTTGATGGACAAACTGATGTACTAATTTTACATAGGGAGTGGCAAAACGACCCTTGTGCAAAAGGTGCTCAATGAACGTATCACCAAAGACAAGGTTCCGTGCTACTATTTGCCCTTAGAGACGGTGAAGATGGACCATTTTTATACTCAATTCATGAAAAGCTTTGGTATTGGTGATGCCATTAACAGGGGCATAATAGCAGAGTGCACTGTCCAAGGTGACACACTCATAAGTGTATTTCGAAGGCTGAAAGAAGAGACTGGTGCACCCTGTGTGCTTGTTTTGGACAATGCCCAGGTATGCTATTAGAATGATGAATGTCTTACACAGTCCATTCACAACAAGTTGTATGTATTTAGTATTTGTTCCAGCATAAGAAAGGTCGTGATGTAGCTCTCTTTCTACAAGAATGTCACAAGGAAGGCTTGATGACAGTGATTTTCATTTGTTCGGATTTGTCTGTTCATGGCGAGTTTCAAAACTGTAAGTTGATAGCGCTTTTCTAGGTTGTTAGTTTATGTGGCACTCTCATAGTGTCAAGATTGCGGTATCGGTCATTGCCACCAGTGCCAGATGATGAGATGAAAAGCTATCTTATGGGCCCTGTCAATGACTATTTAAAAGCTTCCAACTGTCAATTGATGAGTGAAAAGTTGGCGAAGTTTTTTGTGTCTGGATTTGGAAGCAACTTTGCTGAGTTGAACTACTTTGTAATTGATGTATGGAATAAATGGTGTATTGGGGAGGAAGAATTTCGTGCTTACTACACGAGTTCGTATTTCGATACGTTTATGAGCATCTCAAAGTATTCCGAAGCGAAAACCATTCTGGAGGATCTGAAGCAACATGGTAGCATTGGTTATCGTAATGCTTACAGTGTCGAGGCGGTGGCTTACTTGGTCAGAGAGAATATCATTGCACTACATAACAACAAGTATATATGGAATAAGCGTATTGTATGTATTGCTTATGAAGAGTTTACTAAGGCTAAAGGGAGCCCCCCCAAGAACCGCTCATGACTGATGTACTGATATTGTTGTAAATGATTTGCAAGAGCATTAAAGTTTTTTTTCATTGCATGTATGCATATTTATGGCAGATCAAAATTGCAGTGTGGATAAGCACGAACTCAAATCATCCTATTCCCTTGCACATATCCCGTGCACCATACCCGACAACACATTTTTGTACATGACAATTAAAGCGATGAGTACTCACAGGCCTATATAACCTTTGCTGTCTGATCTCTAGGACTCATGTCGCTTAGCTATGGCAGCACCACCTCCTGCCCTAACTGTGATGGATCCCAACTCATTGCTTTTATCTTCTCCAACAGAATCTCACATGTGCTCTAAGCCCCCACCCATCTTTTCGCAGTTTCTCTACTTCCCCTTTGTGATAAGCCGATCTCTAGGACTCATGTCGCTTAGCTATGGCAGCACCACCTCCTGCCCTAACACCCGAACTGTGAAGGATCCCAACTCATTGCTTTTATCTTCTCCAACAGAATCTCACATGTGCTCTAAGCCCCCACCCATCTTTTCGCAGTTTCTCTACTTCCCCTTTGTGATAAGCCAATATATTTTGACCATGCTCATCTGTCTACTATCCTAGCCACAACTGATAAGGAGAGAGCCTTCCGTGTACTGATCAGCTGGAGGCCACAATTCTACCATGCATCTCTCCTTCCAAAAATTACCTGACAGTAGAATACACACCTTGATGTGACAATGAAATTTCACCTTTTTATTTAACACCCTAATCCCCATGTACATTCCAAGGCTTGTATCCCCTACTGAGGCTTAACTGGGCCGAGTACATTCTGAAAAGCATATGTCATCATCACCATATGCCTTAAAAGCTTCTGCTATCAAGGATGGATGGAGGTGGTGTGGATCAGGGCAGTGGCTAGATGGACCAGTTTACTGAAGCTGCCACAGATGAGGCAGGCCCATTTGTGGGTCAACAGGTCAACCCACAATAGGAGCACCTAGCTATAGGATATCTATAGGTTCATTGACCGCTTCATTTCAGGTCCATGACATTCTAAAATAGCTCACATTTGTTGTCTTAGGCCCAAAGGTGGTCCTTGGCTATGTAAAGATGGAGATGTTGCTTACATTGCTGGTGAGGAGGGTCCAGCCACTAGTCTCGTACCCAGACCCAAATGTACGTAACGATGATTATCGACGTGAGTTATACTGTAAGCGATAATCATCGTTACGTCTGCCACAACGCTGTCATGTATGTACCAAGATGACTGGCAAGCGTCCATTTCAACGTAATGTTATAATTATAAATATACCATGTAACAACTACATTGTATCTAAATTTTGTGGTAGGAATTTATGCGGGCAGGGTTAGTGTCTGATACACGTACATGTAGTGTTGAGAGCTACCTTCTAATTCCCCCCCCCCCCCCCCCCCCCCCCCCCCCCCCCCGCATAAAATGCGCATGCGCAGTTTGCAAGCGCATGCACGTGTTAATATATTGTGAGTGGTGAAGACGAACTCAAGTTCGACCAGGTGTTCAAACATCAACATTTGGCGCAGAAGATTCCCAACATTGGCTTAGGTGGGTCGAGAGGGACTCGTTAACCAAGCCAGGAGTACCAGATGTAAGCTTATGAATATCTAGCGGTAGGAGGGAGGTGGGGATGCCGGGTGGGGGTGCTGGAGTGGGGTTGCTATGGATTTGGGGGGGGGGGGGGGGAACAACCACGAAAGTTTTGGAACCAAATAAATCAGCTATCGTCTGTGCATGGCGCAAAGGGTTGGGTAATACAGCTGGACGCAAATTGCAAATTTGCGTCTACTGCTCAATGATGCGCCTATCCAGGGCCGGTGAGAGGGGGAAGCGGGGTTACCTACCCCGGCCCCAAGGTATAATAGGGGGCCCGTGGTCCAAAATAGTATTGTATTATGGCTAAACAGTAGCATGCAGTTTAAACGTACATATGTACTATAGCTACGGATGTATAAAACTTGTATTTGGCCAATGTCAAGGGGACCCCCCCGCTCGTATTTCAAGGACCTATGGGCCCCCCCCCCGCTCGTATTTCAAGGACCTATGGGCCCCCCAAACGATCTGTTACCCCGGGCCTCACTACGGCTCTCACCAGCCCTGCGCCTATCATTGTTACGTGAGACCCCCGCCCCGCCCCCCCCCCGCCCCCCCCCCCTTCCCCCCGGGGCGAAGTCGGGATTGGGCTATTCCATTATTTAACCCTACATCCCTACAGATTACAATAATTGCAAACGTATCCCCCCCCCCCCGGGGCAATATATAAAAGCCACCCTGGACAAGCTTATATTATATCTCGACACCCCCTCCCCCCCCCCCCCCGGACAGACTTGTAAATGTCCCTGTACAAGCTTCTATTTTGTTCCGCCCCCCTGGACAAGCATCTATTATGCCTTCTAACCCCCTGGGACAGGCCTTTAAATGACCAACCCCCCGGGACATATTCCCTTAAGCGCGAAACGTATTTCAATTGTATTGCTACTCCTGAAGTTTTCCTAATGTCCTGGTCGTCTCAGTCATTTGCTAATTAGAGCTAATGCTGGTGCCATTCTAATTAGAGCTAATGCTGGTGCCATTCTGAGTCGTCTTGTGCAGCAGGGGGATGACCTTTGTGTGTGTGTGCATACATACGCTAAGGTGCAATTATTATAATTATAATATAACTGAGGTGCTCCGCCTAATGTACTGCCTGCTGGCTGTCACACTGATGAGGCAGACATTCTCCCCAGATGTGCCCGTACACCCTGTGTAACATTATCATTGTATCTTACTATATGTATCTTATAGTGTACTTGTGTATGTCTGTATTATTCTACACTTGTTATTGTTAGTAGTTTGTGTGTGTTTTGTGTGTTATTGTATGTATTTCATGTTAATAATCTTTATTATCCATTATAACAATATTGTGTAATATAGTGATTGTTAATTATTATTATTATTACCATTGACATGAATTTTGTAACATGGATTGTAACACAATGGCAGTGAGGACAAACCATTTGCATCAAATGCAAAAAGATACCAGAAAGGGCTTGAAGCAGCATATTTATAAAAGTTATAAAAGTTAGTCATTTTTATATCTTATTAACCAATTATAATGTGATTGTGAAAATTTTGTTTTCTTTATTCTTTCTTTTTATACACCACTATTACCTTCAAATCCTTTATACAACCAACTTTCTCAATAAAAGAATTACTAGCATATACTAACTTTCTATACCTTGTATATAACATGGATTGTCCTTCTGCCCACAGCGAGGACAGACCATTTGGCTGTCCTCGGTGCCTATATTTAATAAAAAATACATCTGGTGAGGATGGCAGTGGCATTGGCCCTCACTAGATGGAGGTTGAGTCTGCCATAGATGTCTCTAAGTACAGCCGACTTGGCCTGCATGTAAGAGTGGCAATCCTGTGCATTTTGCGTTATTGGCCCTGTGCTTTCTGCCTTCAGTGGCTATTGTTATTATTATTATTATTACCATTGACATGAATTTTGTTTGTAACATGGATTGTCATTTTACCAACAGTGAGGACAAACCCTACCTGTGTGCTAAATGCTTGCGCTCACGCTTTCCAAAAAAAAAAAAGGCTTAAGGCAGCATATTGATAAAAGTTAGTCATTTTTATATCTTTTTAACCAATTATAATGTGATTGTGAATGTTTTTTTTTTTTTCCGTTTCTTCAGCTGAATGTGGCAGTGGACTGGTAAGTTACTGTAATCAATCTATACACTTGTAATGTTCTTTTGAACTTGATACAGTACTATTTAAACAATTGGTCATGTCACAGCATGCTTTCATCACGCATTCGTGGATTCACGTATTGGGGTCAGCACGTGAAGAGTAGCAAGATGTCTGGTGTCAAATTGCAGTGTCAAATATTGCACAGTTGTCAGAAGTAGGTGTACATTAATAAGCTGAAACTATCATTTAGACTCAAGAAGGAAGGATTCTTCTTGATGAAATCGTTAAAGAAGAAGAAAAGGACGACGGAGGTACAAATACTATAAACACACACGGTCACTGTTTCAACCCTTTTAGTATTGAGAGATGTTGAAGGTGTGATGGGGGAGTGAGAGATGTTTGAAAGTGTGTTGGGTGATGGGGGAAGGTGTGTTGGGTGATGGGGGAGTGAGATGTTTGAAGGTGTGATGGGTGATGGGGGAGTGAGATGTTTGAAGGTGTGTTGGGTGATGGGGGAGTGAGGTATTTTGAGTGATGTGGTCAAGTTAGCTTCATCCCCAGGCCCTGTTTTATATTAAATTACGGGGGTGGAAAATATATCCCAAGCTGAAACTATATCATTTATTTGCTGTATGCTAACTTTCTTAGAGAGCATGTATCTATCTTGTATAACATGGATTGTTCTCCCACCTTAATTCCTCAGCACAGACGTACCTTATGTCTGCTCTGCTTTTACTTATTCTGGCTATTCAGGGATGTACCAGCATCTGATAAGAAGTTAGTACCTCTTATTAACCAATTCATGAAAATATTCTTTCCTTTCCTCAGACTGGCCAAACAGACAAAAAAGGTACAGTAAGGTGTTCCAATCAATACACTTGTAATGTATTTTGAAGAAATAGTGGAAATGTCACTCCATGAGTGTCAGCATTGATGCCTGATGGGATTAGTGCTTTCCTTGAAATTACCATATTTTACATATATATCCTCCTTTGGAACAATTTCTGTAGGCAATACTGTAGCCTTGTCTCCAGGCCCTTTTAAATTACAGGGGGGGGGGGGGGGGGAAATAGGGCCTGGTGTCCATTGGCATACATGCGCTAGCCATTACCGAGAACTTGGTAATCATATACTATTGAAAATTATGAAAATCTACAGACAACATATGTGTGATGGCCTGGGACCAAGAAAGGCTAGTGCTGAGAACTAAAAAAAAAAACAAATAAAAAAAGTGTACGATTACCAAGTTTCTTGGTAATGGCTAGCGCATGCAAGGTGTTGGACCTTACCAATGGACACCAGGCCTTTTTATCTTTCTTCCCATAATGAATCTCTTACCTCTATGCAGATATGAGATGTAGGCCTGCAGAAGATGGTCGTCAGGGACACGATGGTCGTCAGGGACACGATGCTTGTTGCACAAGGAGGTATGGCCCTTGGGAGGAGTTGGTGATGCAGGTCAGGGAGGAACTCTTCACAAAGTTGGGAAAGAAAAAAAAAAACATTAACTCCCTAACTTCAATGAAGGTGTCACCATACTTTAAGGTACAAGTGTGTTGTGTGTTGTCTTCCATTCTGCCTTAGTGTTCTAATGTACATCCACTACCACACAGGGGGTGTTGTAGGGGGTGTGGTGATGTGGTAGGGGGCGGGGTGTGAGGCAGGGGCTTCATAATGAGGTGATCATGTAGGAGATGATGGCCAACATAGAGGAGCTGACGACCACCAAGGCCAAGCTTGCTGATGAGGTGGAGAGGCTGCAGGCAGAGGCTGCATCGTTAGGCGAGCATCCTCACATGTACTGGCTTTAATCATACATTGCTTCACTCTCATTACTTGTGCTTTGCACTGTTCTCCATCTGCAGAAGAGGATAACCTAACCCTCAGCGCTCTGGCAGAGGGACGGCAACTGGTGTCACAACATATATCGTGGTGCTCACGCCCACACATGTACACAGGAGTGTACATGTGTGGGGTGTTGAAGGACAATAATAGCGCCCTCGAAGATGAGGTGGAGAGGCTGCTTAACAAGGTGGCATCGTTAGGCGAGCATCCTCACATGTACTGGCTTTAATCATACGTGGCTTCACTCCCATTACTTGTGCTTTGCACTGTTCTCCATCTGCAGAAGAGGATAACCTAACCTCCAGGTGCCAGGCAGAGGGATGGCGATTGGTAAGTCACAACATACATAGTGCTTATGGACACGCCTGTAGCTGCACACATCCATACACTCCAGGAATATAACAAGGTAGTGATGGAGGCACAGGAGAAAGCACATGTGGAGGTAGGATGGAAATGAAAACAGACCTATTAGATGCACTGATCATATGTCAAACATCCCTTAGGAGAATGTGCCACACCCCCAGGTGGTGGAGGAGGAACATGTGAGTTATGAAAGGGAAAGGGGACATCGGTATGATGTGATGGAATATGGTGTGCAAGGGTATGGTTTCCATTTTAGCCATTACAAGAAGCTTGGTAATTGTATATTGTTGTAATTGAACAAATGAAAATCTTTTACGATGGCCTGGGAGGAGGAAAAGCCAGCATTGAGAATGTATCGTGCACATAGTTTGTTCAACTGTATCTCCATAACAGATGGCATTAAAATTATTGAACAGAACAATATAATGGCTAAGTGACCCTCCACCACATCATAAAGCCAAATTTCTGCCGGTGAGTTAGAACTACAGCTCTGTGCTCATCATAGTACAAGACCTATGTATTATAGCTCTGTGCCTTTGTTTTGCTTGTTGAGATTGTTCCGAAAGTGTCAAATTAAACCTCCTCCCCATGCCTCCCACTAACCCTTGCCTGGAGTTAAATTGTATGTTAAAATCGATTCACTTTATTGATCACCATGGTTACATATTGGTTTTACAGAGGGAGGAGACTACTGCTCTCAGTGCAGCCCAGCGCAAACAGGTTAGTGTTAAAAGATGAATAGTGGTACATGTAATGATGACCATGAACCCACGTAAATAGCATGAACCAGCATATGAGCTGGAGAGTGTGTTTAGCCTCCTCCCCAGCCCATCAGAGAAGAGGAGGTGTGGCTATCTTATCATGTGTGGTCTTTTTCTCTGCAGCTGCACCCTGCACCTACTCCCCCATCAGGCCAGCATACGCCACTCCAGCCACCAGCTGTGAGTACCTCCTCCCCCCATCCTCCTGTATGTACCTGTACACATGTATACACGAGCGCACATTCATGTGCAACATATGGAGAAATGGCCCATACATAGGCAGTCATCATGCTTTTATTTTCAAATTGAATTTTAAACACATTTATAATTTACTATAAATTGGTCTGATTGTAAATCTGTGTTTTATATAATTATGACATGAACCATTCATGTAGTAAAATCAAGACAAAAAATTAATTTCTACCGCGCATAATTTATTCATAAACAATATGTCATAACGTAATACCTTGCGTCATCTGGGATTAAGTTACAGTTATTGCTTACGTTGCAACTAGTTAACTGTTAATTGCAGATGAATTATTAATGATAATACACAATCGTAGCTTTGGAGATGTTGAGGCAGCAATAAACGGATTGCCCTGCATGATTTCAACTTCTGAGATTCAAGTGTTTTGGTGAGTATACTGTGTGAATTTAGTATGTGCAAAACAGGCATATATTCGATGCAGTGAAGGGGAGGAGATATGGCCTTCTCCCTATACTAGTACTGTATGGAATTCTCCCTGTACTGTTGGCCTTCTCCCGGACCGTTAATTGCCCGTCTTCCTATACTGTTGGCCTTCTCCCTATACTGTTGGCCTTCTTCCTATACATTGGCCTTCTCCCTATACTGTTAGCCTTCTCCCTATATACTGTTGGCCTTCTCCCTATACTTTTGGCCTTCTCCCTATACTGTTGGCCTTCTTCCTATGCTGGTGGCCTTCTCCCTATACTATTCCTATACAGTTGGCCTTCTCCCTGTACTGTTGACCCTTCTCCCTATATGGTTGACCTTATCACTATGCTGTTGGCTTTCTCCCTATACTGTTGGCCTTCTCCCTATACTGTTGGCCTTCTCCCTATACTGTTGGTCTTCTCTCTATACTATTCCTATACAGTTGGCCTTCTCCCTATACTGTTGACCCTTCTCCCTATATGGTTGACCTTATCCCTATACAGTTGGCCGTCTCTCTATGCTGTTGGCTTTCTCCCTATACTGTCTGTTGGCCTTATCCCTATACTATTTCCTATACAGTTGGCCTTCTCCCTATACTATTGGCTTGTATAGCATCTCTGTCCCTTTGTTTACCATGTGTATAGCTGACCTGTGGGACACACACACCACACACGTGCATGGACACTTCCAGCAAGTCACGCACGCTCAGTTACAGTGTGGACACTCAATGTAGTAGCTCTACTGGTGGCGATGCACATATTCACAAGTGTCTCCATCATGTGCACACTACACACACTGATGTAGAGCTGTGTATTGTGTGCTTCAAACATGGGCACACACACCAATGATGTCCACACATATACCTGTACACAGTGGTACTTACATGTCACTTGGGTGACGGCTCCATCAGAGGTCTTTGAACATGCATGTTAAAGTACTTCTGTTTAAGGGCCTGGAGAGGTACATTAACTTGTACATGTACTCTTTGTTACATGTACTATTGTCTATCTTTATAGACACCATCTACTGTTACATAATCCTGTACCTAGTATATGTACCCAGGACTAATTTTAAAAATGGTCTCATCTGGTGGCTACTAGATACAGGTATAAACCCTAACCCTGACTACCTACACAATAGTTCTGGTAAATTTAATATTACTACATTTGCATCTGAGGCTGTGCTTTAAAAGGCGACCATGCGCTATATTCATTTGAGTTGCACACAACATGTTACCTACGTGTGGTCACCTTAACCCTTCTATACATGTACATGTATGTAGCCAAGTCATCGTATGCCCTTCATGCAACTTTTTTGGCTGTAGGTCACTACATGTACATGCATCAAAGATACATGTAGGTAGTGATTTTAGTGGTTACCTAAGTTTTGCAAAGCAACCACATCCATTGTGTGGACAAGGAAACCACAAGCCAGCCCTAAGCTAGCTACTGGCCTAACAAGGGATAATGGTTCTGGGGCTATGCTAAAGCTTCATACATGTATGTAAGTTGGCCCATGCCCATTTAGTGTTTGCATTAGTTATCACAAATAGAATAACCTTATGGGCCCACTTCGTACATACATGTATGGACACACCTCCCTTGACAACTTACATGTACATGTACATGTTATATACTATACTGTTGGTCAGTTGGCCTTCTCCCTATACTGTTGGCCTTCTCCCTATACTGTTGGCCTTCTCCCTATACTGTTGGCCTTCTCCCTATATAGTTGGCCTTCTCCCTATACTTAGTATGCACGGCATTACATATAGTACCTTGCTCTCATTACTGTCAACAGTAAGGCTCTCAACTGTAATACTCCAAGCCTAGCTGGCAACAAGTAGACAGGCAATAGAATAACCCTGGGGCTCACCAAAAATGTACATACATGTATGGACATAAGTAGTAGTGCTGCACATCTGTTAACATACTATGAACTTCCAGGACATAGCTATTCCCTAGGACAGCCAGCAAAACCAGGCCTAGGGGTTGTATTTGCACAAAGATGCATGGCATTGTGCATGAGATTATTCACTGTATGTACAGACCTAGACCTTTTATCAGCAGTCTGGCCACACAACAAAATTCATGATATTGGGCCTTTGTTACTTTGTACAGTGCTCCCTCGATTATACGGAAAAGTATCACCTCGATTATACGGAAAATAAGGCACATTCATTGGGTGTTAGGAAAACTGTCGGTGTACTTAGCCATAAGCTGTCTAAACCATTAATGACATTCATACTTACCTCTAATTACATTCCCCAAGCCAATGTGGTGCAGCCTTTTATTAACAAAAAAGGCAATTGAATTTTAAGAGACAGTTTTCAGCAACGCCCTTTCTTTGATCTCTCAGGGCTATAGATGGTGCAGTATGCCTGCAAAACACGCGCACACAATGCATTTCATACGGGAGCTCATGTGAGCATGCATGCTTGATCATGAACATGTACTGGTACACCGCCCTGCATCGTGTTATGTGTATCTGCAGGTCCATGTGTTGTGCCTGCTGCACACCTTCCATCATTACTGATACTAACCTGTGCTTGGTTGGTACAATTATCTCAATGTCACATTGTGGGCACACCAACCTTGATGGCGTTAGATAATACTGGCTCTCATCAGTGCGTTCCAAAGTGCTAGCAACATGATCAGGTGTAAGCAAATCTGCATTCACGCAAACACTGTACAAAACAGTATACATTATGCTCACCAATTCATACATCCTTGAACAAACTGTATTTTAAAGGCAAGCACTGTTGCAGAATGAATATATAAGAAGAGAAGGTAACTGATGCATGTGACATTATGAACCTGTTAACTGTTGAAACAAGGTGGAATAGCTGAATGGCACTTGATCCGTGCTGGTTTGAAGTGGCTTCCATCTGCTGGGCAATGCACTTATCTGTGTGTGCTTGCTCGCGCGTGTGTTGTGTGCACGTGTTGTGTGTTCGCTTGCGTGTGTGTATCGTGCGTGAGTCATGCACGTAATGATTTACCATATAGTGTTTAAAATTACCTCGCTCAGCTTGCCTTGAGTAGGTTGGCATGGGCATGCATGGTGAACTCATCGTGTTGAGAGCTTGAAACAATTAAAATGTCAAGATCGCGTGCAACATCCGACGCATGTATAAATGTGGAAGGCACAATTATATTACACAAATACCCTGACCCTAGGCCCTGTAGAAATACCATGTCTGACGTGTGCTTTGATTGGTCTAGTCTTGAAACGTAGCGTCGCCTGCGACAGAGAGACATCACGTGATTGCATTAAAAAGTGTTTACTGAGCTGTAACTCAACACATGGACGTTTATCTGTTAAAGTTCTCTATATGTTCGGAAGGCGAGCTAGGCAAGTTTGAGCAATAGGTACACTGACAATGGTCGATCACGAGCGAAGACGATTCCAATTACAGCACAGTAAACACTTTTTAATGCAATCACGTGATGCCTCTCTGTCGCAGACGACGCTACGTTTCAAGACTAGACCAATCAAAGCACACGTCAGACATGGTATTTCTACAGGGCCTAGGGTCAGGGTATTTGTGTAATATAATTGTGCCTTCCACATTTATACATGCGTCGGATGTTGCACGCGATCTTGACATTTTAATTGTTTCAAGCTCTCAACACGATGAGTTCACCATGCATGCCCATGCCAACCTACTCAAGGCAAGCTGAGCGAGGTAATTTTAAACACTATATGGTAAATCATTACGTGCATGACTCACGCACGATACACACACGCAAGCGAACACACAACACGTGCACACAACACACGCGCGAGCAAGCACACACAGATAAGTGCATTGCCCAGCAGATGGAAGCCACTTCAAACCAGCACGGATCAAGTGCCATTCAGCTATTCCACCTTGTTTCAACAGTTAACAGGTTCATAATGTCACATGCATCAGTTACCTTCTCTTCTTATATATTCATTCTGCAACAGTGCTTGCCTTTAAAATACAGTTTGTTCAAGGATGTATGAATTGGTGAGCATAATGTATACTGTTTTGTACAGTGTTTGCGTGAATGCAGATTTGCTTACACCTGATCATGTTGCTAGCACTTTGGAACGCACTGATGAGAGCCAGTATTATCTAACGCCATCAAGGTTGGTGTGCCCACAATGTGACATTGAGATAATTGTACCAACCAAGCACAGGTTAGTATCAGTAATGATGGAAGGTGTGCAGCAGGCTCAACACATGGACCTGCAGATACACATAACACGATGCAGGGCGGTGTACCAGTACATGTTCATGATCAAGCATGCATGCTCACATGAGCTCCCGTATGAAATGCATTGTGTGCGCGTGTTTTGCAGGCATACTGCACCATCTATAGCCCTGAGAGATCAAAGAAAGGGCGTTGCTGAAAACTGTCTCTTAAAATTCAATTGCCTTTTTTGTTAATAAAAGGCTGCACCACATTGGCTTGGGGAATGTAATTAGAGGTAAGTATGAATGTCATTAATGGTTTAGACAGCTTATGGCTAAGTACACCGACAGTTTTCCTAACACCCAATGAATGTGCCTTATTTTCCGTATAATCGAGGTGATACTTTTCCGTATAATCGAGGGAGCACTGTACAAACATCGAAATAAGATAGGATCAGCAGGTGTTTATGTGCGCGCGCACACACACACACACACACACGCACACGCACGCACACACACACACACACACACACACGCACGCACACACACACACACACACATCAGCTGAACGTGGGGAGGAGGAGGCAGGAATAGGCAACATCTGCCAGTATCACTTACGGTTTCCAGTTCATGCATTTGCTACAGATGTTACGTGTACAAGAAGCACACCATTACATGCACGTACTTCCTACATGTATAACACCAGGGATTTACCGCACCTACCCCCGGTGTACACGTGGCATGTCACTTGCTGTTCTGTCAATTAATCCAGGGTTCACAAACATGCCATTTAACTGTACATATGAAGGGAAGACTTCCTACAATAATACTGCAGCAATGCAAGTAGAACATCATAACACAAACTTTCATGAATCCCTCAATTGTATTTAGCCAGTCAGACACTCAATGTTTTGGCATATACAAACTGCCACCACAACCTGTACAAAAAAAAACAAATAATACTTTCTCTTTTCCTCCTCCCTTCAATTTCCTTACCTCCCCTTCCATCTCCCTCCCTCCTCATCCCATCAATTTTCCTACCTCCCCCTCCCTCCCATCACTCTCGCTCCTCCTCTCTCCTTTCCTCCCCTTATCCCCATTCACCCCGCTGGCCCCAGCTCTCATCTTATAGCGCATGACAAATGAAGTACTATCCGGCTGAAAGGATCGTGTGTGAAAGGAAAAAGGTAAGCTAGCTGGGTTTGTTTTTAAAAAACAAAATAAAACTACATTATACCATGCTTTCCAGAATGGAAGAATAGTTTATCTAGTGTTGTAAAGTGGTTTTAAGAAGACACTTATATTGGGTTGAAGAAAAGGACGTAAGTTAACCTCTTCTCTTCTACAGTATGCAATATGTGTGTTCAGGTGTATTCTAGTAATCACTGCATTTTTATTTCAGGGAGTTCAAGTGTCAGCTTAAATTGATTTTTCACATACAACGCTCACTAGCTGCAGGAACAATCAGAAGGAACAGTGCATGTGCATGGATATCACTATGGATGTAATGTAGCGTTACTGTTGTGTTAATTTAACTGCAGGTGTCACAACAAAGCACTGTTGTACATGTACATGTGATCATGTTTCAAAAGATTCAACCACATGCAATGGCGTCCTAGGCTGGTTTGTTTCTCAGACACTCGATACCTCAGGATGCACTCGGATAGCTCACAACATCAACAACCATTCATTCATTATACTGAATCATACACGTAATCACATACACACACATGATCCTATATATATATATCTCTAATCACTGAATGTTTCCGGACATCACAGTTCCTCCCCATTTCACACTGGTGACAGACCACCATCCCTTGGTGTCCATTCTCAACCCGGAAAAGGGATTACCAGCAGTGACGGCAGCACGGTTGCATTGGTATATGCGGTAGGCTAGCCCTGTCTTGATATCAGGTACAAGAGTACCACTCAGCTTACAAATGCTGATGCACTTTCACGTCTCCCAGTGGTGGCCGACATGCAGATGGCACAAATGGACGAGGAGGAAGGAGGGACATTCCCAACTACAAACCCTCCTGGTCGAGGTGGCAAAATTAGGAAGAACAACGGACCTGGTGTTAGCAAGGGTGTTTCAGCCTATTCAGGAGGGATGGCCACCCAAAACTACAGAAGAGGTCCGGTTATAAAGCCATGCTTTGAGTAGAGACATGAACTATACATGTACAGCAGTACAAAGGATACAGGGAGAGGTATAGGCCTGTACCACTGTTCACGGAGGGATACAGGCATGTTCAAGGAGGGGTACAGGGATACAAGCCTGGACAGGGGTACAGGCCTGTACTGGCGGGGGGGGGGGGGGGGGGGGGGGGGGGGGTACAGGACTGTACAGTGGGTACAGGGGTAAAGGCGTGTACATGCAGGGAGGGGTACAGGGGTACAAGCCTGGACAGGGGTAAACAGGCCTGTACTGGGGTGGGTGGGGGGGGGGTACAGGACTGTACAAGGGTATAGGCTTGTACAGGGGTGCAGGCCTGTACAAGGGTAATGGCGTGTACAGGGAGGGGTAGTGGCCTGGACAGGGGTACAGGCCTGTACTGGGGGGGGGGGGGGGGGGGGGGGGGGAGTGTACAAGGGTACAGGCTTGTACAGGGGTGCAGGCCTGTACAAGGGTAATGGCGTGTACAGGGAGGGGTAGTGGCCTGTACAGTGGTACAGGCCTATAAAATTGTACAGGCCTGTACAATTTGGGGTACAACCAATTGTATTGATACATAGCAGTTGTTCATTCATGATGAACTCCACATACATATAGGTTTACCCATTGTCCTCTGTTTCATTCCATTTCTCTTGGACATCTTTTGCTAGGCCATGTAGTGATCCCCATTTCAGTCTGTCCCATTCTTCTTTGTTTTCATCGTCCCCCTTTAGTTCCTTCACAGAGTGGTCTCTAGTGGGTACACCCTTTCCAACACCTGTTCCTTCTGCCCTTTTCTTTGCACAACACGCCCTCTCAATTTGCCCCCATTTCCTGCAAACTTTGTTTCTGAACCTGCACTGTTGAGTATCATGCGCTCCTCCACACCTGTTGCAAGCCCCTAGGCCTGACGGTCTCCCCCTTCTTGGTGGTGCTGCCACTTGATGTACTTCCTGTTTTGTGACACTCTGCAACTGTTCTGCGCGTCTTTAGTCTCCCTTTCCGCTATTTCCGCTGTCTCCAGCACCTTGGCAAAAGTGAGGTCTGCCTTTGTGAGGAGTCTCTTCTGTACCCCCTCGTCCCTCATACCAAAGAACACCCTGTCTCTCAGCGTCTCTGATAACGTCGCAGGCAAACTTTCTGCATACCACATGTCACACTTTCTCCCTCCTTTTGTCGCGTTTGTGGAACCGTATGTTCTGCGATGACTAGAGGTTTAGGCGCTACGTGTGTCGTTAAGGCTACGACCAGTTGCTCGTACGTTCGGTCTTTCAATTTCTGGGGTGCAGGCCAAATGTAATACAGGCGAGGAAAGCGTCCTTTTTCTGTTCGGCTTCCACTTTGTTTGCCAGGAAGAAATGTTCTAGCCGCTCGACGTATTAACTCAACCAGTCTTCCGTTGACGCGTCACACTCCCCTGCCATCCTTCTTAGCTATCCCATGCACCCTCGTCGCCACTGTAGACCTCAGGATGCACTTGGATAGCTCAGATCCAGCTACAGCTACGTGTAGGCCTACATCTCCTGTCTGAGCAGCCGGTCGAGGTAAGCAGCGGGCCTAACATCATTTCAATACATCGATCTGTCTTGCAGAAAACACAGACTCGAAGCTTTTAGTATTCCATGGCATGTACTAGTAGTTATCCCCGGCACGGGGCGGCACCTGGCCCACCACGCCCTCTGCTCGACTCCAGTTTTGCAAAATGCTGGCATGTCCTAGTCTCATTTTATTAACTATGGATTTTACTAAATATCTATGGCAACACATAGAAACGCCATTTAAAAATGGCGCCTTATTGCACCAAAACTGATTTACTATTTTTAAAAATGGTCCCCAAATTCTTCACGACAACATCCACTTTTTTTCATATATTATATTATTTGGATAGTTGTAGAATTGTTTCAGAGGGTGGCAAAAGTTCTAACCCCCCTCTGTTCATTAGTTATAACTAATGGAATATCTTAATTAGCATGATTTTTTTCCATTTTCTGTACAAGTCTATGGAATATCATATTTTTAGAAATGGTCCCAGAATTTTTGACGATACAAGGTATAAAATTTGAAATTGCCTACATTTAAACATCATTTAGAGTAGTATTAGAGGGTGGCAAAAGTTGCAGGTCCGTTAGTTAAGTAAATAATAATCAAGTTAGTAAAAACGCCATACATTCTCTATGGAACGTACCGCGGAATGAAATCCAAAAATTTACAAACCGCAACTTTCGTGTCCGTTGATTTCTCCATATGCGATACCTCAGGATGCACTCGGATAGCTCACAACATCAACAACCATTCTTTCGTTATATTGAATCATACACGTAATCACATGCACACACATCCTATTTATCTCTAATCACTGAATGTTTCCGGACATCACAGTTCCTCCCCATTTCACACTGGTGACAGACCACCATCCCTTGTTGTCCATTCTCAACCCTGAAAAGGGATTACCAGCAGTGACAGCAGCACGGTTGCATTGGTATATGTGGTAGGCTAGCCCTGTCTTGATATCAGGTACAAGAGTACCACTCAGCACACAAATGCTGATGCACTTTCACGTCTCCCAGTGGTGGCCGACATGCAGATGGCACAAATGGACGAGGAGGAAGGAGGGACATTCCCAACTACAAACCCTCCTGGTCGCAGTGGCAGAATTACGAAGAACAACAATTAAGGGACCTGGTGTTAGCAAGGGTGTTTCAGTCTATTCAGGAGGGATGGCCACCCAAAACTACAGAAGAGGTCCGGTTATAAAGCCATGCTTTGAGTAGAGACATGAACTATACATGTACAGCAGTACAATCCTGTGAAAGGGTACAGGGAGAGGTATAGGCCTGTACCACTGTTCACAGAGGGGTACAGGCCTGCTCAGGGATACAGGCATGTTCAAGGAGGGGTACAGGGATACAAGCCTGGACAGGGGTACAGGCCTGTACTGGCGGGGGGGCAGGGGGGGGGGGGGGGGGGTTTACAGGACTGTACAGTGGGTACAGGCTTGTACAGGGGTAAAGGCGTGTACATGCAGGGAGGGGTACAAGCCTGGACAGGGGTACAGGCCTGTACTGGGGTGGGTGGGGGGTACAGGACTGTACAAGGGTACAGGCTTGTACAGGGGTGCAGGCCTGTACAAGGGTAATGGCGTGTACAGGAGGGGTAGTGGCCTGGACAGGGGTACAGGCCTGTACTTGGGGGGGGGGGGGGGGGGGGGTGTACAGGACTGTACAAGGGTACAGGCTTGTACAGGGGTGCAGGCCTGTACAAGGGTAATGGCGTGTACAGGGAGGGGTAGTGGCCTGTACAGTGGTACAGGCCTATAAAATTGTACAGGCCTGTACAATTTGGGGTACAACCAATTGTATTGATACATAGCAGTTGTTCATTCATGATGAACTCCACATACATGTACATATAGGTTTACCCATTGTCCTCTGTTTCATTCCATATCTCTTGTCTTTTGCTAGGCCATGTAGTGATCCCCATTTCAGTCTGTCCCATTCTTCATTGCTTTCATCGTCCCCCTTTAGTTCCTTCACAGAGTGGTCTCTAGTGGGTACACCCTTTCCAACACCTGTTCCTTCTGCCCTTTTCTTTGCACAACACGCCCTCTCAATTTGCCCCCATTTCCTGCAAACTTTGTTTCTGAACCTGCACTGTTGAGTATCATGCGCTCCTCCACACCTGTTGCAAGCCCCTAGGCCTGACTGTCTCCCCCTTCTTGGTGGTGCTGCCACTTGATGTACTTCAGGGTCTTGTTCCTGTTTTGTGACACTCTCCAACTGTTCTGCGCGTCTTTAGTCTCCCTTTCCGCTATTTCCGCTGTCTCCAGCACCTTGGCAAAAGTGAGGTCTGCCTTTGTGAGGAGTCTTTTCTGTACCCCCTCGTCCCTCATACCAAAGAACACCCTGTCTCTCAGCGTCTCTGATAACGTCGCACCAAACGCACAGTTCTGCAAACTTGCTGCATACCACATATCCCTCCTTTTGTCCCGTTTGTGGAACCGTACGTTCTGCGATGACTAGAGGTTTAGGCGCTACGTGTGTCGTTAAGGCTGCGACCAGTTGCTCGTACGTTCGGTCTTTCAATTTCTGGGGTGCTACGAGCGCTCGGAGCAGGCCAAATGTAATACAGGCGAGGAAAGCGTCCTTTTTCTGTTCGGCTTCCCCTTTATTTGCCAGGAAGAAATGTTCTAGCCGCTCGACGTATTAACTCAACCAGTCTTCCGTTGACGCGTCACACTCCCCTGCCATCCTTCTTAGCTATCCCATGCACCCTCGTCGCCCTGTAGACCTCAGGATGCACTCGGATAGCTCAGATCCAGCTACAGCTACGTGTAGGCCTACATCTCTTGTCTGAGCAGCCGGTCGAGGTAAGCAGCCTAACATCATTTCAATACATCGATCTGTCTTGCAGAAAACACAGACTCGAAGCTTTTAGTATTCCATGGCATGTACTAGTAGTTACCCCCGGCACGGGGCGGCACCTGGCCCACCACCTCTGCTCGACTCCAGCTTTGCAAAATGCTGGCATGTCCTAGATCCTAGTCTCATTTTATTAACTATGGAATATCCTTGATTTTACTAAATATCTATGGCAACACATAGAAACGCCATTTAAAAATGGCGCCTTATTGCACCAAAACTGATTTACTATTTTTAAAAATGGTCCCCAAATTCTTCACGACAACATCCACTTTTTTTCATATATTATATTATTTGGATAGTTGTAGAATTGTTTCAGAGGGTGGCAAAAGTTCTAACCCCCCTCTATTCATTAGTTATAACTAATGGAATATCTTAATTAGCATGATTTTTTTCCATTTTCTGTACAAGTCTATGGAATATCATATTTTCAGAAATGGTCCCAGAATTTTTGACGATACAAGGTATAAAATTTGAAATTGCCTACATTTAAACATCATTTAGAGTAGTATTAGAGGGTGGCAAAAGTTGCAGGTCTGTTAGTTAAGTAAATAATAATCAAGTTAGTAAAAACGCCATACATTCTCTATGGAACGTACCGCGGAATGAAATCCAAAAATTTACAAACCGCAACTTTCGTGTCCGTTGATTTCTCCATATGATACATCTTTCAAGGTTACATGTAGGGTAGATATGTGCATATGGGACTATATGTGTACACCTATGTACTATCCTTCAATACCTGCACAAGGATGTGCTTGGAGCAATGTTGTCATTTTGGTGTCCTGTGTTGTTTAGAATCACAACTAAACGCTCTGGATGCTCCATGTAATATCACATTGTTCTCTAATAGACAGCAATGAGAGGTACTCAGATGGGGAGAGGTACTCAGATGGGGAAAGGTACTCAGATGGGGAGAGGTACAGGATTTGTACAGATCCTTTAGTAATTAATTTCAAAACTTTTCCATAATTATTCACAAATGATGGAAACAGGTTTCCAAGACCATACCCTCCCACTCCTTTCTACCCAAATAGTGGAATTATATTTTAAACACAATATCTGAAAGGTATATTACAAAGACTAGTAACTTTTTAATTCTTTAAGCTTAGAGTTCAGTTCTGTTTCAAGGGTTTTTATCTCTGTTTCTTTCTCTTTGGCTGATCTTCTCATTGCATTTGATTGCGATATGTATTCAACCTTTGATGAGGCCTCTGCTTTCTCAGCAAACTCATCAGCAGATTTAAGTAATGCTAACTTGTTCTGCTCCACCCGAATCTTCTAGGATTTCAGCTGTTCAACTTCTGCCAAGCACAACTGACGCTTTTCTGCTCTCTGACTTTCTTCTTTCTTTGAATGAAGCTGCTCCAAATATGCAGCATATCTCTGTCTGGCTGCTGAGACCGAAATCAAAAGATCTTGTAATACTAACATTCTGTACACCACTAACAGATTTTAAATAGTCCACTATTGTTCTCTGTGCAATCAGAGTATGTTGCAACATATTGTCCACCATTATCTCCTTGTTCAGGGAGAACCCTCGCTCAACAGAGGCTTGACCATGTGAGAGAAGGAGCAGTTTCTTGGCAAAAGTCCAGAGGACAGAATATTTCTTATTAATACCCATGGAATTACTCAAAACAATGTCGAGTTGGGAAGAACCCACTTCAAATGACACAAAGTCTGGGTTAGCTGCATGATCTGAACTAAATTCTTTAAACTGTTTAACACATCTTCACATGCATCAACAGAAAACAGCTTTGAATCAGTAAGAATTGCCAAGCACCTCTTAAGCTGTTCTATGCATTGCTCACGCTTAGCACATATACTCTGAGGGTTCAACCAGCCTAAATTTCGAACTAGAGCATACTGCAGAGGGCAGTTCCCCAATAACTTCACAACAATTTTGAGAAGAAATTTCTTTGCATCAGACTTTATGCAAAACATTTCCCTTTCGCTTCACTTTTTCGCACGAAACATGTCTTTTAAAGTTCGGTCTGCAATATAACCTATGTCTACCTTGGCCATTTCTCTATGGGAAGAACTATCTGTAACATCTAACTTCATCAGTGCTATAGTTGATTGTATGTTTTGCATCACTTCCTGTTTAACAAACCTCTCCATCACACTGCGTAATAATTGACATAGGTCCATTTGAACAAAAGGCAGCATTGGCATGTCACTCTGATACTTGATCAAAAAAGGTGCAAGATCTTTTGCAATGCTGAGAAATATACTGCCCTTAGCAACAAAGAAAGGATCACCACAACTGGAAGCAACTACTTCAAATGACTTATTTTTTGGATGTGGTAGAGTACCCGATTTAACACACTGGACGTACTGTTCGATATGTGGCCACATCTCTAATGCTCTCTCCATTACAATCACATTGTCTAGCCACCGATGCTTGCAAAACTTTTTAGGCAAAAGGGTACACTTAGTAGATGTCTTGAAATCTTCATATCTAGCAGGTGAATCTTTAAAAAGCCAGTGTAGTGAACCTAAGATGCTCTCAATATCCCAGCCTGTTTCTTGGCTACCTGCTCTGAATGCATTGTGTATTTGATGGAGACCACAGCTACCTACATTTAACAGCTTGTGGTTTGCTTCTCGTTCCATGTCATTGGCTAACATAGAATGTTTTCCAGTTTACATTTGGTCCATCCATGGAAAGTTGCAACAACTCTCTGTACCCAATATTTTGAACACACTGAAGTAGTTTCTCATGTAAAACATCTGCAGTACCATGTCCAATGAACTCAGAAGTCAGATACCTGGTATTTACCTGTCCTTGATCCCAAAATCGAATATGGATATCTACCTGCTTGGAGTGGAGTTCTGAATTCAGGCTTTCATCAAATAGTAGTACATAGTCAACTTGTGACTTTACTTTAGACATCAGAATAGAATTGAAGTGTGGAGCAAGCCCAAATGCACACATGTACGCACACTCTTTTCCCCACAGGAGAATTTGGTGGCTATATGACTGTCAGGAAACATTTTCCTGAATAAATCACTTATATTTTCACAGCTTTTATAAGAATAATGCTTTTCAATAACATTCAGTGCCCACAATACCTCAGCACAAAGATCGTCATTCCCTGACACAAAACTTGAAATCAACTTGGGTACAGAAGCTGAAGCAACAACACCACTGCCTGATACAGTAGGTTCCTCAGCACTAGTACTAAGGAAGTCAACTATACTTGGTTGTGCTTTCTTTAAGGCTAAAGCAAGGAGGTGCTTGTGTTTTGCTCCCTCAGCATGACTAAGAAGTGCTGCCTTGCCCATTGATTTGATTGAAAACGATTTGTGGCAAACCTTACATAATGCTACATGCTGGTCTTTACCATCCCTGCAAACCCAATCCTTAAGACCATCTTCTGTTAGCCACGCATCATTAAAAGAACACACCCCAGGCATTCTGGCCGCACGCTTGCAAATTCACACTATGTAGGGAAAAGATGGTACAAACTTGTTACATGAAGCAGCTAACCATTTCACGGGACAGTTAATAAATGCTTGTACAGTACTGCTCTAGAATATGGTGGGGAGAAAACAAGTTGCGAGTGGGCAAACGCAACGTACATGTAGTTGCATGCGTGAGAAATAATCTAACTTAGCACGGAACAATGGGTTCCACTCGATAAACATATTGCAAAACTTTTCCGGGCCCTTCAAATGATCACAATGATTAGTACAAACTTTTCCAGGAATCCAAAACCTGTACGAACCCTGGAGGTACTCAGATGGGGATAATCTCCTTGCCATTGTACGTGATTATTGAACAGTCAACATTGTGGTGACAGGTGCAAATGACAGGCTATGGTTATGGGCTAACCTCATGAGTTGCTTAATTGATCAGTAAAAAAAAAAAAAAACACAAGTCTGGAGTAGTATTTCAACTTGCTTTTGGGGGAGGGGCCCAGATATATATTACATGCTTGCAAAGAAGAATCTTCTGTTCTTTAGCTGTAGAGTATGTTCTAGAAGAACTCTGTAAGCAGCTGGGGCAAAGCCATCAAGCCTTGGCTGAGGGAGGCAACTTGTTATTTTTATCACCACTTCTCAGCTTTGCTGGCTAACTTGTGCATAGCCCTCTCCCTCCACACACCCCCTCCCTCCACACACCCTCCCTCCACACACCCATGTATGAGAGTACCACCACATGACTTGAGTGTTATCCTGTTGCCATAGCAGCAGCACCTCATTTGTATGTCCTGTATCACAGGAGCAGCACATCCCGTATAGGAACAGTAAGCTGACGTACCTGCTGCAGCAAGACGTGAGTACTGCAGTACACTTTACCACTTGGCCCCTCCCATTCCGACTCCATATCCCCATTCCCATTCCATCACATCCACATTCATGTGCCTTTGTATACCATCACACACACACACACACACACACACACACACACACATACTGTTGTGCACACCGGTTTGATGACCCATCCTCCCCTCACCTCCTTCCCTCACTTTAATATGTAACAAACCGGCCTGTGGGTAAGGCTATATAAGTGCCGATACACAACCTTAGCACCTGCTAAGATTGTTTTCGTGATTTCAATGACTCCTGCTAAAAATGATGGCACACGCATGTATCACCCATACATAGACATGCAAATACGCATGTGTAAGGACTCATTTATAGCATCTGTTAGTGCTTGTTTACATTACATTTGCAACCAATGATATTATAGATACATTGTGATCCATTCAGAAATGACCAATGGTCTTACTTAATACAGATGGCTCTCACAAGTTCCACTCTCCCCCCCCCCCCCCCCCCCCCCATGGTCTGCATCCCTGCTGTGCCCAGGCCACCACTAGGTGCGATGAAGCCATGAGCACTCGTCAATAAAAGGACTGTTTCACCACCAAACCGCCAATAAGACAACAGTGAACTGGGACACCATCAGCTGGTGATTGACAGCCATGACAGTGACAACCCTAGCCTCATCCCCATCCCCTCCCGACTGACGGGTTGAGCTACAAAAATTATACGTTATGGACCTTTTTAAAATATGTATTTGTGCACGCTCATTAAATTTCATGTGTATTTAAATATTATTACTATCAACGTTCAATAGATTTATAAGAAGCTAAGGATGAACGATTGGCTGGTGGTACAAACAGCCCGGGAACAAGGTACATGTATATATATGGTTCGTAGTTACAGTATACCGGTACTTTTTTTCAATCCTCTCATTTGTTTCTTTGCTGCTGAGGTGTCCATCGCTGTTCATTGCCGATACATGAAGAAATTAGTTACCATATCAGAAATCCCAAATACTAGAGTGCACTACTTTCTCAACGATACCACCAATACGTGATTTTATATATTATCAATCCTCAGTTGCATGAGCGAGATGCGGGTCTTGTCTTGAGAGGTTGCACCAAGGAATAAAAACTGTTGGATTTAAATATCAGGGGACTAAAGCTACACACCCCCATGTTACACAGCATACACCCACCCACCTCATGTTAAATTACACACTCACACACCATGCTAACATACTTCATCTCTATTCAGAAGACTTAATACTGAAAGCCTGAACATTTCTTACCGTGGTGATGGTGATTCGGCTTTTTCACCACTTTATAGAAAGTTCTACTATGCAGTAGGAGGGCGGCACCCCAGCCCCTCTTCCACCACATGTCAGTAGTGTTGGCAATTTTTCCATCTTGCTATCCCTGGCAGATGGTTTGCTTATTACATCACGTGTGCGGCTGTCATTGCACCTTGGCAGGAATAGAATTTTAATAAAAAATACATATGCAGCTACGCATAGCTTGCACAGAAGAATCTGCGTAGTAAGATGAAGGGGAAGAGCTTATAAATGTTAATGAGGTAGTAGGCGGCTGCTATCATAACAGCTACTGCCATGTTTGTATAATGGCCTTTGAACCTTACACCAGACCCCACTGAATTTATTTTTAAATGCCTATACGGTAACACGTGAAACTCTATATAAACCGCTTCGTTTTCTTTAAGGTATTAGACCTACATGTAATTAAACGGCAGCGATGGCACTATCGGACAATTGTCTAAAGACTCTAACGATGCACGGGCAACAACGCGCTGCTGCTATTCCGCTCAGCATGAGAAAAACCGAGCTTAAAAGTTTAGCGACAAATAAGGTAAGAACAACCACCTTTGATTAGTTACCTGATTCATTCCGCGAACAGTCAGTCTCCTTGGACACACTTTGGCGCGAAAGGACAGCCGTAATTCTGCTCCTGAGAGATTTCGCATCTCAAGCGTGCCGCCTTGGCGCGCTCAAAATCAACGGAATCAGATCGCTTTTGGAGGCCCATGACATCAGCGTGTTCGTTATCGGGATGGAAGAAGTTGGTGCGCACGAATTTGTGGTGCGCGAATTTTTCGGCGGAGGTACGGTTAACCGAAACAATAAAATATTATTGTATATCACAGCGATATACAAATAATATTTATATAAATTGAATAGTAGCACTTTGACTTAAGGTTCCTACTTCTTATTTCAGATACATACGCTATAGACAAGACCATTAAGTTTGACCCGCTTGCAATCCTCAGCAGTTTGTTCCTCTCGAAGGAGCCGCACGTAAGAGACTCTCCATCACAGAACACTGCCTCTGATTTATGTTGTTCCCCTCCCCTCTTTACAGGAGGACAAGCCCGACATTAAATTAACTGATTACGAGTACGGCGGTGTCCTAGTGGTATGCAAAAATGGTGATACGGTGCTCCTTAACCACCGTCAAAGTAGCCTTGCCGATCACATCTCGAACCATACCATTTTAAAGACCCTCGGAATACCTCAGTATATTGCGCATTTGCCCTTGCATAGCCGTCATGTTTTGTCCATTTATAGGTCTGGAAGTATCAACAAAAGCTGAGGAGCATAGAACATAAACGTTAGCTGGTGTCTGAGGTCTCCCCGGTCTCTGCCCGTATACCTACGGTTACGTTATTCAATGTCATCATCGCATCAAATGACGGAGAAGAACGGATCGTTGCGCAATAATAGCCATATTCAGCAGTTAATTGTGAATAGTTATTTGTATATCATTTACATGAAATACAGAGGGTACGGCCGCGCATTGATAATACATACATGTACTGATGTATGGTATGACCATACTGAGATATTAGAGACCAAAAAGTGTCGATTAAGAACCACGGTAGTAACTATAGTTTACACACCTACAAGTTGGGTGAACCCTTCCTGCGTGTTGTAATCAGAACACCATGGTTCTATTCAAACTTTTAAACCATCCAATAACCGGCATAGCGGCACTTTTTTTGTCCTATAATCGAACAGCTGTGAGTGACGTTATACATCCGATAATCGAATGGGGAGGGGCACAAAAATGGCACACCACAAAATTTAGTTAATTGTTTCCACGGACATATTAAAATAAAAATTAAAAAAAACATTCCCTCATGAAGGCATTTCTACAAGAATATACACAGGCGAGAACAAGGAGAGATCATTTGGGCATATTCTTAACCGCAATTGCTGCCTCTTCGTCCATGGCTGTAAGCACAGTAACTAGCAACTGTTCTTCCGTCTCAAACCGCTCCTGAATCTCTTTGCCCAGGTCGCCCTCGGGTAGCCTGATGTCCTCACGAACATCCCCTCCCTCTGCCATCAAGCTAAGGAATCCATCTTGGATCCCTATTAACTATCGGAATAGGGAGAAGGGTACTGTATCACTTTGGAATAGCTACACGCACACAACACACACACCTGCATGTCGGCACGCTTGACATTCGGTACGTCCATGTTGTGCGTGGAGGGACAGATATCCTCGTACTTCTTTCCATTGAATATATCGATACCGACTATGTGCACTTTGGCATGGCCGTGCTTGCCCGTCTTGGACGTCGACATCTCCACGATTTTACATGGACGGTCCTTTATCACCACGAACCCGCTCTTACGTAACGACGAGCACTGGGCTGGGTAAGTTTTGGACGCCCCTGCATCACCGCTGTTGAATTCTTCTTGGTCCTCCGCCATTTTTCTGAGGGCTTTGTGTCGATCGAACAAATGGCGCGTGTTTGTAAGAGGTAAGGAGTGAAAGACCACCGTATAGTGTAAAAAAAACACAAAGGTAAAAATCTAATAAATTTAAGGCCTCAATCCACCCCCGACACTATAGTCACAAGGCTATACGCTCGCTGATGTAGACAACGTCGCATTGCCAATTTGCCATAGACAAACATATACTCCACCTTACCTCTGCTAACGGTATGGAACGTGGATTTCATTAAATCCGAGGGTCTTTAAAATGGTATGGTTCGAGGCGTGATCGGCGGGGCTATACACTTTGACGGTGGGGGAGCACCGCAATGTAGCGCATTTACCCTTGCGATGTTTCGTCCATTTATAGGTCTGGAGGTATTAAAAAAAGCTGAGGAGGCATAAACGTTAGTATCTGAGGTCTCCCCGGTCTCTGCCCGTACGCTTACGGTTGCGCAATAGTAGTCGTATTTAGCGTTAATTGTGAAATAGTTATTTGTATTCAGCAATTTGTTGCTATAAATAGTAATTACGTCATTTACTACGACCAAAAAGTGCCGCTATCGTTTAAATTGATTAAGAATTTACAAGTACATGGGTGAGCAAGAAATATACGGTACGTACCCAGACCCACTGGTTCTACCGGTACATGTATTCAATTTTAACCATCGATAGCGGGACATTTTTTTGTCCTTATAATCAAATGCGGAGGGGCAACAGAACGCCACACTAAAATTAGGACAGACGTATTAAAGATTTTACAATAGAACTGGAAAAAAAAAAGCATTCCCTCATGAAGGCATTTCTTCAAGGTTATATACACAGGCGAGAACAAGGAGAGATCATTTAGGCATATTCTTAACCGCAATTGCATGTTGTGCGTGGAGGGACACATATCCTCGTACTTCTTTCCATTCAATATATCGATACCGACTAAGTGTGCACTTTGTCTTTGGCATGGCCGTGCTTGCCCGTCTTCGACGTCGACATCTTACATGGACGGTCCTTTATCATCACGAACCCGCTCTTACGTAACGACGAGCACTGGGCTGGGTAAGTTTTGGACGCCCCTGCATCGATATCACCTCTGGTGAATTCTTCTTGGTCCTCCCAGCGGCGGAGGAACCAGGGGGGTAGGGGGGCTATATTATAGGGTAATTAATTTACCAGCTGGCAGCAATATTGACCATCGTACGACCAAAGGTTGAAGCAGACAAAGCTTGTTGGAGGCTATGCACAGACCCTAGTCTCGTACCCAGACCCACACTGCAGCTGCGGATGGTTACATCACCGTACGGTAAACAGCTAATAGTGACGTAATGGGTGTAGGTCATTAATGGTGTAATTGGTCAATTCGTTAATAGCAACAGAGCTAGAGGGAGTAAAAAGGGCGGAGCTTCGCCGCCATACTGTCAAACACAACGTGGCAGTGAGGGAAGCCAACAACCAGGCAGCAGCACCAGAGATAATATATATAATTATAATAATTATATATACCGGTATATATGATATTATCTCTGCAGCACGTAACGACTTTCGGTTAACGTGAGTCATGCGCACGCTAACGAACAGTTTGTAGTTTGTTGAAAGTACATATATGGCGGCGTAGCTCAGCCTTTTTTTACTTCCTCCTTTGGTTCGCTTCGCTTAGGACTTTTAGGACCTTTGGTAAGCGAAATACACAGTACCACCGTTTAGATAACCATGCAATTTATTAACATATTGCACCCTGATTGTGACGTCACGGGTGCTCTGCATTCTGATTGTACATGTACGCTTTTAAAATCGCAGATGACCAGAACGACTTTTGTTAGGCTGTTTACCAGACCCATTTCTCGCGTAGCGGTGATGTAATCCATCCGCAGCTGCGAGTGTTAGTCTGGGTACGAGACTAATAAGACCCTGCACCTTCACCTCTATGGCCAGACACTAGAATGGAGACAAGCACCGTTTCAGCGACACTCATTTTCGTGGTCTTGTACCAGGAGCAAATACTATACTTATCTTTCCTCGCAACTCAGTACAAGTAATTCAATTACTCTTAAGATGTATTTGCGTGTAGTGATATCCGCTATAAACACCTTTCGCCGCCCCTTATCTAAGGGCTTTGTGTCTAAAAATGGCGAGGTAAGATGGGGGAGACCGGCGCTGGTCTCGTACCCAGACCCAAATGTACGTGCTTTGGTCTGGGTACGAGACTAGACCTGCACAGCGTACTATCGGTCTCTGCCCGTACACCTACGGTTACGTTAGTCAGTGTCATCATCGCAACAAATGATGGAGAAGAAGTGAAGAACGGATCGTTGCACAACAGTAGCAGTTACTTGTGAGATAGTTATTTGTATTCAGCAATTACGTCATTTACATGGGTTACGTCCTTTACATGGGTAGAAAAGTTCGAACCACGACTTACATACATGATCGGGTTAGCAGGGAATATCCATGGTTGATGGCATAGGACATCCCAGCATACAAGAATAAGTTTATGAGTGTGTATATGTGTGCTCGGTTCTCTCATGTCAAAACTTATCACCTACCCTTTAAGCCTTTTTAGACGGTACATGTATTGTGAATATCAAATTCCTCATAGATAGTTTAGTTTTCTACTATCTATGGGAATATACGGTATGTACCCCTACTACTTACAAACCACTGCGGTTCTATTAAAATCTCATCGATAATGCCACTTTTTGGTCTTGTAAACCCACCGGTAGCAGTATGTTCATTTGGTAAATCAAATGTGCAGGGGCAATAAAAATGCCACACTTAACAATTGTTTCCACGAACATATTAAAGATTTTACAATAGAACTGAAAAAAAAAAGCATTCCCCCATGAAGGCATTTCTACAAGGATATACACAGGCGAGAACAAGGAGAGATCATTTGGGCATATTCTTAACCGCAATTGCTGCCTCTTCGTCCATGGCTGTAAGCACAGTAACTAGTAACTGTTCTTCCTTCTCAAACCGCTCCTGAATCTCCTTGCCCAGGTCGCCCTCGGGCAGCCTGATGTCCTCACGAACATCCCC
This sequence comes from Spongilla lacustris, assembly GCA_949361645.1. Classification (NCBI taxonomy): domain Eukaryota; kingdom Metazoa; phylum Porifera; class Demospongiae; order Spongillida; family Spongillidae; genus Spongilla; species Spongilla lacustris. Next base: position 8,516,628 of record OX442426.1, on the reverse strand, counting down.
TCCCTCTGCCATCAAGCTAAGGAACCCATCTTGGATCCCTATTAACTATCGGAATAGGGAGAAGGGTAGTACTGTATCACTTTGGAATAGCTACACGCACACAACACACACACCTGCATGTCGGCACGCTTGACATTCGGTACATCCATGTTGTGCGTGGAGGGACAGATATCCTCGTACTTCTTTCCATTGAATATATCGATACCGACTATGTGCACTTTGGCATGGCCGTGCTTGCCCGTCTTGGACGTTGACATCTCCACGATTTTACATGGACGGTCCTTTATCACCACGAACCCGCTCTTACGTAACGACGAGCACTGGGCTGGGTAAGTTTTGGACGCCCCTGCATCACCGCTGGTGAATTCTTCTTGGTCCTCCGCCATTTTTCTGAGGGCTTTGTGTCGAACAAATGGCGCGTGTGTGTAAGACGTAAGGAGTAGAAGACCGCCGCAGTGCAAAAAAACAACACAAAGGTAACATAATTAAGCCCTCGATCCACCACCGACAGGGCTACGCTCGCTGATGTAGACAACGTTGCATAGACAAACATACTCCACCTTACCTCTGCTGACGGTATGGAACGTGGATTAAATCAGTACTGCGCATGCTCATAAGCCATGTGTTACAAGTCCTTGTCGCTCACGTGGTAACAACTTGATTTACAGTGTAATTGCAAGCTGTTTATATTGAACACAATATACATTCACACACCATGCTCGGAATTGGCACTTTTTGGTTTGATACAAAAAGATAATATCGTCCACGTGGGGAATACATATTAGCATCATTCCTTTATTATGATTATTTAAAAAAAAAACTAAAGTTGTGCTGTGTGGTCATTAATTAGAATTTAGTAGACGTTATGGAAAGATAAAATGTTTTGGCGAACTGTTATAACGGCCGTATTGCGCACATCGACTGCAGCTGCGCCGAACGGGCATGTTTACTGGCGGAGCGTATCTCGAGGATGCTGTAGCACGTCCGCGCTAAGTTTGCTAACTTCTCCGTTAGTTCATGCTCCTGTGAGACTGAGTGCTTCGTTCCGATATCGGGAAGGGGAAGAGGCACACGAAGAGCACCCGATAATGCGTGGACTGTCTCCTACAGACCTTGTGCTCCTATCGTGTGGTAGAATGATCCACGAGAACATGTTTTGGTCTATTTCTCCATTGGACATAGTCTTCTATGACGCATTTAGTAAACCTAACATTCTTCCAGGAGGAAGGCGGTTACCCGCTATGGACCCGATATCCTTCAATAACGGCATTGTGTCAGATCCCTTTGACTCGATATTGCCACTGACGGAACCCGTCGAAAAGAAACCCGCGCAAACTGACCCAGAACAGGCGCACAGAAGGGTCAGGTGCAGCAGCGTTATTAAGAAGAGAAAGAAGAAAATGAATAAGCACAAATATCGAAAATGGAGGAAAAAGACGCGTTTCTTAAGACAACGGTTAGGAAAATAAGTGCAATTTGATGTGTGTACCTGTACAGCGCACATGTATGTTGAACAGAAAATTTTCTTCATATCGTCGCATATAATTCGCATGTGCACCATGATTTGGGGCTATGATGATCGTACAAGAGGCTAATCATAAGTTATTTCTTCGTAACGAGTCTTTCTCTCTTACGAGCTGATGCCAATGGTTTCGCCTTCGACTTTCGACTGGATTCAGTGGGTGTGGACGCCTGGACTGGCGGGGTTATAAGAAATATCTGTTCCTTGGACGACTGAACATGTGGTGTTTGGGGTAGTTCCCTATGCAGAAAACACACACACACACACACACACGCACACAATGTAAAACTGATTGTGAAGTGCATCTGCAATATTTACCGGGTCTCCACTCTGCTTGAAACGGGTATGGTTGGAGTGGTTTGGGACACAAAGCTGGTATCCCTGGAATTACCGTCATCTTGCAGTCTCCTGAGACGTGCCCTGGTCATTGGAGGAGAGAAAACAAACTCTTTGGTTGGATGCGAAGACTGCCTGGTTTCTCTGGATCCTTGTATGGGCTTGGAGGACACAGCAATGGTGGCCGGAGAGGAGAAGGAGTAGCTCTGCTGTGGGTCAACATCTGACTTAGCTGGCTGGCTTGCCTGTGTGGTTTCCTGCTGCTCTGCAGCTGGTACGTGCTGTGCCGCTTTCTTTGGCTTCAGCTCCGACAGACGTTTTATGCGCAGTCTGCCGGTTTTTTTCCTCTGAGACTTTTTGATACTCCTTATGTCAGATTCCATGAGGGGCATAAAGATGCTTGGTTTGGTCTGATCACGAGAAGCAGGTGTGGATGAAGCTTGTGAGGAGGTGCTAGGTGCAACCTTTGAAGTACGCTGGGCCTGTGATGTCATGGACGTAGGTTGGGCCAGTGATGTCATGGATGTAGGTTGGGCCAGTGATGTCATGGATGTAGTAGGCTGGGCCAGTGATGTCATTGATGTAGTAGGCTGGGCCAGTGATGTCATCTGTGGGGTCTGGATGGAAAGTGAGCGAGGAGTGGTGTGCTTGATGAGATCTGCTGCTGTCTGAAGGCTGGGGGGTGCAGTCGTGCGGGTAAAGATGGTCCTCCTCAGGGTGGGCAGACTGTGGTAAGTGCTTTGCTCTGTTTTCCTGACTTGTTGGGTTGCAACGGGCTGCTCCTCCTCCAGTAACTGTTCTGACACCTCCACCTGAAGGCTCTCAGCTTTTTGAGGCATCCCCTCTTGTGCCTTTAGCATTTCAAGCGGCTCTTCCTTCTTCCTCCTCAGCTTAACTGGTTGTACCTCAGCTTTCACTTGCTCCACCCCTCTCTGCTCTTGCTCCACCTCTATTTCTTCCTGAAGTTGTTCAACCTCTATCTCTTCCTCTACTTGCTCCTCCCCTTCCTTTACAACCATGACCTCTTCCTCTACTTGCTCCACCCCTTCCTGAACCTCTACTTGCTCCACCCCTTCCTGAACCTCTACTTGCTCCACCCCTTCCTGATCCATTTCCACTTCTTTCCCCAAATCTTGCTCCACCCCCACCTCTATCTCCTCTCCCATCTCCAAGCCGTCATTTTCTACCATAGGCTCTCCTGGATGAACCTCATCCCCAGCCTCACCCTCATCCCCAGCCTCACCCACATCCACTTGACCTGCATGACTGGGTAGGTCTTCTTCGGCTGGGCACTTGCCACTTCCTGTCACATGACTATCCCAGATCAATGGTATGGCGTGTTGCTGCTGTTCAGGAGGCTGGTCAAGGTGCGAGGGGGACTCTACGGGGGTCACAAACTCATCAGAGGCATCGCCAGGCAGAGGGGTGCTTTGAGCCATGTGAAGGAGTGTAGAGGAAGATGGGAAGGGTATGGGTGGGAGGTTCACAACAGACCTGTGACGATGTGTTCAAAGTATGTAAGGAATACATACATAGTAGATAACTCTACCTTGTTGCTGGATGGTCTGGAGATGGTGATTGCAAAAGGTGTCCCTCTACTGCAAATCTGATCTTCCTACTAGACTGATCCTTGGTTGCCATGGTGACAGACTGGTTTTTGGTTACCATGGCAATGTCTTGGGTGCCATCCGGAGAGGCTGGGGCAGGTGCTGTATCCTCCTCCACCTCTGGAGACAAATGTCTCACCTTTAAGATGGAATGTGGAGTATTACGGGCAGCAACTCCTGGAGATAGGCAAAACTGAGGCCTTGGGGTCTGTGTGTGTGTGTGTGTGTGTAGGTGTGTGTGTGTGTGTGTACATGTGTGTGTGTACGCGTGTGTGTACATGTGTGTGCGTGTGTGTGTACGCACATGTGTGTGTGTGTGTACGCATGTGTGTGTGTGAGCATCAGGTTATGGCCAAAAGCAGTAGTACCATTACTGACGACTTGAGATGGGAAACTTCTAAAGACTCTGGCTGCTGCCTGAGAAGATGAGATGACATCACTATCATAACACAACAGTACACGTACTGTGCACACCATCACTATAACAGTACATCACTACACACCATCACTAGCACACCATCACTAGCACACCATCACTACAACAGTACATCACTACACACCATCACTAGCACACCATCACTACACACCATCACTGCACACCATCACTAGCACACCATCACTAGCACACCATCACTACACAGCATCACTAGCACACCATCACTACACACCATCACTACAACAGTACATCACAACACACTGAGGCCAGGATAAGTGACTCTGCAAAAGTGATTGACCCACACCCATTACTACATAAGTCCTATAAATGGGGTGGAGATGGAGCTTTTAAACACCCACATGCACACTCACTCTAGGGTGGAGATGGAGCTCCTAAACACCCACATGCACACTCACTCTGGGGTGGAGATGGAGCTCCTAAACACCCACATGCACACTCACTCTGGGGTGGAGATGGAGCTCCTAAACACCCACATGCACACTCACTCTGGGGTGGAGATGGAGCTCCTAAATTCCAGGAGGTGTTGCATGAACTTAGCAATAGTATCGGCTGTGCTTGTATTGGAGATTGATGTTGGCACAACACTGCTTTTGGTCTTGGGAGTAGCAGTTGCCGTGTATGGTGTGGTGGTATTTCTGTGGGGTGTGGGGTGTGGGGTGTGTGTGTGTGTGTGTGTGTGTGTGTGTGTGTGTGTGTGTGTGTGTGTGTGTGTGTGTGTGTGTGTGTGTGCATGTGTGTGTGTGTGTGTGTGTTGTATATGTGTGTGTTGTGTGCATGTGTGTTGTGTGTGTATGTGGTGTATATGTATGTTGTGTGTGTGCATGTGTGTGTGCATGTGTGTGTGTGTGTGTGTGTGTGTGTGTGTGTGTGTGTGTGTGTGTGTGTGTGTGTGTGTGTGTGTGTGTGTGTGTGTGTGTGTGTGTGTGAATGCACCAGGCACCTCTGCACATAAAACTCACAACTGCAGCTGCAGCTGGGAGTGTACACGTTTCACTGAGATGGGTGTTGACAAAAACGGAACATGAGCTGTCGGGCTACAGTGGGGGGGGGACAGGCTCAATGATTTCATCCTCCCCTCCCTCAACCCCCACCTCTTCTTCAATGGAGTGAACGGCTGAGATGGTTCAACCCTAAATAATGGCAGGTACACACGTACATGTATGCAGGTCAGGTCACCATCCCTTCCCCCACACACACCTTGCTTCAGCGACCTTCTCCATGACAGCCACCAGCAGACCTGCTCTGGTGGACAGAGGGGGTCCTCCACACTTTTCCTTAGCAACGAGCCTCGTCAATGGCTCCAGAGGTTTGTCTATCACAAACAACATCCTTCACAACATTGCTTCCCCTTCTCACAATGTCCCCCACCCCTCACGGAGTCACCCCTTATCCCCTCTCCACACCCCCTCCCCCACCCCCTTCATCCCCTCTCCCACCCCTCATCCCCATCCCTCATCCACACCCCCTCCCCCACACCCTTCATCCCCTCTCCTCATCCACACACCCTCACCCCACCCCTCATCCCCCCTCCCCCACCTCCTCACCTGCTTTCACCCTCTGCACTTGGGGAGGGTTACTGAGCACTGCCTGAGCAGCGATGCCCTGTAAGGCCTGGGGAAGAGCCTTTGAGAAGCCAGATAGGATGGCACCCAAACATGCTACACGATTTCTGGTTTCGGGATCTGAATCTGCCTACAAGTAAACGTCACGTAAGGGAAGGTGGCATTAATTAAAGTATAACGAAGTGGAAAGGTGGCCTTAAAGAGTGATGTAATGGCACTTCAATGATCCCTCACTCCATTACATCACTCTTTAAGGCCACCTTCCGAACACACTGCATTTAAGTCATTGCACAACGTTACAACACACTGATATGCATTTTACACACACTCGTTTTTACCCAGGCAGACGATTTGATTTTCTCATATACTTGAAGGGCATCAATGTACTGCGAGTGCTTTAAATAGAACGTTACAAGCAATTCTTTTGCTACAATGGAGGGGTGGTTTTCCAAATAACTGCACACTAACTGAGAAAGAGATGAATATGCATAAAATAAAATTTTTAATGCAACTAAGTATACCGATTGATAACTCTGGAGTGGAAGGTCTATAACCGTGTGCAGCTGTTTGGCTGTGATGGAAGGGAACAAAACATCACCATGACAACTACACAGATGACAAGGGATACCACTCACTGCTGTAGCACTGGTCCAGAAGAAATGCAATCAGTTCCTCCTGCCACTCCCCCACTGAGCGCTGGGACAAAGCAGGCAACAACATACAGGTCACCAAGGAGACACAAAACCAAGGAGCTATCCGTGGGGACACAGCTATCGATGTTCACACCAAGGAACCATATGGGCACATACCACACACATGTATTTGTATTCCTGGGCCAGCATGTAACAAACCAACCAGATATACCATTTCAATAGCTTTCTAATCCTGTACACACATTGCAAACACCTGCACACTCTTAAGCCTGCAGTGTAGCTACTAACCAATGCAGGCCTGTGGATGAACAGCTGCACACAGTGTAGCTACTAACCATCAGTACATGAAGGTGACCAGAACACCTTAACCCTTATCAGTACATGAAGGTGACCAGAACACCTTAACCCTTATGAAGGTGACCAGAACATCTTAACCCTTATGAAGGTGACCAGAACACCTTAACCATAACAGCAGGTACTTACCACAACCTCCATGGCTCCACCGATCGAGCCATGTGCAACAAGCACCATGACCTTCAGCTTGGTCCCCTCCAAGCCGGCCATGAGGGTGTCGTAGTGGCACATGTACTGAATTGCCTGGCGGGTGTGGCCAGACCTAACCAGGCTTCTTACCAGTAGCTCATGTTGCCATGGGAACCACTCCTTTGGCAAAGATCGGGACATCATTGCATGTAACGGTACCTATATGTATGTATGTGTGGGTGTGTGTGTATGTATGTATGTATGTATGTATGTATGTATGTATGTATGTATGTATGTATGTATGTATGTATGTATGTATGTATGTATGTATGTATGTATGTATTGTATGTATGTATGTATGTATGTATGTATGTATGTATGTATGTATGTATGTATGTATGTATGTATGTATGTATGTATGTATGTATGTATGTATGTATGTATGTATGTATGTATGTATGTATGTATGTATGTGTGTGTGTGTATGTATGTATGTGTTACACATGTATGTGTTATGTGTGTGTGGCACTCATCAGCCACTGTTAGATGTTGCCCTGGTGACGCCCACCTCAGAAAAGTCATGATCCATCTGCCAAAGCACCTCCACAAATGCAGCAAGGTGCTTGCAAACTGCAAAGGTCTTCACATAACTGGTCACAAGCTGAAGGTATTATATCCAACATGAACAGCCAGACACACACACACACACACACACACACACACATACACACACACACACACACACACACACACACACACACACACACACACACACTACCTGCTGGAAGCTGTCTCTGATCTCTCTGACATCATGCAAAAAGTACATAATCTTGAACAAAGGGTTAAGTTATTAATACATGGGCTGGTCTATTAAATTAGATCACAAGGTCACAGGATACAACAAACCAAGACCATCACATGACACACCTAACCCCATTAACCATGGTGCCAATAAGGATTGACTTTTGGTACCATAAGAATTAAAGCTTGGATACTACACAGTGTTGAGCAAGCGTGTTCAATCCGGAGAATATGCTAACAAGGTCCTGGGGAAGAGGAAAAATCTTTCATGTCACACAACCCCACCCTCCATGCAGATATCACATGACCACACCCTCTTTGTGCAGGCAATCACATGACCACACCCTCTTCATGCAGACAATCACATGACCACACCCTCTTCATGCAGACAGTCACATGACCACACCCTCTTCATGCAGACAGTCACATGACCACACAATAGTCACACGACTACACCCTCCAGACAGTCACATGACCAACTCCTTGAAGCACACACCTTCAGTGATGGTGGAGGATACTTAAATGCTTCCTGGTCCTGGTCACCTCTGAGCTCTTCGGTGAGACAATCTATTGCCAGTCTGAGGAGGCAAGTATCACAAGACCTAAGATAAGCCCCGCCCCCTCCCCCCTCCCAATACAACCCCTGATGATAATAGACACATGTACATGTTAAGAGCAGAGATGTTGACACATGGTGGAAGGATTACTAGTCACATGTTATGGAAGGATTACTAGTCACATGTTATGGAAGGATTACTAGTCACATGTTATGGAAGGATTACTAGTCACATGTTATGGAAGGATAACTAGTCACATGTTATGGAAGGATTACTAGTCACATGTTATGGAAGGATTACTAGTCACATGTTATGGAAGGATTACTAGTCACATGTTATGGAAGGATTACTAGTCACATGTTATGGAAGGATTCCTAGTCACATGTTATGGAAGGATTACTAGCCATGGTGGAAGGATTACTAGTCATGGTGGAAGGATTACTAGTCACGGTGGAAGGATTACTAGTCATGGTGGAAGGATTATTAGTCATGGTGGAAGGATTACTAGTCATGGTGGAAGGATTATTAGTCATGGTGGAAGGATTACTAGCCATGGTGGAAGGATTAGTAGCCATGGTGGAAGGATTACTAGTCATGGTGGAAGGATTACTAGTCATGGTGGAAGGATTACTAGTCATGGTGGAAGGATTACTAGTCATGGTGGAAGGATTACTAGGCTTCACGCACTTATGCATCAGAATGTGGTCTCTTCTGATGGGGGGGGGGGGGGGGGGGGGGGAGAGTAACCTTAGTTACTTAATATAACTATTACCTGGGACAATTGTTTCTGTACTGTCTGTACCGTCTCTGCAAAGCGTCAGCTGGGTAGTAAAAGCTTGTATGTGCTGATGTGGCGGGATCTGTGTACAAACACCAACCTGCTGACCACACCCACAGACCCACCCCTCTACCAACCTGAGGTGCATGGGAGAAGATGACTGCTCGTGAACCACAGTACGATATCCATAAGCTGTGAGAGAAAGAGGGGAATGAGAGGAGAGGAGGGAGAGGGAGTGGGAGAAGGGGGAGAGGGAGAGGAAGGAGGGAGGAGGGAGGAGGGAGGGAGGAAGAGGGAGGAGGAAGGAAGAGGGAGGAGGAAGGAAGAGGGAGGAGGAAGGAAGAGGGAGGAGGGAGGGAGGGAGAGGGGGAAGTGGGGAGAAGGGGAGGAGGGGGAAGTTCTGGCTTGTAAGCACAAGTAGATAAATCCTTCCTACCTGAGTGTTGATGACACACGAGTGGTAGTGTGCCATCAGGTCCGAATACACTGCAGCAAATGGTGAAAACACCTTGGTAATTGTAACCACACACGTCTGATCCACTGCCCTTGTCCCCACCCTCATCTGACCACCTAACCCATTCCTATTATCCTGGTCCCCATTCCATACCACCTCAATCCCCAATGCACAGCAGACTTACACTGTTCATGTCCCCCGTCCTTCAAGATCTTGACAATGGTTTGAATCAAGGTTGTCAGGTGCCTCAAGTTCACGAGCAGATGCTGACCTCGACACATGAGAGATAACTCAATTGGCTGTGAGCCTTCCTCAAACACAGAGGAGCCTACATGGAGGAAGAGTGAGGGGGTGGGTGAATGTGAGGAGGTGGGTGAATGTGAGGAGAGGTGGGTGAATGTGAGGAGAGGTGGGTGAATGTGAGGAGAGGTGGGTGAATGTGAGGAGAGGTGGGTGAATGAGGAGAGGTGGGTGAATGTGAGGAGAGGTGGGTGAATGTGAGGAGAGGTGGGTGAATGTGAGGAGAGGTGGGTGAATGTGAGGAGAGGTGGGTGAATGTGAGGAGAGGTGGGTGAATGTGAGGAGAGGTGGGTGAATGTGAGGAGGTGAATGTGAGGAGAGGTGGGTGAATGTGAGGAGGTGAATGTGAGGAGAGGTGGGTGAATGTGAGGAGAGGTGGGTGAATGTGAGGAGAGGTGGGTGAATGTGAGGAGAGGTGGGTGAATGTGAGGAGGTGAATGTGAGGAGGTGAATGTGAGGAGAGGTGGGTGAATGTGAGGAGAGGTGGGTGAATATGAGGAGAGGTGGGTGAATGTGAGGAGGTGGGTGAATGTGAGGAGAGGTGGGTGAATGTGAGGAGGTGGGTGAATGTGAGGAGAGGTGGGTGAATGTGAGGAGAGGTGGGTGAATGTGAGGTGGGTGAATGTGAGGAGGTGGGTGAATGTGAGGGGTGAGGATGTGAGGGGAGTGAGGAGGTGGGTGAATGTGAGGGGTGAGGAGGTGGGTGAATGTGAGGGGTGAGGAAGTGGGTGAATGTGAGGGGTGAGGATGTGAGGGGAGTGAGGAGGTGGGTGAATGTACATACAACATACACATGCACACACAACAAACACACATCCAGACAAAGAAGACTCACACAAACGAGCATTCTCTTCAAGCACATCACTAAGTGTCTGCTCAATCCAACGAAGCAGAATGCACCCTGATTCTGTAGACAACAATTGAAGTAGATGAACTCATGTTATAGTCAAGATGGGTTACAGTTGATGTTAGGCTACGATGATTGTGAAGTGAGAACAAGAAACACTCTGGATGAGGGGGAAGAAGTGAGGGGGAGGAAGGGATGAGGGAGGAGGGAGGGGATGGAAGAGGGAGGAGGAGGGAAGAGGGAAGAGGGAGGAGGGAGGGGATGGAAGAGGGAGGAGGGAGGAGGGAGGAGGGAAGAGGGAGGAGGGAAGAGGGAGGAGGAGGGAAGAGGGAATAGGGAGGAGGGAAGAGGGAAGAGGGAAGAGGGAGGATGGAAGAGGGAGGAGGAGGGAAGAGGGAGGAGGGAGGAGGGAAGAGGGAAGAGGGAGGGGAAGAGGGGAGAGGGAGGAGGGAGGAAGGAGAATTAGAGGGAGGAGGGAGGAGGGAGGAAGGAGAATTAGAGGGAGGTGGGAATAGCAAACCTGTAAGATTCCATGTCTGTGCACAATGAAGCAAGGTTGATATGAGGTCATTCTCCAGACACACGCAGAGAAGAGCCTTCATTTGAAACTGGAACAGGAACACTCCAAGTTACAGGATGGCAGGCAAAGGTGATTGCATTGTACAGCTAGGCTGAGGAGGTGACTGTACTGCTAGGCTGAGGAGGTGACTGTACTGCTAGGCTGAGGAGGTGACTGTACAGCTAGGCTGAGGAGGTGACTGTACTGCTAGGCTGAGGAGGTGACTGTACTGCTAGGCTGAGGAGGTGACTGTACAGCTAGGCTGAGGAGGTGACTGTACAGCTAGGCTGAGGAGGTGACTGTACAGCTAGGCTGAGGAGGTGACTGTACAGCTAGGCTGAGGAGGTGACTGTACAGCTAGGCTGAGGAGGTGACTGTACAGCTAGGCTGAGGAGGTGACTGTACAGCTAGGCTGAGGAGGTGACTGTACAGCTAGGCTGAGGAGGTGACTACAGCTAGGCTGAGGAGGTGACTGTACAGCTAGGCTGAGGAGGTGACTGTACAGCTAGGTTGAGGAGGTGACTGTACAGCTAGGCTGAGGAGGTGACTGTACAGCTAGGCTGAGGAGGTGACTGTACAGCTAGGCTGAGGAGGTGACTGTACAGCTAGGCTGAGGAGGTGACTGTACAGCTAGGCTGAGGAGGTGACTGTACAGCTAGGCTGAGGAGGTGACTGTACAGCTAGGCTGAGGAGGTGACTGTACAGCTAGGCTGAGGAGGTGACTGTACAGCTAGGCTGAGGAGGTGACTGTACAGCTAGGCTGAGGAGGTGACTGTACAGCTAGGCTGAGGAGGTGACTGTACAGCTAGGCTGAGGACTTTCCATAGAGGTGGGTGGGCAGGCCAAACTCACAGCACAGTCTCTCTGTTCATGGGAGTGTTCCATTGCTGCACTCAGAAGTTCAGCAGCCTCACAAAGAGAGAAGAGACGCTGGGGCTCAGTAAACGCAGCTGCTCCCAGCCTCTTCAGTTCGTACAGCACCTTGGTAACAACAATACAGAAGTGGGGCATGTGAGAGAGAGAGAGAGAGAAGGGGAGAGGGAGAGAGAGGGAGAGAGGGAGAGAGAGGGAGAGAGGGAGAGAGAGAGAGAGAGTGAGGGAGAGAGAGAGGGAGAGAGTGAGAGAGAGAGAGAGGGAGAGAGAGATAGAGATGGAGAGAGGGGGAAAGAGAAAGGAAAGAGAAATGGAGGAAGGAAATAAAGAAATGAGGGTACAAGTGAACGCAATGTGAACTGTTACGACATACAGTACGTTGAAGTCCCATGAACTTGCACTTCACAATATTTGAACTTCCAACAAGGCAGCTCAAGTCTAAGCATTCCAATGATAACATATGGAGAAGGGAGTGGGTGGGGTCATAACAAATGGCCCAATCAAAGAGAAGAGAGTAACAAGGAGCTTACCAAATGAGAGGGAGGTGGGCCACATGTGGGTCTCTGGAACAGGTGGAAGGAATGAGAAGTTTGTTGCGCTGGAAACCAACGCATCCTACAATAGAGGAGGACACTGGAGTACAGAATATGAAAGCTAAAGCATGTACCTGAAGTGTATTTCCACTGAGTGCTGAGTCCAGTAGGTAGAAGGCAAAATATGAGCACCCTAAAACACTGAGGGAAGTGGCATGAGGTGTGATGTAGTGAGGGGAGGGAGTGATGTAGGGAGGGAGGGAGTGATGTAGTGAGGGGAGGGAGTGATGTAGGGAGGGAGGGAGTGATGTAGTGAGGGAGTGTAGTGTGTGATGTAGTGAGGGTGATGTGAGGGAGTGATGTAGGGAGGGAGTGTAGTGTGTGATGTAGTGAGGGTGATGTGAGGAAGTGATGTAGGGAGGGAAGTGCATTTCACACACTGGCCCATAGAATACGTCCCTCTAAACAAACCTCTGGGTATTTGGTTATACACACCCCTCCCCCCAGACTACGTCCCTCTAAGCAAACCTCTGGGTATTTGGTAATACACCCCCCTCCCCCCAGAATACGTCCCTCTAATCAAACCTCTGGGTATTTGGTTATACACCCCCCTCCCCCCAGAATACGTCCCTCTAAGCAAACCTCTGGGTATTTGGTTATACACACCCCTCCCCCCAGAATACGTCCCTCTAAGCAAACCTCTGGGTATTTGGTTATACACCCCCCTCCCCCCAGAATACGTCCCTCTAAGCAAACCTCTGGGTATTTGGTTATACACACCCCTCCCCCCAGAATACGTCCCTCTAAGCAAACCTCTGGGTATTTGGTTATACCCCATCTCACCACATTGGTCTACACTTGCATGTAGTTTAGGATCATGGGTACTTCCATTAGCTGACAAGACCATACTTATGTGCCTGAGTTATAGCAGCCCACAAGATTAATCCGCACATACAAAAATGCACTATTGAACCGAGCCTGTATTGAACACATAAGTATTGAACACACACAAGTACTGGTACAGTACTGAGCATACATACATGTACATGTACCAGTACAGTATTGAACATTTGAGCATACATACATGTAACAGTACAGTATTGAACATTTGAGCATACATACATGTACTAGGAGCAGTCAGACAAGAACCATGATGTTGTTGCCCTGGCAACAGTACAGCCAAGTCATCCCCCAACATGCTATAATAATCCATCAACACACCCTGAGTGTTTTCCAAAATGTCTCCACTTGACCATCTGAGGCATCTGTGCATGGTACCACTGGTTGATGTCAAACACGCCCAGGTAGTAGTGTGTGTCGGCACCTTCAGAGCTGCGCCATACAAAGGACACTAGAGTGAGGTCAGTGGAGGGCCCTGCAAGGGGGGAGGGGGGAGGGGGGAGGGGGGAGGGGAGGGGAGGGGAGGGGAGGGGAGGAAAGGGGAGGGGAGGGGAGGGGAGGGGAGGGGAGGGGAGGGGAGGGGAGGGGAGGGGAGGGGAGGGGAGGGGAGGGGAGGGGAGGGGAGGGGAGGGGAGGGGAGGGGAGGGGAGGGGAGGGGAGGGGAGGGGAGGGGAGGGGAGGGGAGGGGAGGGGAGGGGAGGGGAGGAAGAATGGGGGCAGGGGGAGGTGAGAAGAAGAGAGAGAGATGGGGAAGAGGGAGTCAATGTTGGAGTGCTGTAGAGCTTACAACCTGAGGAAGCTCTGGGTTAATACCCAACACATGGTGCTAAATTCCACCTGCCCCATTCATGTAAACTACAAGTGTTATGGTAAGGTCTGCTGTACTACATTAGATGTACCAACACATCCCTTGGTCTGGATATGGGGACAGGCTCACCTATTGATTCATCGTGCAGTTCATCACGACCACGTGAGTTGTGACGGCGCTCCAGCGTGCTGCAATGGAGCAAGCGGCTGTCTCCAACCGTTCGGGTGACCACAGAGGGGAGAGATGACAGTCGATGCTCCAGTAGGGGCATGACCTCCTTCAGGTTCTGCGGGAGAGGGGAGGAGGAGAAAAATGGGCGCCACACGTGTTGTGTTGAGGTGCAGCTGACAAGATCATGTGACTAACAGGCAGGTGAATATTATTTACTTGAATGGAGTTACCATGTGTTGATGATAGTCACATGATCACATGAAATGCAGGCATATGATGGTCACATGACGTGGGGCAATGACAATCACACGATGACCCCCCCCCCCCCACACACACACACACAATGAATCTCAGGCATACCTCATAGCAGTATCCTAGTGGCATGGAAGTTCTGATCCTGCTATCGTACACAAGTCGATACAGAGTAATGGAGATATGGAAACTGGAGCTGCAAATGAAGATGAGAAATGTTGAGTGTATGTATGTGTGCGAGGTGTGGAGGTGATGTGTGTGAGGTGTGGAGGTGATGTGTGAAGTTGTGAGGTGTGGAGGTGATGTGTGAAGTTGTGAGGTGTGGAGGTGATGTGTGAAGTTGTGAGGTGTGGAGGTGATGTGTGAAGTTGTGAGGTGTGGAGGTGATGTGTGTGCGAGTTGTGGAGGTGATGTGTGTGCGTGAGGTGTGAGGTGTGGTGATGTGTGTGCGTGAGGTGTGAGGTGTGGTGATGTGTGTTTGTGAGGTGTGAGGTGTGGAGGTGATGTGTGTGCAGTTGTGAGGTACACGTGGAGGTGATGTGTGTGCGAGGTGAGGTGTGGAGGTGATGTGTGTGCGGTGTGAGGTGTGGAGGTGATGTGTGTGTGCGAGGTGTGGAGGTGATGTGATGTGCGCGTGAGGTGTGAGGTGTGGAGGTGATGTGTGGATGTGGGTGATGTGTGTGTATGTGATGTGAAGGTGACGTGTGTGTATGTGCAGTTGTGGATCACAGCCCCGCCTACCTTCCAGTGAATGCACAAGGACCTCTTGCAGCCCACATGTACACAAAGTGTTTGGGGTCATCCTCTGGTTCCTGTTGGAGAGAATATTACAGCAGTTTTGACCCCCGTGGGGGGTACTGGACCTCACGATTATAACACATAGTTAAAATGCAATACCCAAATATATATTTTACCCCAGAGAAATGGTGTAGTATGGGGGCATAAAAAATAGGAAGTCTGTAGCAATAACCACTTGAAAGGTGTATCAATACTAACGTTTTATTTTTTGAAGCAACATTCTCATGGAAACTGTCCTACATATATAACTACATGTATTATATGGGATCGTATCTGCGAAAAGGGACCTAACACAAGTTTTTTTCAAGTTTTCAAATTGTTTGATATTCTAAGAGATTCCTAGGTCCTCTACAACTTATTCCTTACGCCTTGTCCATCACGGAGTTACAATGGTGTTAAGCGTACATTTCAATTGCAACTTTGATGCTCGTTGGTGGAAATTTCTACATCATTGCGTTAAGGTCCCTTTTTGTGGACACGATCCCACATTCAACAAACAGGAATCACAAAAACATGCAATTGTAATTAATATTGAATAAAAAATCTTTTCAGACAAAGGTAAGGTTTACAATGGACTTCTTAACCTTTCCTCACCTTTAATCCTTCCTCATCCTTAATCCTTCTTAACCCCTTGCTCACCCTTAATCCTTCTTAACCCCTTGCTCACCCTTAATCCTTCTTAACCCTGTGCTCACCCTTAATCCTTCTTAACCCCTTGCTCACCTTTAATCCTTCTTAATCCCTTGCTCACCCTTAATCCTTCTTAACCCCTTCCTCACTTTTAATCCTTCTTAACCCCTTCCTCACTTTTAATCCTTCTTAACCCCTTCCTCACCCTTAATCCTTCTTAACCCCTTCCTTTAACCCCTTCCTCATCCTTACTCCTTGTGATTGATTCCTCGCCCTATGATACCCTTGTTATCCTCTCCCTACCTCCACAGGTACACAATATCTCCTCAAAAGTTGCCCACCTGGTATGCAAAGTGAGTGACAGGTGGAGGGCTAATGTCTGAAGAGGTTGCTTTGTATGAACTGCTGAAGGACAGAGCCAGGCTAGACAGGCTGAACACTTGGAAGCATCCAAAGCTGTAGCCCACCAGCAGAGAGCAGATTTGAGGGGCAAAGTAAAGAGCTGTGACTGCAACTGCCCCTATGGTGTGGTGTGGTGTGTGTGCATGTGCATGTGTGTGTGTGTGTGCGTGTTTGTGTGTGCATGTGTGTGTGTGTGTGTGTGTGTGTGTGTGTGTGTGTGTGTGTGTGTGTGTGTGTGTGTGTGTGTGTGTGTGTGTGTGTGTGTGTGTGTGTGTGTGTGTGTGTGTGTGCAAGCAGGTACAAGTGAAAAGCCCATACACAACTAATCAACTAACAATACCATACCTGCAGGAAATGTGATGACTGTGTCATCTTTGTGATACATGAAAGTGTCTCCTTGGTGACAGCCAGCTGGCAATAGAGAAGCACAGGTATAGAGTTAGTGCAATGGTCAGAGGTGAAGGTCACTGCATACAAAATGGGCGTGTACAAAATGGGGACAATGGGATGTGAGGGGTGTGTGTACAGGTCACACTGGCATATGGTAGACATTGTTGGAGAGCATTTAAATGTTGTTCCTCCCAAACTCCACACCCCATTCCTCCTTTGTGGTCATGTAACTTAAGCCCCATGTCCCACCCTCCCCTGTTCCGCACCAGGCTTAGTCTAACATATCCCTCGCAATAATGCATGCAATACACACGTGGACGCATTACCTGTCAGCTCCAATGACCCGTGAACAGCGCTGGCAAGCTTGGTGCCAGCCGACACCTCCTGCCAACCTACTACGTGAATGGGATGAGGGTAGGAGACGCTTTCTTTCAGGGAGCTGCCACTGCTAAGACACAAGTCCACAATGTAGGTATGCCCACCGCGACACCCGACGGCGGATACTCCGCTGAAGTGTTTCAGGAAGGTGGACGCAAATAAGCCAGGCATCTCAAGGTTCGTGGGGGATATGGCATGAATGGTCACAATTGGCGCTGGTATCAAGAGGGCTCGCTTTACTACCGAGATAGTTGGGTCAAACACTGCAAGAACGTGTTTGCCGTAAGCAACCAAGCCGAGCAGCAGTAGAGACTTTCGGGGAGAAATTCGCATCTCCGCTATGCAAGTAATGGTAGCGTTCTGGTGAGACCAGCCCGAAATGAATTGCCCGCTCTCCACGTTGAAAATTTCCACCCTCTTGCCGTCCGTTACCCAAGCGCAGCTACCATTACCATTGAGCTTTCCGGTACCTCCCTTGCACGCTGAGCCCTTCAGGGATGTTGAAGGTGCAACTGTTGTTGGACGCTGGAATATTGACGCAGAGTTGTACATCGTGCCAGCAGCTCCAAAGAGTTTCTCCTTTTTTTTCCCCCTTGCTTAAATTGCCTTAAACAATTGAACTTGCTGCTTACTAGTTGCAGGCTAAAGATTCAGTCTGCTATCTTTAGGCGGGTAGTTCTCCTGATAAGCAATTGCAATCCATATGGAACAAGCATGCGCGCAACGAGCCAACTATTTAAAAAGCAAAAAATCTGCTCAACCACGTATAATTAGAACACAACTCTACACACGCTAAAACGAAATACATGTACGTCTTTCTACTCCCAGGGAGAGCGGGACATATCGGTGTCAATAGCAACGCAGTTGTACGCTGCATATCTAAGCCTATCAACAGCCTGTTCCACGCTAGAATACTTAGGCAGGTGCAGTGTATTGGAACAGGTAGAGGAAGTAGGTAGAGACCCATTATCACACGACTCCACATAAACAGTACAAGGGAGCCTGCGCCGTCCGGTGATGAACCTCAGGAATTGGCTACGATCTCCATTGCTGAATTGCTCAAGTGCCTTCCACATCATCTGCACCTGGGGATTCGATTCGTTGAAAGACGAGTTATTGTACCGTACTGCCTTCTTGAGTGCCTCTATCGTGATCTCCGGACTGCCGCACACTTTAAGTTCCAGTTCCTGCCATGTAAGCAGGCTAAGAACATCGGCGGGGATGACCTTAGTGAGACCCTGCCTTATCGCCTCAATCTGTGCCTCGCTCTCACTCATCCTCTTCACCTTCACCAGTCTGCAGTATTCCAACCTCTCATCGTACGTCACCAGCCTCTCGTCCCCATTGGGCACAAGGGGGACCGTCTCCCCGTTGCTCAGCACCACGTTGTAATGCAGCACGCCGGCAAACGAGGCGTCAAAGTCTGTCCTGCTCATGGTCTCGATGGAGTCAATTAGCTTAACCTCAGCTGAGTCCACACTGATAAAATCCCTGGTCCAGGTCACAGGTTCCTGTATCAGCTTCTTCCAGAAGAACTGCGGCAAAGACACTGCAAGACGCTCCGAGCTCCGGTACATGGCGCCCATCAGTCTACCCACAAACTGGTAGTCCTCTAACAGCCGGCAGCTAGGGTTGGGCGTGTAGGCGTCGCGGTAGGCGTTGGAGGAGTCCTGGCTCTGGTTGGGACTGCGGACGAAGAGGGGGAGGGCCACATCGGAGGAGGGGTCACTAGGACACAGCTCATCGGCCAGGTCACTAATGGAGTCTCTAAACGCTCCTCCCTGATCGATGACCCCCTCCTGCACAAACTTGCACTCCCACCACTGGTTCCACTGACCAGCCCAGCGGAAGTTGTAGCTGGATGACTTAATGGACTTCTTCAGCTCTCGCTGGAGCTGCCTGAACACGGTGTTCTTGCACTCGGGGTCACGAGAGGTGTCCTCACGGTGGGCCCTAGCAGCCATGCGATTGATGAAGACAGGGGGGCGCGTGGAAGGGGGGGAGCTGGAGGTCTTGCTGAGCATGTCCTGAATGATGGCATTTCTCCTCGGGCTGAGGGGCCACAGCTGTCTGATGGTCTCCACCTCACTGAAGGAGCCGGCTCCAAGAGACCAGCGAGGTAGAAGGTAGGTGAGGTCCTGGTCTACTAAGTGGGCCACTCTTTTCAAGACCAGGCCTCGACTGAACAGTTGCTTTGGTTGGAAGGCTTGCAGCTTTGGGTACCGGGCGATCTTTTCGGAGCTAAAGATGTCTCCCGCCAGTGCGTCAGACTCCGGGAACAGGAGCTCTGCGGTGCGTGTGGTGACCCGTATGGCTCGTATGCGAGTGTCAATGCCCCCCTGGTGGCAGGCCTTGATGTGAATCTCCAGTATTTCCTTGTACGTGTCTAGTGGAAGGGAGAGGACGTTTAGCTCCTTGGTATCATAGTCGCTGTCGCCAAAGTTGTGCGTGTGTAATGTTGTCAAGTTGCCGGAGGAACCAGCTTTAATAACCACCCTCTTGGGTAGGTAGCTGCTATCTTCGGGGTCCACAACCAACACCAATTTCTCAATCACTGTTCCTGGTCTTATGTGAAACCTTAGCCAGTGATCCCCCTGGTTACCGTCAGATTCCCAATACGTTTCCGGATTTGAATCAAATAAGTTCTTCACTTCTTCCTCCGCGGAAGACGCCTCCACCTTGCTGAAGTAAGTCATTCCATCCCCTCCCGCGCCCTGAGAACGAAGGGTTGTGCCGTTCTGGGTCAAGAACTGAGCCAATTCTTCGTCTGCCGCTAGGTTCCACCCAGGTGGCGGGTTACGGAGGGCCGCCATTTCTTCCTCGTCAAAGTTATTGTTGAAGGCGGGGGCCTTGACAATTTGTAGCGAACACATTCTTTCGACCACCTTCTGCCAGTCAACAAGCTCCTCTCCGTCTGCTCCACATAGCCGCACTTTCCCTTTTAACTGCTTTCTGCTCGGCTGCAGACAAACCCACCCGCTACACGGCGAGACGACTTTCAGCCATCCTCCGTCTACTGTGAAAGTAGGACGCCCTACGCAAATCAGTTTTACTTTTCCTTCTGACAGTTTTTCGACTACTTTGGCGTCTTCCTTGGGTTCCTCAGTGACTATCAAAGGTTCTTCACCTTCATACTCAACACACATCTCACGTGGAACAAAGCAGATAGCGAGGGGAAGTGGTTCGCCTTGCTTCATACAGCGAATCGTATCCATAAGGCATCGTATGCGCCCGAGGCGTACTCTTGCCTGCTCAAAGGTGCCCATTTTCTTTTTTGTTGTGCTTACCGTTGTGCACGTGACAAATTAACCCAAATCATAAAAGAATTGGCTTGTTAACTAATAATTTACATCGCGTGCTCAGTGCTAGCATAGATAGTGGCATCGCCATGTAAGCGCTGCCTAGTCGGGCGGGCCCTACTACCGCGTTTGGTCGGGTAGTTGGGTAACATGCCTATATGTACCAGGATTTGTTCTGGAGTGTTATGTAATATTGCTGTGAATATCGTTTATATATGTACGTGGTAATACAGTGGTTTACCACCACTTGTACATGTGCTGGACTATGTACATGTAATTTTCTTACATCAGTCGCTAATTAGGTGATAATGAACCCGCTGCAATCCGATTGGACTGCACTCCCCGTTGCAGCAGAACAAATCTTGGTATAGGCTTGTCACCATACGACCCGACCAAACGCGGTAGCTAAGTAGGGCCCGCCCGCCCGGCTAAGTGCTGCCTGCCTTCATTTCCTCTTATAATAGTTACCGGTAGTGTTACCGCGATAATACGCCGATGCCGTACTATGGCGATCGAAGATACCTTTGATCTTTAGTGTATCGCGGCAACCCTGGTTACCGGGAGTAAACTGCTCGTCTGGTTTGGTTTTGTTGTCTTGGCAGTGTCTCTTGATTACAATTTTTTTAAAGCAGCTCACCAATCTATACCTTTTGTGGAATTTAAACCAACTTACCAAGTGTGTTGAGATGTTGCAGTATTGATGTTGCACACCATGGCACCATGGCACCATGGGTATACATAGCGTACAGGCCACTGAGGAATGTTTAGTACTACTCCTGTATGTGTATACATGTGTACGTGTGCATGTAATATATAATGTACTTGTGTATACGTTTGGTATTATGTGAATTGTAGAATTGTAAGCTATGGTGTTTATGTGGTGTATGTGTGTGTAATGATTTATTTCCTTTGTTCACACTCATCACCGGCAGGGGGACACACACACACACACACACACACACACACACACACACACACACACACACACACACACACACACACACACACACACACACACACACACACACACACACACACACACACACACACACACACACACACACACACACACACACACACACACACACACACACACACACACACACACACACACACACACACACACACACACACACATGCACATGTGCATTAAATATTTATACATTCCTTTTAGTACAAAGAGGTGCATGCCATTGCTGCCAGCTGCAGAGATGCATGCCTGTGAGGGGAGCAGTCCATAGGCAGGTCAGGTAGCCCACCACATGAAAGACCCAGTGGTCCCCTGTCAACATCTTGATGGTGATATTATAGGTGTGTACATGTCCACACATCCGTGAAAAGGCATGAAGGGGTCAGGTGACTTGTATGCATAAACACATGCACTGTAGAACTGGAATGCTGTCTGGACCACGTACCATAGAGAGGTGGACGAGAGGTATGTAGAGAAGGTGGTGCAACCTGTTGCTTGTGATTCTTTACATCTAACAGTTCTTTGAACGACATTGAACAAATAAAGGTGAGGTCACAGTGACACACACACACAAACGTTATTAGTAATATATATTCAGTGCAGTTGCATCAAATTCACTCTTTAACAGCGGGATAATGCAATTCCCGTACTACCCGTTTTGAGAACATGGGGTTATATATACCTCTTTGCTGCAACTGCCGCCCACGTGCGCCAATTGTGGTAACAATTATGCTTGTACATATGTAGATGTAATACAAAAACTGTACAACTTAAACCCCTGTGGAGGCGTGCCGTCGCATTCCTTGCACACTCTCAGTAACTCCCACAGAGTAGCATTTTGGAGAAAGGTTTTGCTGACGCTAGTCACTGTGGTGGTATCCCTACTGACAAGCGTTGCAGAACGTGCCGTACTTGTAAAATAGCATAGCTACTGTGCCCAACCCATGGCCGCGGTCCAACAGGCCCCTGCAACAGGACCAAACTTCATGGATGCAATGGAAGAGGAAGTGCGCCGCTGCGCAGAACATTTAGAGAGGCGGCATACCGGGAGATCTGCACCTGTAAAATCAATCAAGGCCTCCCCACCTGGCGACAACGGGGATGGAAACACTCGCAAGAGACGTCCTAACATGATTACAAGGCACCTTGGAGAGGCGGAGGGACAGCCCCACAGTACCCTGCCTTCCACAGTGCTTTACGCGGCTTCTTCTCCCGCGCCACATATTAAGCCGTCAGACTTCGGTGGGCGTAACTCGGAGGGCGCCGCTATTAGTGCGGTAAGTGTCACAACCCAGCGGGAAGAAGAGCCTCCAGTGTCGATACCAGCTGCCAAGCGTGTCGCTCGACCTGTCAGGCAAAACACACTTCCACTGCGTGCTCCAGCCGCCTCTATGGACCCGGTGGTTGCCACGGAAGACGACAGGACAACAGAGCAAAAGTCCGTCACCGTTACTATTCCCGCAAACAGGTGGAGCACGATGAGTCCTGACAGAGCTATGAGCCCAGCTAGTCCCGTGAACCCTTCAAGTCCGGTGGCTCTGAACCCATCTGCCGGCATCATCAAGTCTTACAGCGCAAACCGACCGCAAAAACCGCGCACTGTCACCGTTACCAGTACTGCCACGTCGAGCGGGACGCTCGAACGACCCGCGAAAGAGGACGAAGCACGTCACGCCGCAGCGACGGCAAGCGAAGGAGAACATCGCGAAGGTCTTAGCTTTCAGGAGAGAGCTAAACTGTTCGAGTCAGCGAGTGCTTCGCCTTCTAGTGCATTCAGTAGGATATCGAGGAAAAGCGAATGTGGTGAGGTGCCGATGGTGCGGGAGACGATGCCTCGAGTGATGAAGGTCACTAGCCCAGAACCAGATAACAACAGGGATACCGTAACGCCCGCTACCACTGTGGGAAACATTCACGGAATGTCCAGTGCCCGTAAAGCCTCTCCACCCTCTGAAGTGAGGGGAGGGGGTGACAATAGCACCGTTACGAGGTGCACTGAAACAAGGCAGGCTGAATTGGAACATATTGTAGCCACTAGGCAGAGGGATACGGTACCCTCTGTGGTACTAAGGGGTAGAGATGTGCCCACTAGTGTTCCTGCATCAAGAGAAGTGAGATTGGAGCCTCCCATAAAGCCCAGGGATTACCCAATACCCAGGGCTGACCCAATACCCAGGGCTGACCCAATACCCACTCCTGCAACATTGGAATTGTCTATAAAACCAAAAGAAGTGCATCTACCTAGAATGGGTCTGGAACTTAACACCAAAGAGTCACCAATCATCACAGACAGCATTTTTGGATCAAGTGTAACTTCCTGTAACACACGCACTAGTATCATACATTCTGAACCTACAAGCTCACTAACGACCTCACCCATTGCCCCACCTACTACCCCACCCATTGCCCCACCCACTGCCCCACCTATTGCCCCACCCACTGCCCAATCTATTGCCTCACCTATTGCCCCACCCACTGCCCCACCAACTGCCTCACCTATTGCCTCACCCACTGCCCCACCTACCATCCAACCTACTACAATCTCACTTGCTACCACACCCACTGCCACACCTACCATCCCATCTACTGCCCCACCCACTGCCAATCTTCAGGAGGGTGTCTCAAGTGGTGGTGCTGTGGAGGACAGTGGCCAGCCTGTGGCAGATGGCCACCTCCAGATGCCCAGTAAGAAGGAAGAGAGTAGATGTGATGTGATGGAGCTAAGGTTGCAGCTGAGGTCTGGGGATGAGGAGCTAGCCCGGCTTAGGTCTGGGGATGAGGAGCTAGCCCAGCTGAGGTCTGGGGATGAGGAGCTAGCCAGGCTGAGGTCTGGGGATGAGGAGCAAGCCCGGCTGAGGTCAGGGGATGAGGAGCAAGCCCGGCTAAGGTCTGGGGATGAGGAACAAGCCCGGCTGAGGTCTGGGGATGAGGAGCAAGCCCGGCTGAGGTCTGGGGATGAGAAGCTAGCCCGGCTGAGGTCTGGGGATGAGGAGCAAGCCCGGCTGAGGTCTGGGGATGAGGAGCAAGCCCGGTGGAGGTCTGGGGATGAGGAGCAAGCCCGGCGGAGGTCTGGGGATGAGAAGCAAGCCCGGCGGAGGTCTGGAGATGAGGAGCAAGCCCGGCGGAGGTCTGGGGATGAGGAGCTAGCCCGGCGGAGGTCTGGGGATGAGGAGCTAGCTCGGCTGAGGCTGAAGTGTGAAAGAGATGCAGAGCGGCTTCAAGAGCTAATTGGAGTGGAGAAAAGGGAGGCGGAGTTACGGCTGCAGAAGGTAGCTCTGGAGGCAGAGCTGAAGGAACAGAAGGAGGTAATGGAGGCGTGGCTGAAATGTCAAGAGGAGAAACTGGAGGCAGGGCTAAGGTTGCAGAAGGAGATTGAGGTGGGGCTGAAACAACAGCTGGAGAGGAAGGAGGCGGAGCTTGCAGAACTGCGCCTGCAGTCAGCGAGGGACCTGCAGAGTGCGGAGGAGAAGCTGAGAGACAGCGAGAAACAGTGGAAGGAAAGTGTAGAGCAGGGATCAAAGGAGCACGAGGAACGTGTGAGGGCGGTGAGGGAGGGGGTGGAGCAGGGGTTAAAGGACCGGGATGAGCAGATCAAGAAGCTCTCTAAGGACAACAATCGTCTGGAGAGGGAGAAGTGGGAACTCCTGCGCAGGGCAAGGGATGCAGCAGAGAGGATGCTGGGGGTCAGGATGCAGCTGGAGATGAAGGAAGGGTTGCTCAAGTCCACACAGGCAGAGCTGGCCCACACATTGGATGAGCTCGCTTCCGTCAAGTCCTCCAACACGGGTCTGAGGACTCTCCTGGCCGAGCTAAGGGCGTCCAAGTCAGGAGTGGATGAGGAGGTGCAGGTGAACATGGGAGGAACGCTGCAGAGGAACAGGAGCATAGAGATGGCCATCAACCAAGGGATGGGTGACGTGACCTCTAGTAGTAAGGACGTGGATCAGGAAGTGACCTCAAATGTGGGTACTGCTCGTGTGAGTCGGACTCCTAGTCAGGATGTGGGTCATGTGACCTCCTCCAGTAGTCTAGGTGTGGGTCATGTGACCTCTCCCAATAGTCAGGGTGTGGGTCATGTGACCTCTCCCAGTAGTCAGGGTGCGGGTCATGTGACCTCCCCCAGCCAGGCTGGAGGTCAGGATACCATAGAGCAAGACAGTGGCATGGACCACTCCCAAGACTTCCGTGTCTCATCAAGTACACTGGATGACTCGTGGTATGAGCGTGAACCAAGTATAGCTAGTGTGGGGTCATCCACCATTGATAGCAGAGAGAGTACTCCTGTTGCCGAGAGACATCACCAGAAGAAAAAGAAGACTGGGCTGTTTGAAAAGTTTGACAAGCTTAGGAAGAGTAAAAGGAACAATGGTTCCAGTGTGGGTGAGTGTGTGTGAGTGTGTGTGATAGTTGGGTGATTGTGTGTGGATGAGTGTGATTGTGTGTATTAACTGCTGTGATGGGGATGATTGCATGTATGTGTGTACACAGTATGGGAATGTAGATTGTATGCTTGTCTGTGTGGGTGTGTATGTGCTAGTACATGTAAGGTTCCCAGCCTTTGATGACATGTTCCATTACATATCTCAGGGTGTGGTCCCTGTTCTTCACCCTTGTATTTGTACAAGGAAGGTCACTAACTATTACAATAACAGTAAACATTCCAAGTGTCCCTCCCCTTCTCTCCATCCCCTTTCCTCCCTCCCCCTCCCTCCCCCTCCCCACCCTCTCCATCCCTCCCTCCACCTCCCTCCCCCTCCCTCCCTCCCCCCTCCCTCCCACTCCCTCCCTCCCCCCTCCCTCCCCCCTCCCTCCCCCTCCCTCCCTCCCCCCTCCCTCCCCCTCCCTCCCTCCCCCTCCCTCCCTCCCTCCCTCCCCTCCTTTCAGTTTGTATTTGATTTTGCTGTCACTCCCCCTCACCACCTCCTCCCCTCACCCTCACAACAGATGGTCTGGACCTCACGCACAGCAGCATCATTCAGCCCACTCCCAGGGCTAACACGGTCATCCCCATTGGCTTCCCATATGCGGCCGTGGTACCCCACCTCCAGGACCACTGGAAGACCTTGGAGGACTTCAAGAAGATTCCCTTCCCCCAGTGGAATGGACGAGCAATTGTAGCATGGCTTGAGGCTGGTCTAGGTGAGAAACCACTCCTCCCCTCCCCTCCCCTCCCCTCCCCTCCCCTCCCCTCCCCTCCCCTCCCCTCCCCTCCCCTCTCCTCCCCTCCCCTCCAACCATTACATTAAGTAGAAAGCTCCTTGAGCATATACACTGTATGCAAGGGTCCACAGTGCGTATGCAAGGGTCCCCAGTGCATATGCAAGGTCCACAGTGCATATGCAAGGGTCCCCAAGGGGTAGTCCATACAGCTGTTAGTCCACCTGGGCCCAGTGCTACGCTCTGATGTAATGTTTGGCATTACGGTGTGTAATGAATATGTCATGGCAACTGTTCGGATTTGGGTGATAAATGAAAACATCGGGCAAGAGCTATGCATACACACATATATACTGCAAACATGTATTCACATACCGCCACTTGCACACACAACTTACCATCTGTTGGCACACACACTTTGAAGAGGGGAGGTTATAGGAGTTCCACAAAGACATTGTGGTGACCTCTTCTGTCCATTGAACTGACCATTCCAATCGTGGCTCTTGTCATTTGCCACAATGACACTCACCTTGTAATTTGTGTGTGGTAGACTGTGGGCAAATATTGGCTGTAACCCACATATGCATACACCAATGTGTGTGTGTGTGTGTGTGTGTGTGTGTGTGTGTGTGTGTGTGTGTGTGTGTGTGTGTGTGTGTGTGTGTGTGTGTGTGTGTGTGTGTGTGTGTGTGTGTGTGTGTGTGTGTGTGTGTGTGTGTGTGTGCATGTATGTATGTGTGTGCATGTATGTGCATGTGTGTATACATGATGTGTTTTGGGTGTTTGTACATGGTGGTGTGGGCATCATTTAAGAAGAGTCCCGTGTTACATCACCACCCATCACATTAGCTCAGGACTGTTCTCTCCCTTCCTCTCCCTTCCCACTCCCTGTCCATCCCTCTCTCTCCCTCTCCCTCTCCCTCTCCCTCCCTCTCCCTCTCCCTCTCCCTCTCCCTCTCCCTCCCTCTCCCTCTCCCTCCCTCTCCCTCTCCCTCTCCCTCTCCCTCCCTCTCCCTCTCCCTTCCCTCCCCTCCCCTCTCTCCCCCTCCCTCCCCCTCCCCCTCCCTCCCCTTCCCTCCCTCTCCCTCTTCTTGTAATTGTATTTCCTTCCATGCAGGAATGAACTGTTATGTTGCCACGGTGAGGGAGCATGTGACCTCTGGACATGCAATGCTGGCCCTATCCCTGTCAGACATTGAGAAGCGTCTGGGTATCAGCAACCATCTACACCGGAGAAAGCTGTGGTTGGCCATTGAAGAACAGAGAAACCCTGAGGGCTGGTGAGTGAGGGTGTGAAGGTGGTCTGGGTACCCTGAAGGTGGTCTGGGTACCCTGAAGGCTGGTGTTTATTAAACGGTATTTGGTTTATGAATGTTCATGTATGGCTGCTATGCCACACATGAACACACACACACATACACACATACACACATACACACACACACACACATATGCACTTGCCACTCTACCTTGGCCATGAATACTGGACACATAGTGGTAGTCCACTGGCTATGGTATTCACGCCCAGGTGCGCACAGGTGTGGACTTATAGTACAAAGCTTAGCTACCTCTGGTATGAAGATGCTAAGATTTTGAACTTGTGGTGATGCGGGAGCAGCAGGGCAGCTGTGTGCATATAGGGTCCCCTCTAATGGAATTCATTCTGTGTTGAGTGACAAGTGGTGTGTACTCTTGTGTTGGATTCCAGGTGTACAGTAGGCAAGGAGGATGTGATAAGTACGCACGCATACCAGCAACACGAAAATTTAGTTGGATCTCTTGTTATTCATTTTGTGTTGTGTGTGCATGTGTGTGTACATGTGTGTGTACATATATATGTGTGTAACTATGGCAATCTTACTTACTTGCTTCAAACTTCTCAATCCTGCACCCTCACACCTTCACCTCACATCCTCTTCTCACATCCTCACCTTCACATCCTCACCCTCACATCCTCACCTTCACATCCTCACCCTCACATGCATCCTTACCCTCACACCCTCACATACATCCTCACCCTCGCACCCTCACATACATCCTTACCCTCACACCCTCACACCCTCACCTTCACATCCTCACCTTCACATCCTCACCTCACACCCCTCACCTCACACCCTCACCCTCTCACAACAACATTACACCCTCACCTCTCCATAGCCTCTACCCCTGTGCTGGTAAAATAGACCACCATTGGGTGGCAGGGGAGTGGGCCACCGAGTGTGGCTTCCAGCACCTCTCTGAGACCCTCCTTGCCAATATGGTGGATGGACGTGTCCTTAACTCTCTGACCAAGGAGGACCTGAAGAGGCACCTCAAGATCACCAAGAAGTTAGACCAGCTGAGCTTCACTGCGGCCGTGGAGCTACTGAGGATGCACGAGTTCAACAGAGAGGTGAGTGGAAGGAAGGGGATGGGGAGGAGATGGAGGAGGGATGGGAGGTAATGGAGGGAGGGGTGGGGAGGAGATGGAGGGAGGGGTGGGGAGGAGATGGAGGGAGGGGTGGGGAGGAGATGGAGGGAGGGGTGGGGAGGGATGGAGGGAGGGGTAGGGAGGAGATGGAGGGAGGGGTGGGGAGGAGATGGAGGGAGGGGTGGGGAGGAGATGAAGGGAGGGGTGGGGAGGAGATGGAGGGAGGGGTAGGGAGGAGATGAAGGGAGGGGTAGGGAGGAGATGAAGGAAGGGGTAGGGAGGAGATGGAGGGAGGGGTGGGGAGGAGATGAAGGGAGGGGTGGGGAGGAGATGAAGGGAGGGGTGGGGAGGAGATGGAGGGAGGGGTGGGGAGGAGATGGAGGGAGGGTAGGGAGGAGATGGAGGGAGGGGTGGGGAGGAGATGGAGGGAGGGGTGGGGAGGAGATGAAGGGAGGGGTGGGGAGGAGATGGAGGGAGGGGTAGGGAGGAGATGAAGGGAGGGGTAGGGAGGAGATGAAGGAAGGGGTAGGGAGGAGATGGAGGGAGGGGTGGGGAGGAGATGAAGGGAGGGGTGGGGAGGAGATGAAGGGAGGGGTGGGAGGAGATGGAGGGAGGGGTGGGGAGGAGATGGAGGGAGGGTAGGGAGGAGATGGAGGGAGGGGTGGGGAGGAGATGGAGGGAGGGGTGGGGAGGAGATGAAGGGAGGGGTGGGGAGGAGATGGAGGGAGGGGTAGGGAGGAGATGAAGGGAGGGGTAGGGAGGAGATGAAGGGAGGGGTAGGGAGGAGATGGAGGGAGGGGTGGGGAGGAGATGGAGGGAGGGGTGGGGAGGAGATGAAGGGAGGGGTAGGGAGGAGATGGAGGGAGGGTAGGGAGGAGATGGAGGGAGGGGTGGGGAGGAGATGGAGGGAAGGAAATGGGATGGCAGCTGTGTATGTTTCCCTGCCAATTCACCCAATTTAAATATGGCCAGTTTCCAATACCCTCCCTTTGATAATCAGTTCGCATTGCTGTACTGTGTACACGTACAAACCACATACACAAACCACACACTACACATGTTCACATTGTGCACACATACATGTGCAAGTAGATAAATCTATTATGAATCAAATTACTGAAATGGGAACCTGCACAATCTATACAGTATTGGAATGGGAACCTGTACACCCAATGTAATATTGGAATGGGAACTTGCACTGCCAGTACAACATTGGAATGGGAAGTTGTGGTGCCTGTTTCCTCTACTAACATTTGGCAGGAGTTCTTAATTTGCACACACACATGTCAGTGATCAGACTACTGGTCCTTTTGGGGCTTTGGTTGTCATGGTGATTTGGTTTCTGCATGGGGGGTACCTACCTGGGGACCTCCTAATGTGTTACCTAGCAACCAGAAGTGTGTTGCTTGTACATGTAGGTCACATGGGGGTATGATATGAGCCATGTGGGTACATGGGGGGTGTAATAAATTCTAAATCGTCTTGTCCCCAGGCCATATTGGAGCACAGACGATCAAACAAGAACCCCCTGTACTGGTCCAACAGAGATGTCTGTGATTGGCTGCGTACTATTCACCTTGAGGTGGGTGTGTACAGGATGTGGGTGTGGTCTTTGCATGGTATGGGGGTGGTCCCAGGCCTACAATAATCCTTTGCTCATATGCCCCATACCCATGTCCTCTTGTCCCATACCCATGTCCTCCTGTCCCATACCCATGTCCTCACTCATGTCCTCTTTAATACTATATTTGGCTACTGAACAGCCTTGTGTTTAAAATGTTATGTCATAATTACATCATCTGGTTACAAGATGAGATTACATTTTAAAAGGTTGACATCACCTACAGGAATATGCTGACTATGTCCTTGGTAACAGTATCAATGGAGCCTTGCTGTTCCTGGAGAGAGGTCACTTTACCTCAGAGCAGCTGTCTTCTGTGTTACGTATTCCAGTCAACAAAACACAGGTCCGCAAGATTCTGAACAATGGTCTGACCTTGCTATTTGGAGAAGAAGGGTAAGTTGGATAAGTGCAGTTGCTTACATGTATGGTATATGTATGACATTATTGCCAGGGGTGTGGTATGACATCATTGCCAGACTGGAGTATGGATATGATCATTGCCAGGGGGGGGTATGACATCATGGGTATGATATCACCTCCACACTGGGGGGGTGTATGACATCATTACAATTCTAGGGTGTGGTTATGACATCACTCATTACTGATGCACATTATTTAACTGATTCAATTACTTTCTTTCCTCCCTCCTCCCTCCCTCCCTCCTCCCTCCTCCCTCCTCCCTCCTCCCTCCTCTCCCCAGCTCCTCTGACTCCCAATCACTGCCTGGAGATGTCAACATTCCTTCAGACTGCCAACACCCGGTGCATAAGAACAGCCTAGCCAAAGCTGGGGGGTGCCCCCCCATGTACCGCACTGCCTCCTCCCCCCTCTCCTCCACCATCATGCCACAACCTGTCCTCAACTCAGGCACCTCGATGACACTGCCTTCCGGCTCTGCCCTTCTCCCCTCTCCTTTCCAACGTTCAAATAGACTTCAGGATAGGACAAGAATGAGCCTAAGGGTCAGTATGGCGGGTTTATGGTGGATGGTGGGGAGCCTAAGGGAGGTGGGGCTTATGGTAAGGGGCAGGGAGGTGGGACTTATGGCAGAGGGGTGGGGCTTATGGCAGGGGGCAGGGCAGAGGGGTGGGGCTTATAGCAGGGGGCAGGGCAGAGGGGTGGGGCTTATAGCAGGGGGCAGGGCAAGGAGGTGGGACTTATGGCAGGGGGCAGGGCAGGGAGGTGGGGCTTATGGCAGGGGGCAGGGCAGGGAGGTGGGGCTTATGGCAGGGGGCAGGGCAGGGAGGTGGGGCTTATAGCAGGGCAGGGAGGTGGACAATTAATGTCTCCCATGCTTGACCTATTTCTCATATTGTCCAGGAATCTGCCCTCCGCTCGCTGAGCCCTCACAGGGGGGTTTCCCCAACCCTTCAGCCCCCACGCTGCCTCACTCCAATCCTGAGCTCAACCACAGTCTGAACCACACCCCCACAGTCTTGTGTTTGGAGACTGTACATACCTAATGATGGTATGAGTTCTCTCTGACATTACAACGTTTGGTTGCTGCACAAATTTTACTTCAATATTTCTGTTGTCTTGTTGGATTTGTTTTTTTTTTTAAGTTGTTTTTTTCATCATGTTGTGTTCATATGACCTTGTTCTTACCTAATATGGCAGCCATCTTGTTCTTACCTAATATTGCTCTTACCTAATATGGCAGCCATCTTGTTCTTACCTAATATTGCTCTTACCTAATATGGTGGCCATCTTGTTCTTACCTAATATGATGGCCATCTTGCTCTGTCCCGGTTCCGTGATCAAACAAGCCTTAGTTACCAATCTTAATGATCGGCCCACCTGGCCTGATTATAAGCCACTATCAATGGTCTGTTTAGAGAAGTTCATAACGTTCGTCTACATCTTACATTGACAAGATCCAATACAAAATTAACCCTGTCATGACCATATTCAGAGGTCAACCACATACGAATAAAATCAGCCTTGGCAATAACACTTACTACAGTATTAGACCATACCCAGCAAAAAGTTCTTGCGCAAGACTTGCCCAAGATCTTGGGCAAGAGCTTGGGCAAGACTTGCCCAAGACTTGCCTAAGACTTGCCCAAGATCTTGTCCAAGACGCCAAGATTATGGCAGCCAAAATCTTGGGCAAGTCTTGCACAAGATCTTGTCCAAGACTTGCTCAAGACTCTTGTCCAAGAGTATTAATGCCGTGGACCCATTCCCACATCACATGACTTGACATGAATGTCTTTTTCAAATCATCATACTATCGGAGCTCTCATTGCACATTACAGTGTTGTATGTTAACACATCATGCACTACTTGCCATTCAGCAACTTTTCTTTTCTAAAACAGTTTCTCTCTCAGCTTGTTCCTACACTTTGGATTGAGGGATTTCCTGATCTCATAATCATGTGCTGTCACTGATCCCAAACGTTTTGTCAATACATTCTGTAAATGGATAAGATAACTATTTCACAATGTTGACTTCAAATATTGTACCTTCAAGTAACTTCACTCTTGTAGGTGACAAAGGAGGTTTTGCGGACAAAGTTTTGCTCGTTGTGGAGTTCATTGCTCATGTTTGCTGAAGATGCAATCGAGCAATGCAAGACCATACTTAACCAGATCTGGTGCGCTTTAATGTTGTCTTACATATGCATTAGCTCCGCGACTTGACACATCCATGATAGAAGGTGTGAAGAATACTGGCATTAGACTTATAACAAGCTCCATATGACAATCATAGCTCTGGTCAACTGCTTCATCTAGTTGGCATTGGGTATAGCAATTCAACCTGCAATGTATAAATGAATAGTATATTTCAACATACCTGTTTCCTATTCACAGGCACTGCTGGCTTCACTAGCTTTCTAAGCCACTGTATGGTGAGAATTAAAATGATTGAGGCAAAAAAAATAACAAGATTAGACTCACTACTCTCATCAACAGGATCGGCAGGCTGTTCCTTACTATGCTGCTTAGGAGTGTCTTCGTGTACATAGTCTGCAGACTGGCTGCTCCAGGACTCCTTACTATACGCTGCTTAGGAATGTCATCTTGTATATAGTCTGCAGACTGGCTGCTTCTTCCTATGCTGTACAGGGGCCTCATTGCAGTCCACTGCAGCATATATGTATATGTCACCTAAGTACCAGAGAAGAATCAGGACACATCCATAAATCCCAACCTGTTCATTGAGACTTTGTTCTTGTCTGCCTATACATATATGTGAAGCATCAATAGTAATAGTATACACATGCATAAATAAACACAAATGTACAATATAGCTTACCTGATGTGATGCACATTGGATGGCAATGAGATGATATTATTCGAAACTATCATCATCACTGTTACTAGACATAGCTGATATATGTAAGGTATGTTAAAAGGGAGGATTAGGTTTAAGGTTATGAATTAAAATAGTCTCCGAACGACTTACCTGATGTGTTACTGTGTAGGAACCAGCGTTTTCGGCATTTGCTGTTGATATGACGCTCAGTGTCTCGTCGATCAGTCACCGCACCAGTACTAAGTCGCTCATTTGCACGCCTTCTTTTCACTACCACGTTATAGCCGAACAAAAGTATTGTATATCACGTGATTTGATGTCACGTGTGGAGATAACTGAAAAGATGATGGCGGTCTACGATGATTACCGTTTCAGACCTTTATCCAAAGTTGCGTCGACTCAGTAGATCTACTAGGTAGTCTAATACGTAAGAAAAGGCGCCTAGAAAAAAGCTGATGATGCACATGGTTGCTCGATGGACTGGGACACGCGTACGATCTTTTAAAAATATTAAATGGTGTGCCATGTGAAACATTAGTCTGGGGACCAGACAGATGGCTGTACTACAGTCTGGTCCCCAGACTAGTGAAACATCTGACGGAATCATACAAAATGCATGGGCTCGAATGTGCAGCAGAAGACTTTTTTTCAGTCTTTGGAGTAAGTATTTGCCCGATGAACCTGAGCTACCGACCGATTTTAGCGACCGACCTTCAAGCGCTAATACGCAGGGACTTAAAAACTCCTCCAAAATCTAGCATACATTTATGCAATAGTCTCTTCGTCACAATCTCACTTTTAAAAAGCTTTGTCAGACCTTATAAAACTTGTACATGTTTCAAATGAAGCCCTTCATGGATTACGATTTTCCAATTGTAATTCACTACGTATTTCTGTAACAACTTTATATCTATGATAGATTTTTTTTTTAAAATGAAATGAAATGTTGTGTAAGAGTTAGTCAAGTTGAAAAATCGTTTTAGAAAGTAAGAATTCATATTCCTGCGTGTATATACGTAGATGTCATTCATATGACTTAAGGCTTGCTGGATGCTGGAATTATATTAGATGCGAGAGAAGAACTAATTACACAGAGTTATATGATGTAGCTGTCTACCAGGCACTTGAATAATTAGGAATGGATTTTTAGTATGGAGATTGCAATGAAGATGGAATACGAAGATAAATATATAGTGAAAGGTGTTTTATTAATTATTGAAAGATAAGCTAGAAGCTATTCGTAATGCTGGGTTTCAGGGTACAGATGATGCTGTGTCAACCTTTAAATCATACTAAACACTTCATATCATGTAAAAGATAAGAAGACACTACGAGACAGTTCAGTTTGTGAGTTTGAGGATGAAGGAATCAGAAGGCTTGGGTCAGTTAGAAAATTCTGTATATTGATAGAAGGACCTTTTGCTATACTGAATTGATGTCTTAATTTGAGTGAGAGCAGGATGGCATTTTGAACGACATACCATTTAGCAAGCCTGACTTAGCAAATGCAGCAACAGATATATTCTTTGTAAAAGTGAAGAAAGTGTCTATTACAAAGATTATTACAGTAGCTTCTGTCATTAGTACAGAAATGCATATACATATCCCTATAGCTATCAAACATTCTCATAGTGATATAATAGTTATTTTTTATGAAAAACACTGAGAAATAATGGAGCTGAGTTATACTTGTTGTATGCTGTTTTGACATTATAAATGTAATTTGCATCAGTGTAATGTACAGAAACCTCACTAAAAGGGGCAGTAAATTAATGAGTACCTCTTGTCCTATGCTCTGATGCAGAACTCAAAGTACCTTACACATTTCTTGCCTGTGAAGGCAAGATCTTGAGTAATCTTGGGCAAGACTTGCCCAAGAAGGCAAGATCTTGGGCAAGTCTTGCGCAAGAACTTTTTGCTGGGATAATATTTAGCGTATAAAATGAATGGGGTAACAGCACATGTAATAACGCGTTTATGACAGAGGTGTACAACTCTGAACAATGCCCAATTCAAAAATTTAACCCATTCTGGCTACCATAAAAGCGATTTCTTGTCATTTGATCCACCATTTTGTTCATTTCCAACCATTGTAGAGGTACAAGCAGAAGGAAAGCCCTTTTCCCGCCATGATTGACTGTGTTCATCAACAGGCGTGACGATAGGCGAAACATTCCTTCATCAAAGGGGAAATGTTGTGAAAAGTGATGAACTCCAACATCAAAGAAAGCAGTGAAAATGCAACCATACATTTAAACTGTATACAACCCTTATATGGACTCCAGGGAAGATAACATTTTCGCATCATATAATTGTTAATTTCTAGGCGCATTTGTTCCTTGATGGCAGTGAACAAAAGGCGAAATTAATTGAGTCTCCGTTGGCGTTGGGCCAGATATCCTATACATGTATAGATATGATCTCTGGTTGGGCGTAGCCAATACGCGGAGGTCGGGCTACGCCCAACTAAGTAATCAGTACTACTATTTACGTTTAGAACTGACATAGGAGGTGGTTGACCGTGGATCCGTAATAAATTATATTTTTATTGGGGAGCTTACAGCGCTCCATACCCCCTGGCTGTGCGGGAGGTGTGTCCCCTCCCGCACCCTACGCACCCTCCCTCTAACTGATCATGCTACTGCTATAACTACCCTCGCCTTTCCATTTTTAGCACCCCAAAGAAAAAAAAGTTTTCTACGACCACGGCCCTAAACAGCCAGTGACGTGTGCAGGACAACGACACATCGCTACTATATTAAGTTGAATGCATGAAATTAAAACTTCCGGCCAAACTAACTTTGAAAAGTAGATGTTGCATCTTGCTTAGACTGCAATTACATGCAGTGACAGTACAACAAATAATCTGATTGGAAACTATTATAAGAAATAGGCTTATATAGCGTAGAATCCAATTGTTTCACAGCTTTGGATGGTTGCAGATGGCCATAAATGATCACGCATAGTTTTGAAATTCAGAAAGGTTCACGACTTCAAAATGCATGCAACAATGTTTCAGTGCAGAGCCATGCTAAACGTTTATGACTTGGGTCGGTATATGCATGCATGCAGATATTTTACAATGGATATTTACAGCGGTAGGATATTTTTTAAATCCCATACGCGTACAATCCATTGCTTTAAGAAGTATATGCACGGCCTATGGTTAGTTTAATCAGGGTGTAGGTAATTTAAGCGGCACTTGGAAGTTGGAACGTTACTGATCTGTAGGTTGTGCTAAATGTACTTAAAATAAAATTACAGTCGGGAAAGCAAAAAAATGTAATGATTCATCAAAGTGAAAGAAAACATTACAAATGCAAAATCAACAGGGATGAAAAAACCCTTGTAATACTCAGAATGGAATGTCCCATATAAGCATCCACTAAGGGAAAAACCCACTGTTGCACAAACATCAGTCAAGCACATTGAACACACAGCTAGTACACATGCACATTGAACACACAGCTAGTACACATGCACATTGAACACACAGCTAGTACACATGCACATTGAACACACAGCTAGTACACATACACATTGAACACACAGCTAGTACACATGCACATTGAACACACAGCTAGTACACATACACATTGAACACACAGCTAGTACACATACACATTGAACACACAGCTAGTACACATGCACATTGAACTGGCCAGTAAACATGCACATTGAACTGGCCAGTAAACATGCACATTGAACTGGCCAGTAAACATGCCACCATACTGAACACATCATATACCAGTAATGGCATCATCAAGGGTTGAATGCTCTTGAAATGCTTTATCTGCAACTAAACAAGAGCATTCAACCCTTGAATGTGCTGTTTTCAAAGTAAGATACTGCTCCAATATCACAATGCGTATGCAGCAGCAGACTGCTCCAATATCACAATGGGTATGCAACAGCAGACTGCTCCAATATCACAATGCGTATGCAGCACCAGACTAATGTCAATGTTGTCAAGGATTATGCACACGAAGTGTATTGAAACATATTGCAGTAACTATTTTAAAAAGTCAGAGTGGAACGTGGCTATTTCTTGTTTGATGCCATCTGGAGTCAACAGAACGAGGTTCTCAATAAGAAGCATTCCATAACCTTTGTCACTATCATACTCTGTGTGTTGGCATAGGGACAAGTTCCTGCTAGAGAGCAGGGTCCTCACAAGGTGGGTGTTACGTGCCAGTTTCGGTATCCTCTCCTTTGTCCATTGACCCCCTTGCTTGTTTGAGACCCAAACAGAAACTTGTGCCTTGGGCAGTTTGGTATCGATGTACTGCAATAACAGGGCACAAAGAGCTGCAGCTGCTGATGCTGAATAGCACGTGCCTCCTGCTCCAGACTCGTCTGCTACACTGAACTGTCCCGGGCTCAGAAAATCAAGCGACCTTCCAAAGCTGCTATAGGAGCACCTGTTACCATGGCAGTCACATGCACCAATATTGATCACGTCTCCTGCACGCGAAGGATAACATATTGTGCTGCTGCGATCCCTTTTGCCTTCATTTCCAGCAGCACAGAATACAACTCGTTGGCTCAAATGAGGACATATGTTGTCCAAATACTTAACGTCAATGTAATCAGTGGTTACAGATGACAATAGGAGAATGTCGGGTTTCTTTTCCATTACAATGCTCAGTGCCATTTTCTCTCCTTCATCTTGATCATCATGTATTACCATTAAAATGTCGCAGTTAGGGGCAGTATTGGCAATAATTGCAGCACATTGCAATCCATGGCCACCTTTTACTCTGATGTGTGTAGAGCAGCAGATATTTTTTACCATGGAAGCATTGAAACTAAAATATCCAACACCCCCTTCCTGCCAGTTAACTTGGACATCATGACCCTTCAAATGATCTAAGAAGTCTGGCGTAAATGTGTCTATGATGGCAATGGTAATATTGGTACCATTCAAAGGTGGAAATTTAGGTTGCTGTTTCTGATACTGATCATTGATGTATTTAGATGACCAATTCTTTGTGTTTGAAGATGCATCAGTGGGTAATAAACCTGAACCAATTGCCCCTCGATCTCGACGCACTAACGTATGTTCAACATTACATTTCACATCAGATGGATGAAGGCCTATAATATCCATCACATGCTGACCAGTGGGAACTTCGTCGCCTGCTTGATGCTCCAGAAGCTCCCTCATAACATAGGCACTAAATTTACTTATTAGTGAACGATTCGTTTGAAACAATTGCTGGTACAGAAGTGCAAGATCAGCAGCAAATAAGACCGTGCTGACACTGGTCCCGACCATGCAATAATTACCAAGCCTTGCAGAACCACAGGCAACAGCATCCAATTTCCTGCAGCTAGATGCAGCAGAGTAAGGAGCGAGAGTGCCATCACAGCGCAATGCTCCCACACTTAAGACTGCACCTAGTTTGGCTGGGAATGGTATTCCAGAACACTTCCATCCAGCAGCAGCCACTATGTTTAAGCCAAAAGAGCTTGCCTCATTAACTGCCTCCTCTTCATCCATTCTGTATTTTCCTCCATACGGAATGCACACAATGAGTGTGTGCAGCTTGTGATACCTCTTCCATTCTTCCCAGTTATTTATCAGCCATCTCAGAGCCACTGCAGTGACCCCAGGGTCAACGTGCATGTTGCATTTATCACATGTAGTGCGACACAGGATAAACTTAGCAGCTCCAACCTTCCGATGTGCCAATTCCAATAGCATTGACTCACTCTCACCATCCTGTACATTTGTGGTCAAATTGTGTTTCATAATGATTCTATCCGGAGGCACTGCATCTGTCTTGCATGGAGGTCCCAGCAAGGCGAAGGCTACACCATCACCATTAAGGTTGGGTGTTGGCTTGCAATAAGGAACAATACATGTAACATTGTTGTTGTTGTCATCAGAACTTGTTGATTTTAGATACATCTGATGTGTATTTGGTACTTGTCCCTACAAATAGGACAAATATTATTATGACAATGAGATAGAATATAAATCATGGCTAACGCATGCACTATATTTATATTCATGAACCTTTGGTTGTGTATCACAATGCTGAAATATCATAAATCATGAATCCTATGATTTGAAGACTGTCATCTCTAGTCTTTGGTAGTAGATTTCTACATGTACATCTACAAATGTCCCACCAACAGAATCAAATTTGTGGGCTTCAGAAAGATGCGGCTGGATAAATAAAAGCTATATGGTTTTGATGATTGGACTGTTAATTGGAGTCATGTCCAAGGAATTGATTTTTTAAAATTAACCAGAAGTTTTGTAACAATTAATTCAAAGCTGGGAAACTGCAATGGTAATTGTTAAATGAACTCTTACGTCAACCACAATTTCCTGCAAGAAATGTTGCTAAAGAGGCCATACAAGTTATCTATGCGATAGCCATAAATAAAAAAATGAATACACATGTGGACTTCTTACATGATGGGGCCCACCCAGACATTTCCCCCACTTTGTGATGTGCATGTAGGTTATGGCAATACTTCAATGATTGAACTATTGGATTTAAACTTTTAAAAACTGATTGTCAGACTCCTGGTGTATGCGCTAATTACCTCTCAGAGACCTAAAAGTATTGCTGGCCTAAGTATTGCTGGCCTAAGTATTGCTGGCCTAAGCTGCACAAGGTGCACAACATATCAGTGTACAAGTTAACCATATGTGTACACATACCTCATTGACATGATCTGTGGACAGCGTAGTACAGGGACAATTGCGACCACATGATGCTTCTTGTGGAATAACGTTGTGTCCTTCAATGAATTCAATGTCACTGCTAGAGTCTTTTACTGGAGGTAATTGTACCTGTGCAACACAAAGTAGCATGAAAGTGATTAGTGCAATGCACTGCTGCCCTGGTAAACACTCAAAAGTCTCAATGATATGTTACAACCAATATGATACATACATGTACATAAATGTAATGTTATGCACACAATGCACCTACACACAGGCACAAGCACACATTTGAACATGTACCTATCCATGCACACACATATAGAAACATATCATACACACACATGAACGCACAGCATACACACTGCTTTACTGGTTGGACGGTATGAGAATGAATTGCTTCAATTTTTGAAAATGTGTGGGGCAGTAATTAATGCTGACAACATACGTTGTTGTATGAACGGAATGAAGAAATCTGTCCACTGCTCTCCATTGTTTCACTTGCATCTCCATCTGGCCCATCCTTCAATAAGTGAATGGACATAGTAACAATAATAATATGTTTTCAAAGTTTTTTGGTTTCACCTCTTGTTCGCTTGTGGCTCTGTGGTTTGATCTCTCTTTATTTGGCTTCAGTGGTCGTCCTTGTCCTGCTAGAGCTGATGCAAGTTGTTGTTGTAGGGCTTCATTCACTTTCTGTAATGATTCAATTTCTTGTTGCAATGATTTGTTTTCTTTTTGCAAAGTTTCATTCTTTTTTTGCAACATTTCATTCTCTTTTTGCAAAGTTTCATTCTCTTTTTGCAATGTTTCATTCTTCTTTACCAGCATGTTGTTTCTTAAGCATGGGTCTTGGCCCTCATCCTGAATTTGGGAAGTGTTGAAAGAAAGTTTTGATAATGCTTCATTCTAATTTTCAGTCAAGAGTGGGGTTTCGGGAAGTGCATGCTAATTATTATTTTAATACCACAGTTATATTGATGTATCTTAGGCAAAGTGCTTGCAACCAGAATACAAATATGTACTGTTGATTTTAAAAGGGGACTAGACCGCACCTGTACTGATGGTGTAAGGAAAGAGGTCTCTTCTTCTTTACTTCCATTGTCATGATCAATGTCCAAATTCTCTGTGTCTGACATCTCTACCTAACTTTGTAAGGTAAAGCAATGATATTAAGACGCTGCAATATAACATCAGTATTATATATTATCTCTGCACAGACCATACATATTTCCTTTGGATTTCATTACCTGATCATGCATGCACTGCTTAGCGTTATTGTGCAGCATGGCCATCGATTTTCACCTTACAGGTGATACCATATTTGGTGAAATTCATTGATATGTTGAAATTAAAAAGATGAGCACTCTATTTCGCTCAAAGATGTAATACCTGTGTAGCCTCGCACATGCATGGTTAAATAGCCCAAATCTTTGCCAAGACAATCAGATTTAGCCTACCATATCACGGCATGACAATTTAATGTTACAATTCGTTTGTTAGTCGTGTACTGGAGCATCCCCCTATTTTTATATTAAAATTACGGTCCGTCCTAGCGCGCATAATCGTATACTTATTTTGTAAACCTTTCCGTATACTAACTCTTTATCAGCGCTCGTTCGTATATACGTTGCCCGTAGATTTTCTCGAAACATGAACGGTAGGAGTTGGTAGCATATTGACTTCCCGTACCCAGTAGGAAACCAGCCGAACACTGTACAGATGGAAAAGTGCTTCCTCCTCTTTGGCCTTGAGTGTAAAGCTTGGAAGGTGAAAACATGTTAGAGAATAAGCCACCGCTTCTCGGAACTTAACACAATAGCCATCCCGTAATATACGGAACGGTTTACAAAATAATTATACGATTACCAAGTTTCTTGGTAATGGCTATACCTTGCCACACCAGGCGCTATTTCCCCCCCCCCCCCCCCCCCCCCCCCCCCCCGTAATTTTAATATAAAAATATGCTTGTTTGACACGGTGTGTGTGTGTGTGTGTGTGTGTGTGTGTGTGTGTGTGTGTGTGTGTGTGTGTGTTGTGTGTGTGTGTGTGTGTGTGTGTGTGTGTGTGTGTGTGTGTGTGTGTGTGTGTGTGTGTGTGTGTGTGTGTGTGTGACGCAGGGCCGGTGAGAGCCGTAGTGAGGCCCGGGGTAACATACTATTTGAGGGCCCCATAGGCCCTGAAAATACGAGCGGGGGTCCCCCTTGAGATTGGCCAAAACGAGTTTTTATACATCCGTAGTACATATGTACGTTTAAACTGCATACCACTCTTTAGCCATAATACAATACAATTTTGGACCGCCGGGCCCCCTATTATACCTTGGGGCCCGGGGTAAGTAACCCCGCTTACCCCCCCCCCCCCCCCTCACCGGCCCTGTGTGTGTGTGTGTGTGTGTGTGTGTGTGTGTGTGTGTGTGTGTGTGTGTGTGTGTGCGTGTGTGTGTGTGTGTGTGTGTGACGGTGTCTGCATCATGGGTGAGTCTAATCGCGTGTACCGTACAGCCAAGACATAATGGCGGAGACTATTATTTGGCGACCAGAGCCAGATTTGCAATTAATTGGCGGAAGTCCCAAGATAAATAAATCGCCCAATTAGATTTATAATTGGCGGAAGTCCCAAGATAAATAAATCGATTTATAATTGGCGGAAATATCATACCAGCCACTTGAAAGTTCAAACCCAACCACTTAGCGCACCAGCTAAGTAGGCTGGCTAAGGCTGCTACGGTGGCAGCCATGGCTGCGTCCTCCTGGACTTCACCCCCCTTCCCTCCCTCCGAGATACTCGGATCGGATAACTTGTTGGAGGAGAAAATTGATGACAATAACTTTGTTTAAAAATTAAAATGTGATGTAACAAAAGGTAATATACGCAATCTAAAGTACGGGATGCACAGTGATAACTAGATGGCGGAATTTTCCTCCAGCTAGTTATCGCAAACGTCTTGTCAGTACGGTACACCATTCATCCATACAAAGCTGTACGTTCTACATGCATATATGGTGTACTCTGTACCTTTATCCTTTCAATAGTCACCGATCGGTTTTCCAACGTTTTTCTCATGCTCTTTTCATCCTGAAAGCCTACAACTCTTTCTCGCTGTTGAATCAATATCGGCACGCCCTTTCAGCATGCATGACCGTATTACCGCTAATTAAATATGGAATGCAATACGTTTGGCATTTCCTTACATGTAGCCTGATGTAGGTTTACGTATTCGATGTTTCCAATATAATACGTCTGTCTGCGCTTCATGTAGTTACGCACAAAATGCTGAATCTCTTATCAGTAGAAATGCATTTAAATGGGTGCCGATACGTGTGTACCGAAACATACGGCTTCAGCATCTATAGGCCGACCCTTCTTATAAGTATGGTTCAATAGCGATCCCCGCCGTCGTTG
This sequence comes from Spongilla lacustris, assembly GCA_949361645.1. NCBI lineage: Eukaryota > Metazoa > Porifera > Demospongiae > Spongillida > Spongillidae > Spongilla > Spongilla lacustris. Next base: position 8,472,771 of record OX442426.1, on the reverse strand, counting down.
GCCAGAGGTGACATAAGCGGGTCTGGGTACGAGACTAGGACGGCTGTTTCTACAGTCACAGGAAAAAAAAAAAAATTGGATTCCCATGTTCCATGATCCCAGGTTGATAATGACTATATGTAATCAACATTGAGGGTGAGAAATTTGATTAAAAAGAACTGATTAAACCCCCCCCCCCCCCCCCCCCCCCCCCCCCCCCCCGCGAGTACGTGTGTATATTTTCAAGAGAGAAATTTAAAAGGACGTCATATACCATACACCAGTGGGAAGCATTTAGTCAGGCCTTACATGGCGTGGTCAGGCCTTATATGGCGTGGTCAGGCCTTACATGGCATGGCACTTCACTCTGAGGAGGATGCAGCCATCCGCATACAGTGATGTACCTATAGTTAGCTCCTGCAAGCATTCACATCATAGGGGATGATGCACCAAGGTACCAAATATGATCAGGAGGCACACTAAATGGATCAGCCATGCGTGCAATATGATCAGGAGGCACACTAAATGGATCAGCCATGCGTGCAATATGATCAGGAGGCACACTAAATGGATCAGCCATGCGTGCAATCTTTTCTTTCTCTTGATGGTCTCAAAACTGATTAACACTTTTCCACAAGTGACAAGCCTCTTTACTCGTCAAGTGAAGAAGTAAATGCGAGCGCTTCCGATGGAACAGAAGTTAGTGGCATATTGCTAGCAGTTGTGCATGTAATGTGGACGTAATCACCACCTGGCACACATACAGAGGCTCTGTCTGTCTCTGTGGTGGTGGGGCAAGGGGAGTGAGTGAGTGGTGGGGTGGGTGGGATACACACCCACACTATTCTCTGACAAAGAATGGTGGGGCTAGCTATGATGAGGGATGATGAGGGATGGTGAGGGATGGTGAGGGATGGTGAGGGATGGTGGGGGATGGTGAGGGATGGTGAGGGATGGTGAGGGATGGTGAGGGATGGTGAGGGATGGTGAGTGGTGAGGGATGGTGAGGGATGGTGAGGGATGGTGGGGGATGGTGAGGGATGGTGAGGGATGGTGGGGTATAAGCAGCCAATAGAGGTGACATCAGTTGCTAAGGTGTGTTGGGTGGAGGTATGTATCAAGGCCAAAGGTGGCAGAGGAGTTCACAGGTGTAGATAATCTAGTGTTTGAGGAGATGAATCTCGGTCTAAACAACCTCTGATGGCTAGAAATGTTGATAACTGTCCCACCTTTCTCTGCCCAGGGTTCAGCTGAGATGTTCCCTGTGACCCCCACACCCACTGACGATGCAGTTCTACCTGACGCATGAGGTCCAAATAAAGCCCACCAAAAAGGCTTGCAATGTGAAGTTCTACCTGACGCATGAGGTCCAAATAAAGCCCACCAAAAAGGCTTGCAATGTGAAGTTCTACCTGACGCATGAGGTCCAAATAAAGCCCACCAAAAAGGCTTGCAATGTGAAGTTCTACCTGACGCATGAGGTCCAAATAAAGCCCACCAAAAAGGCTTGCAATGTGAAGTTCTACCTGACGCATGAGGTCCAAATAAAGCCCACCAAAAAGGCTTGCAATGTGAAGTTCCAGGCTCTATGGAGGTGCTACCAATGAATAGGGAAGGGAGGGAAGGGGTGACAGTGTGGTAGGAGATGTGGTTCTTGAGAGGGTAGGGTGTGTGGTTTTGGGGAGGGTAGGGGTGTGGTTCTTGGGAGGGTAGGGTGTTGTTCTTGGGAGGGTAGGGCTGTGGTTCTTGGGAGGGTAGGGGTGTGGTGCTTGGGAGGGTAGTGGGTGCTGTACTTGGGAAAATCAGTTGTTAACAACAGATGACAGATCATCATCCCTGTACATACTGATTGCTATGTGATTGTCAATATCTCAACACACGTACAATTACAACATCTTATAACAAAGTATACTTTAAAATATTGTTAGCGCCACCATTTGCCAAATAAATATTACCATTTTTGGCATCTAAAATGGCCACGCGGTTCTTTTATAAGGCGAACCTTGTGAAGCATATGTCCATGAGGATCAAAGATGGAGAAACAATTGGTACGAAGTTCACAGACCATGCTGTAACCTTCTTCATCAACAGTTATTCCAGTTGGGCACTTCACATCTCCATATGATGTGACATAGATCCCCTCAGGTGTGAAGACTTTGATGGTGTTAGAACCGCGAGTTGTAACGTGAATGTTCCCTTGAGGGTCCAAGGTAAGACCATATGGAGAATCAAAACTACAAACCTTTATGTTCTGTAGCCAGCTGCCATTTTTATCTAACATTACTACTCTGTGGTTGTAGTAATCAGCGACAATCATCCTATCTCTGTGGTCAACAATAACTGATGTTGGTCCATTGAACTGGCCTTCACTAGATCCCTTGTGGCCAAACTTCTGCAGGAACTGTCCTCCTGTTGTCAGCTTCTGTACAAAGGGTTAAAGATGCGCCACATGCAAGCTACTAAAGAGTTAAAGATGGGCCACATGCAAGCTACTAAAGAGTTAAAGATGGGCCACATGCAAGGTACTAAAGGGTTAAAGATGCGCCACATGCAAGCTACTAAAGAGTTAAAGATGGGCCACATGCAAGGTACTAAAGGGTTAAAGATGGGCCGCATGCAAGCTACTAAAGAGTTAAAGATGGGCCGCATGCAAGCTATTAAAGGGTTAAAGATGGGCCACCTACTACCAATGATTACAATCTACCATATCATACAGACCAATGTCACAGACTTATGGCAGATAGTACTGGACAGTGCAGACCATTGATTTCTCTGCTATGTGATTGGAGAGACCACAGTAAGGCTATTCACAATATATGAAAGCACTGCGACTAAAAGTCACAAGATGTAGTTGGTGAGACACATCTGGCCAAAATTGCCCTGGCATTCTGCCTCATGAGGATGAGGCTAAGACTACAAATCAAACCACCTCTCCCTCCCTTCCAATATTGGACATCAGGTAAGAAACTTGATGTGAGTGAATTACACCATCCACCGAGCTGATCTCCTTATTTGGAATTAATCAGCTGGCTTCATGACATCACACAACAACGAGTCCAGTACCTCTAAGCATTATTAATAGTCAGTAGACTTAAGGGTGTGGCTTAAGGGGTGTGGCTTATGTTGACTTGGGTGGCATAGCACATACTTCCTCAGTGCACTCCTTTGGAGGTGGTGATGGCTGCTTCTCCTCCCCACTGCTGACATATAAGGTCAACCGCATCACCACACAACACCATCACCATAGCAACACACCATAGCAACACACCATACCAACACACCATACATGTACCAACACACGACATGCTTACCCCACAGAAACATAACAATGGACACTGCTGCAGCATGCACTCACACACACGCACAATATTTCAACGTACTCTGAAATCCCCAGGACCCTCAGTATAATAGCATTGCTGACGTGGTCACCAGGGTTATCCTCCTTGTGGTTCAACAGGACCTGCACCCCTCCTTTGCTAACAATGAGAAGTCCGCCATTCTGCAAGCCGTCACCTGCCATGTTACCCTCTACATTCTTAGCCCGGGCCTTTAGAGGGAGAGACCATACAAGTGAATGTCAAGCAAACGACCCACAACCCCTGTGACAACTGATCCTTAAGTACTCTGCTCCAGCCATTACTCTGCCCCTCCCCTCCCCATATTCGAAATTTCCCCGGGAGCCCTACCCCTTCCCTCATTTTACTCCCCTCCCTCCATCCCCCTTACCTCACTAATAGCCGTTCTTGAGATGTAACTCAGAAGAGCTTTGATAATGGAGAACCAACCAAACTGCTTGTACCCAAGGGTGCGGTAGGCCATTTTCTTCTCATCAACATAGACCTCTATGAAACGGAAAACACTATCGTAACCATGGTTTCTTAATCAAGTTGCTAGCTGCTGCCAAGTGGTCATGCCAGAGGGCCGCACGCTACACACATGCGCCGAGAGGCCATAGGATCCATAGGCATGAGGACATACCGCCTCTGAAGAACTCTCGTGCGACGAACTCCTCAGCGCCCAACTGTTCAAGTCCGACAGCTACCAGGTTGATGTTGTGAGCGTCAAGTGTCGGCTTTATGGCGCTTATTTTCAAAGCGCCAAGCCGACACAATTGTCATCCGAATCGCCTCAGAAACATAATCACCGCAGTCTTCTCTGACCAGAACGACTCAATAGGCACTTCCTAAAGCAACGCGTGTGCGTAGTGAAGAGCGATGGCATCGTATAAAATTACGCAGACGTCGTATAAAGTTAAAATTTCTCACCTCCTTCGTCCTAACGTTCTGAACAAGGTTCCTTCCCACCTTCGAGATCAGTTCAACGTCTGAAGTTTCACTCGCAGCACCGCTCGATGCCGCACCAGAGACGACTTGAGCAGCCATTCTAACACGCCAGACTGGAAACGCGGCAAGCACTCGCATGACCTTACATTACGCAACTGGCGTGTAAAGTGCACACGTATACATGCACCATAGATTAATAACCTTACGGTTATTAATCTATGCATGCAACCCGATGGAAAGACTGGGCACGACCGACGTATGCCATATTTACTGTTTTGATCCTGAAAGAGGCGGTTATGTCGCGAGGGGTTTCGGAAACGCAGAGGTTGAAACAAAACCTCGAAGAGCAGCTAGACCGCCTGATGGCGCAACTAGCAGACCTAGAAGAAGCCAGGTAAGCTCGCAGTACCTTTCTCTGTCCTAGTAGGTGTAGCACTACGTGTCCATAAGCACAGGGTCGACCTAGAGCCAGAGGAGTACGAGGAGACGAAAAAGGAAACTATCGAACAGCTAAAAGAATTCAACCAGTCGCTGTCTAAAATGAAGGAGGGCAACATGACTTTGGTGGACGAGCTGAACAGAATGCAGTTGGTACGTATCAGGGAGGGGAAGGGTAGGAGAGAGGGGTAGGAGAGAGGGGTAGGAGGGAGGGGTAGGAGGGAGGGGTAGGAGGGAGGGGTAGGAGGGAGGGGTTGGGGCTACATCTGTTGTAGCGTTGTCTCCTGTCCCTCTCAGGCTATCAGAGGAGCCATCAGCGAAGCCTTCAAGACACCAGAAGTAATTAGAATGTTTGCAAAGAAGCAGCCAGGGCAACTGAGGCAGAGATTGACCGAGGTGTGTGGGTGTAAGGGAGGTGTGGGGGTATAAGGGAGGTGTGGGGGTATAAGGGAGGTGTGGGGGTATAAGGGAGGTGTGGGGGTATAAGGGAGGTGTGGGGGTATAAGGGAGGTGTGGGGGTATAAGGGAGGTGTGGGGGTATAAGGGAGGTGTGGGGCATAAGGGAGGTGTGGGGGTATAAGGGAGGTGTGGGGGTATAAGGGAGGTGTGGGGGTATAAGGGAGGTGTGAGGGTATAAGGGAGGTGGGGGTATAAGGGAGGTGTGGGGGTATAAGGGAGGTGTGGGGGTATAAGGGAGGTGTGGGGGTATAAGGGAGGTGTGGGGGTATAAGGGAGGTGTGGAGTGTAAGGGAGGTAGGGCTGGGAGAGCATTCAGTGGGAGAAGGACTGGGGCTGAGGTGTCAGAAAGGTGATATATTCGCACAGATGCAGAGAGATTTGAAAGTTGGCAAACTGCCCCAAGATGCATACAACCAACAGGCTGTGGAGATACTTACAGCTCTTAGGAAGCTTGGGGAGAAGGTGAGGGTGTGCTGTTGTCACTGGCTGTGGATTATTCTGTATAATGCCCAGCTCTCTCCTGTTGAACTGGAGTTCCTTACGACACATACAAGTGCTGCACTGGCCGAATTCGAGAAGGTCTCACCTCAAACAGGTTTGTAGCAGGTCTGGTCCCCAGACCTGAATGTCTGAGGAGGGAAAGGGTGTGTGTTTTACATGGTACATGTGCCCCAGAGTTTCTTGATAGTGATTTGGACTTTTCTATTGTGGCTAATAGACCTAGTATAGTTAATAGACCTAGTATGGTTAATAGACCAAGTTCAAAAATGTATTGTGCGTTGGTAAGAGGGCGTGATCTTTGCCCCACCCCTTCAGGTGCAGGTGATAAGGTCTTGGCCATGGCTGGCTCGGGTGTGGACAAAGCACGGAAGTGATGTCACCACTGTGGGGTGTGTCTGTGGGTGTCGCCTTATCTCACAAACTACATGTATTGTGTAATTTGTTGTGGGGGAATAATGGGAAGAGTATTGCTGTGTGTTGTGTTTGGCAGATGTGTTTTGGCTTTGCCAATCAAGGGTGTACTAAAAGAGTGAACATATCTCCTTGGGACTGTGCAACATGAGTAAGGGGGCGGGGCTGAGCTGGCACTGGAAGGGTTAAATGACCACATAATTTGATTCAAAGATAAATCAGAAGCTGATATGGCTGTTCTAACTACTGTGCTGGATAGCTAAGGCATCCTGCTCTGATTGCTAAGAGTTCAAAAAACAAAATCATGCTTTCTTGATAGGAGTGCTGGTGAGGGGTGTGGTTGAGGTCTGATGGCATGTAGGTGTGAAGAAGGGTGCAGCACTTTGGAGCAGCTCCAGTGTGCTCTGCTTCAGCCTCATGGCCTCCTCACTCAGCCTCACAGGGGGCACAAACTTGACTCCGCCCTCTGCTGAGGAATGTGGTATCGACTGGTCCTGGTGGGGTCTCATTCCGGGGCTACCTCCCTCGTGTTCCTGGTGGGGTCTCATTCCGGGGATACTTCCCTCGTGTTCCCGTACCCGTTCCATGTACTCAGTTCTCTTCTGTCTGACACGCTCCATTTTGTCTTCAAGTGACTGCACCTAGAAGAAGTGTGGATCAAAGGAAGCCATGACATCAAAGGGGTGTGGGCAGGGCAAGAGTTAGAAACCAAGTCACGTGTGTGCATGTGTTGTGTGTGAGTGCATGTGTGGTGTGTGTGTGCATGTGTGGTGTGTGTGCATGTGTGGTGTGTGTGTGCATGTGTGGTGTGTGTGCATGTGTAGTGTGTGGGGTGCATGTGTGGTGTGTGCATGTGTAGTGTGTGGGGTGCATGTGTAGTGTGTGGGGTGCATGTGTAGTGTGTGGGGTGCATGTGTGTTAATTGTGCATGTGTTGTGTATGGGTGCATGTGTTATGTGTGTGGGTGTGTGCACAGTCACAAGAGAAGTGGGGGTAAAAGTCTTGCCTTCCTTTCAAATTGACCAATGCTGACCTTATCAGGACCTACGTAAGTAGGTCCTATGTAGGATTTGAAGTGTGATGAAACGATTAGCAAAATACCCGATTCCACTATTGCCATTTGCCGTAGAATCAGTTGGACTTTAGCGAGCGTGTTTGGATACAACCGTCGATTACCTACAATGTAGTAAAACTGCCGACGCTTAGAAAGCTCAGACAACAGAGATAACGCTCACTCGTTCCCACACTAGAGCCTGAAAAAAAGTTTCTTCTAATTCCGGATCTGATAAGATAAGATAAGATTTGAGGTTTACTCGCGATTGAAGTGTAATGTTAGCCGTTTTGAAAAGGAACTGTAGGAAACAAGTTAGAAACTTTCTGCCGAATTTGTTTGGTAGTATCATTTTCCGAGTTTGAGTTATACTGAACACAATTTCGATCTTTAGCAAACTTTAGTTATGTTAACACATAGCCCACAACAGATTTTATCAGCGTCTGACGCCTTACACCGGAAACGTACATGTACAGACATACCATTTTTTTGACGAAAGTTGTGTAGACGAGTCGCAAATCATATGTGCGATTTAAAGAATGCGTGTTCATTATAAATAAAAGAGGCTGAAACGTTGTGTTGTATGCCACAGATAAGTATATATTTTTACTGCTGTTCTGAGTTATGAGCTTTGAAACATAAGGTGTCTGTAATGAGGAGTTTCTTCACAATTATTTAGACACGTACCTAATATTCTAATTATAAACATACTTTCCAGCCGCGTGACACAAAAACGTAGTGTAATAGTCAAAAACGAACTTGGCGAGATACCAAAAAGAAAGAAATAGGGTTACCAGAAATAGAAAGAACAGAATCAAAAGGTTAGACTATCATAACACTCACTCTCGTTCATCCAACGGTCATGGTTGTAGTTCCATAAAGGTGTGCATTAAAAAGATCCATCGTCTGAATGAAATCTTTGGGTCATATTTTTGTTTGTGTAGTTTTTTCGTTTTGGCATCGTGTAGAGCAATTAGGGATATATGGAGTTCTTTTAGGTAAGCATTATTTTTGTAGTTATTGTTGGGCTTAGATGGGGAATCGTAGAATATAAAAGGCTAAGGAACTGTTTGTTGACAAAACTATCACATATATATTCCCTCAGCACCGGAAACGATCGTCTTTCGTCGCCTTCAAGCTTCTACTTGGATCCTTGCCCGCCTCCACATGCCTTTAAGTCATGTGTACTATTATTCTTCCAATAAGAAATATGTTGACTTCTGCAACCGTCAGGAGGAAGTCACAAAGCTTATGAATCGACTGAATGGCGCCCCTTCCATCATGTTGGGTCCCCCCAGTACGGGCAAGACTGCTCTAGTCCGTCACGTTGTCACCCACAAGAGGCAAGAAGACGGTACCTCCATCCATCCCATCTTCATTAACCTCCGTGGAGTTGATGTGTCAAGCAAAAACATGTTCAAGTCTAGTCTGGGGACCAGACCAATATGGGTCTGGTGGCGTCCCATAGAAGGTTTTGTGCCAGAGGAATGTAATTATCCTTCCTTCAAAGTGTGATGGTTGTGGAGCCTCATTAACATTGCAACATGCTCTTGACTGTAAGGTTGGTGGCCTAGTTATCCAGAGACATAATGAGATCAGAGATTGCGTTGGAGATATTGCAGCACAGGTGTGGACACAGGTTGTCAGAGAGCCAATCGTTAGAGAGGCAGAAACACAAGTGGATGACTCAGGGTTGAGGCTGGATTTGGGGGTGCGTGGTGTTTGGCAACCTCAGGCAGAGGCGCTCTTTGACTTCAAGGTCATTGATACAGATGCCCCATCATACAGCAATCGCTCGCCAGAATCAGTTCTTGAATCGGGTGCTCAGGAAAAAAAGAGAATTTACAGGCAAGCAGTTGAAGATCGGAGAGGTACTTTTACACCCTTTGTGACTTCAGTTGATGGACTTCTTCACCGGGAAGCAGAGCACTTCCTGAAAAGAATGGCCACATGTGTTGCAAGCAAATGGAAAAAGTCTTATGCACAAACATGTGGCTACATCAGAGCAAGGCTTTCATTTGCCATCATCAGAGCAGCCAGCTTATGCCTAAGGGGTTCCAGAGTAAAGTGGAGAAGTGGCCTGGGCTTTGAGGATGGGGCCGCTCTTTACTCAATCATGCATTGATCCATTTATTGGTTAAAAATTCTCATAAGTTATGTGATATGTATAATGGCTGTATGTGTGTGTATTTGCTGTACATGTAAGTTTAGTACTATAATGTACCATTAATTATCCTGCAGTCCGCAGATCGCTGATTAACGTAATTTATTCATTGCAGCTTACTGTGGGCGTTCCTACATGTGTATGTATCAGGCTAAGACTTATAGTGGGGATATTACAATCACAATGGGTTCCGTAGTGGATCAAATAAACACGGTAGTACAAAAAAAAACACATCGATTTCCCTCCGCCTGTTGGTAGTAATACAAAGGTGTCGTTTCCAGCTGTGATGCTCTGTACTGCGTCACGCTGCTCTTTTCTAAGCGTTACACTTAGCTTTTTGCTTGTCTGGTCTAAAGCATAATCAAACCTGTCGATCGTCACTGTTAGCCATCGCCATGATAGAAACGCCCACAATACAATAACAATTACGTTAATTAGCATTCCTGCGGTACTGCCTCATTTTGAGGCACCGGGCACAAAACCTTCTATGGGACGCCACCAGACCCATATTCTCATATGGTCTGGTCCCCAGACTAGTTCAAGTCAGCATTTGTGAACGAGACCTGGACTGCCTCACAAACAGATCCTTTCTGGAAAACATATTTGAGGTAGGAGTTGGATTTGATAGGTTCAAGGTCAAATTGCAGAGAGCTGAGGCCCAACCACATGCTAAGGAAAAAGAACTTGTAAACATGGGTAAAATATTTGATGCTTTGATGAAACGTCTTCCCAAATGGTCAACTGCTTTGCATGGCGATCGCCAGCCTGTCTTGGTTGTTGATGAAGCAAACGAGCTCAAGACACTGGCCCGTACTGATCCTAGGGTAATTTGTTGATAGATGCTTTGGTAATGTCATTATGTTTCTGTATTGTAGACATTTGAGACATTCCTAAGGTTTGTCGTCAAGGTCACCAAAAAGGAACAGAAGATGCTGTGGTGTTCACATCCTCTGATTCTTTCTTTGAGCAATGGTTGACCGAGTATCAAGGTAATGTATGAGGTCCATGCCTCTCCTGTTCTGTTGTAAGCAAAGCTTTACATCACCAATATTCAGGCCTAAATCCCACTAATTTTGAGGTACTTGTTCTGGGAGATCTGACCTGGTCTGAGGCTTACGAGTACTACACATTTGTTACACCCGAAAACCTTGATCGATTTGGGAGAAGCAAAAAGGATTTTGACAAGGTCTTTGACGTTACAGGAGGACGAATGTACTTCATCCGTGCGTAGAAATATGTTGACTTCTACAACCGTCAGGAGGAAGTCACAAAGCTTACGAATCGACTGAATGGCGCCCCTTCCTTTACCATCATGTTGGGTCCGCAAGACTGCTCTAGTCCGTCACGTCACCCAAAAGAGGCAAGAAGACGGTACCTCCATCCATCCCATCTTCATTAACCTCCGTGGAGTTGATGTGTCAAGCAAAAACATGTTCAAGTCAGCATTTGTGAACGAGACCTGGACTGCCTCACAAACAGATCCTTTCTGGAAAACATATCATATCAGTCCACTCTAATTGGAGATCAGCTTGCCTTTGCCATGGCTGTTCAGCCTTCTTCAGTTCAGTAGAGAGAGGACAAGATTATTGACACAATCGCACACCACATCAGTCACTCACCTCAGGGGCAGCGTGTGTTATGATCTTGCACGGTTCGTTCCTGTCCCCTTGTCTGCTTCCCTGTCAAGGTTAGCAAGATGGTTAAATGAGACAGTCCAATATGATAACCCTCCCTCCATTAAACATACCCTTCTTGGACCACCTCCACCACCACCACCACCACCACCACCATGATGTTGATCACTGCAGGGGTACAAGAACGCACGTGCACGTATTAAATAGTGCCCAATTGGCCAATTGCCAAAACCGGATATGCCACAGTTAATCACCACTAAAGGTGTAGTGTCCAGACCGTACACATTTGATTACATGTATATACTACTAGTACTTTGTATAAAGAGCGAAGTATGACCTAATCCTAATTCTAAACAATCCAATCGTTTTGAGCCAGGAAGCTTAACTATATGTGATTTGCTAACACAACCATCGATGTATGCCATGTAGTCTCGAGACATTTTGACCACAGAAGCGAGAATGCCAAATAATTCTGAAGCTATTGGTGTGATTTTCATTTCTTAAAAGTGTGGTCAAGAACAACAAGAACGAGAAATACGTGGGACTGGGTACGAGTTTCGAAAAGTGTTTTGTTCTCTTCAACCACGCGGTTTTGTGACTTCAAACAAACACGAAACTGCTCGTTGTTGCCTTCTTGTACAATGACGACAACAAGCTAAGCCATCGGCTCGTCAGGAGTGCTGTCAGAAGCGGGTCACTGTTTTTTAATGACTTCATAATAGGGGTCAAATCCTATATGAGAGTTACTATAAAACGTAACACTCGATATGGGGCAGGGGGTATAGCTCCTTTCAGTGGGTACATGGGGGTACAGCGGCCATAGGAGCTACTTATAGTGAGTACATGGGGGCAGGGGGCCAGAGTCCAGCTGCTTACAGTGGGCAAGGAGTCCAGCTGCTTATAGTGGTTACATCAGGGCAGGGGGTCCAGCTGGTTTAAATACTTATGTCAATGCATATACGTACTAGGCTAGTTTAAACAGCTCAAACCACAGTATATTTCACACGCGTAAACCATCGCGAAGAAAAAGTATGGCTACAGTTCCATACCATATCTATTCTACCACAAAGAAATGGTGTAGTGTGAAGTATTGAAAATAGGAAGCGGATAGCATTAACCATTGGGAGACTATAGGAATGAACAAACAAAATAAACACCTAAATTCATAAGCGTGGCACTGCAGTAGTGCCATGTTCTGCGGTAAACCCTGCTACTTACAATTAGTGGTTTACATTCTTTACATAGTTTACTGTAAAGGTAAAGTGGGTGGGGCATACCCCAGTAAGGCTCACGGGATTGTTATACAGATCAGTTCAACGTCAAAACCATAAATAAGCGATCACATGTGCCTCCTATTTGCCACACCCACTTATGAATAATTAAATCAACTCTCATTTGTATACCGTAATATGTAACCACTTTACGTAAAAAGTTTACGTTAAAACTTTACGGATACATGTCAGGCCCGTAGCCAGGGGGGGTTCGGGGGGTTCGAACGAACCCCCCTCAGAGGATAAAGGTCCTGCACTCCGCTTACGTGGAAGTACTACGGTGCCGCCGTGCAGGCAGCTCTCTAAGGCGGATTTAGGCGATTAGGCTTCCCTGACTAATAACGTACGTATTAACACAACGTAACGGTTAACCTATTATTATTATCAAATTACGTCTCAATAATTACAAAGCAATTTGCGCCGGTTTAATAATTAATCTATACGCGTACGCCGTCACATTAATAATCGCCGGGCCGATCGACTATGCCGGGTAGCTCCCAACAAAAGAAAAGAGAGCGTGAACGAGCGGAGTGCTAGTGCTCTTCGAAGACTGCACAATTACATGAGAGCCTCGATGGGAAATAGCCGTCTTTCTAACCTTGCTCTCCTGCATATACATTATGACATAGACGTGGACTTAGATGAAGTTGTCACACGCTATGCCCATTTGCACCCAAGGAAGCTTGAACTTGATGCTATTATCCGCCCTTGAATTCTGTTAAAACACTCTGCATGTCACTGTATAATAATTAATTATGTTTGTATATAAATGTATAACCTGCCTAAATATGTAGTATTTTTCATGTGCCATAGGCATTAATTCATATAAACACAAATTTCAATATTTAACTAGTAAACTAGGTAACTATGTATGAGTCAACCATCTAACTAAGTAGAGGTCTGAGACTTTAGCACGGGGACCTGCCCTTGCAAGAAATGCTCTACAGCTGGCATTCGAGCGCACAAGGGAAAGGTTTAGTCTGGAATAAATGCTGTCCAGAGTGGTGGAAGTGGAGGAGTTAACCTGGACTGAAAGGCGGGAAGCAAGTTTCTTGAAAGTGTCAGAGGCAAGTTGGCCCCAGGCCCCGAATGATTCAAAAACAAGGGGTATGCAGCTCCAGCCTAGTTCTGCACAAATCCCTGAAATTTGCTTGTATCTTTCGCTGTTCTGTGGCAAAAGCTGCATGCAGAGCCTGCTGTGTGTACGGCTTCGGAAACTATGTCAGGTTGACTAAGCAGCCATCGAATCAGAAGCATTGGGGTTTTTTTTAAAGCGAAGATCGATTTAGATTGCATAGCAAAACGACATGTTAGGTTTAGCCCCTTCCCCTCTTATCATATCAGGCAGCTCACCTTGGAAGGTCGCATGAAATTGAATTGCTCATCTTGTTTATTTTTCGGTTGTGAAAGTTTTGGTACATGTACATGTGTCTGCAAACTATTAATTCTTTTGTGTTGCCAAATCAATGTTTTCAAAAGCTTCCGCGCGAAGCGCGGGAGGGGGCACTTCCCCCTCCCGCACCCTCCCCCTTTTGGTGACCCACGCCCACTTTGGGTCCACATTTTTTTTTTTCGAACCCCCCCTTTTCCTGACCTGGCTACGGGCTTGCATGTAGTGTAAAGTGCCCAACCATCCTTACCGCCCGCTGTTCCAGACTGCTGCAGCCTTGCAGCCTTCAAGGCCTTGGACACTCGCTGCTCTCCTGTCTCTGCCTCCTTCTGATTCTCCTCTTGCCCTACCCTCGTGCCATCAGTCCCTTTCTACACGCACACATACACATACACACGCACACACACACAGAGTAAATAAGTACGCACACAGTTGTAAATGTAGCTTGCGTTCAAAAAAATGCTCATTCAATGGTGTAGGTTACCTCGGAAAAGAAAGAGCGCTTTGTGGTGTGCACCATTCCAAGTCTCGGTCCGCTTCTTCCTCCTGCTGGAATATCATGACATCGTGACGCAATGAGGTTTTTTTCATACCTCTTCATTCGGTTCCTGTCTTTTCCTTTTCTTGCCTATAAGCTTTGCAGTGGACGTGAGTCGCTCTACGGACATATATTGCTACTCAAATTATATACGGAGGTGCGCACACCAGGCACGCGTGGCAGTGTAAAAACGGGCATGGCCAATGCTCACCCGTTGATGATTTCCTAGTTTCAGAACCCTTCCCTGTCGGGTGTCTTTTCCGCCATGATTGGTTCCTCCCTTTCTATAAAAATTGGCGCCAAACTGATAATAATAGACCTAGTATGCAGTGGCGGATCCAGGGGGGGGGGGGGCACCGGGGCACGTGCCCCCCCCCTTCCGGACGACTCATTAAATATTCATGAGTGTGTTTTGCGTACATGTACCGCGTGCGATTATAACCGCACGAAACAGTGCCGCGGTTAGCTACAGCGCTGATACATGTACTGTCACAGGGCAATAATAATATTTACATTTACAACTGTGTGCATACTTATTTACTCTGTGTGTGTGTGCGTGTGTATGTGTATGTGTGCGTGTAGAAAGGGACTGATGGCACGAGGGTAGGGCAAGAGGAGAATCAGAAGGAGGCAGAGACAGGAGAGCAGCGAGTGTCCAAGGCCTTGAAGGCTGCAAGGCTGCAGCAGTCTGGAACAGCGGGCGGTAAGGATGGTTGGGCACTTTACACTACATGTATCCGTAAAGTTTTAACGTAAACTTTTTACGTAAAGTGGTTACATATTACGGTATACAAATGAGAGTTGATTTAATTATTCATAAGTGGGTGTGGCAAATAGGAGGCACATGTGATCGCTTATTTATGGTTTTGACGTTGAACTGATCTGTATAACAATCCCGTGAGCCTTACTGGGGTATGCCCCACCCACTTTACCTTTACAGTAAACTACGTAAAGAATGTAAACCACTAATTGTAAGTAGCAGGGTTTACCGCAGAACATGGCACTACTGCAGTGCCACGCTTATGAATTTAGGTGTTTATTTTGTTTGTTCATTCCTATAGTTCCTTAGCCTTTTATATTCTACGATTCCCCATCTAAG
Organism: Spongilla lacustris; assembly: GCA_949361645.1. NCBI lineage: Eukaryota > Metazoa > Porifera > Demospongiae > Spongillida > Spongillidae > Spongilla > Spongilla lacustris. Next base: position 8,457,553 of record OX442426.1, on the reverse strand, counting down.
CCCAACAATAACTACAAAAATAATGCTTATTATTAGACACGTACCCGAGGGGGGGGCAAAAAACAAAGTGGAAGACACCATCCCCCAACTTTGAAGAGCTCATTGAGAGCATCACGAATATGCTATTATTTTTTTCAGGGGGGTTTAGGAAAAAAAGTTATGAGGTATGAAAGTTAGAGGGGGGGAGGGGGGGTCTTGGCCAAAACAATTTTTTCGAAAAAAATTCATAACTTTTCTTAATTTTTTTTTTTTTGCACTTTAGCTCGCACTACAGCAACATAATTATGGAATCATATTGTTTGTAGTGTTCATGGGTGTCCATTGGGACCAATTCGTGCAAAGATAGGGCTTAACTGCCTATCTAGTGCTATTTCGTCGTGGAAAGCATATTATCACGTGACTGAGACACGAATCATGGGCGTTGCCTTCATATAAGCGATGACATCAATTCACTACCCAGTACTGTAGTGCAACAATCGAAGCGTCGCAAAGCAATGTAAAGATAAAGACTATACTAACGCTAGTAAGCCACGGATACACCTGGTACTAAGTAACATGCATGAGCTCACTTCACTATTAGATCACGCCTCACGCGCGAGCAAGCCCCAACTGCTATTGTTTAAACGAGTACTTTACCGAGTCATGAACGATAATGCGTGCCGTTCTTCAAAATCTTGTTGGAGTACCGCAAACCTTAATTGATGGACAGGGATGTAATATTCGATAGGCCCACAGCCCGTACATTACGTCATGGCACGAGAGACTGAGTATCGCGATATTCTAAGGTACAAGTGAAACAGCGTCTCCAGCTTCAAGCGACGAAGTGACAACATCTACAACAGCATTCTGCAACGAAGCCTGCTTGCAATTTGTAATATTATCTTCATTGTAGGTGTGGTCAATTGTCAATTACCTAATGATTTGTAGGGCGTGCCCGGAAAATGGGCGTGTTCGAAGGCGGAGGGGGGGGGGGGGGGGTTGACCTGGCCCTTGATTTTAAGAATTTTTGGGATGGTGTCTACAACTTTTTTTTTTGCCCCCCCCTCGCACGTACCTAATATTCTAATTATAAACATACTTTCCAGCCGCGTGACACAAAAACGTAGTGTAATAGTCAAAAACGAACTTGGCGAGATACCAAAAAGAAAGAAATAGAGTTACCAGAAATAGAAAGAACAGAATCAAAAGGTTAGACTATCATAACACTCACTCTCGTTCATCCAACGGTCATGGTTGTAGTTCCATAAAGGTGTGCATTAAAAAGATCCATCGTCTGAATGAAATCTTTGGGTCATATTTTTGTTTGTGTAGTTTTGGCATCGTGTAGAGCAATTAGGGATATATGGAGTTCTTTTAGGTAAGCATTATTTTTGTAGTTATTGTTGGGCTTAGATGGGGAATCGTAGAATATAAAAGGCTAAGGAACTGTTTGTTGACAAAACTATCACATATATATTCCCTCAGCACCGGAAATGATCGTCTTTCGTCGCCTTCAAGCTTCTACTAGGATCCTTGCCCGCCTCCACATGCCTTTAAGTCACGTGTACTATTATTCTTCCAATAAGAAATACGTTGACTTCTACAACCGTCAGGAGGAAGTCACAAAGCTTACGGATCGACTGAATGGCACCCCTTCCTTTACCATCATGTTGGGTCCCCCCAGTTCGGGCAAGACTGCTCTAGTCCGTCACGTTGTCACCCAAAAGAGGCAAGAAGACGGTACCTCCATGTTCCATCCCATCTTCATTAACCTCCGTGGAGTTGATGTGTCAAGCAATAACATGTTCAAGTCAGCATTTGTGAACGAGACCTGGACTGCCTCACAAACAGATCCTTTCTGGAAAACATATCTATCTGGATTTGAGGTAGGAGTTGGATTTGATAGGTTCAAGGTCAAATTGCAGAGAGCTGAGGCCCAACCGCATGCTAAGGAAAAAGAACTTGTAAACATGGGTGAAATATTTGATGCTTTGACGAAACGTCTTCCCAAATGGTCAACTGCTTTGCATGGCGATCGCCAGCCTGTCTTGGTGGTTGATGAAGCAAACGAGCTCAAGGCACTGGCCTGTACTGATCCTAAGGTATGTTGTTGATAGGTGCTTTGGAAATGTCATTATGTTTTTGTATTGTAGACATTTGAGACATTCCTAAGGTTTGTCGTCAAGGTCACCAAAGAGGAACAGAAGATGCACGTGGTGTTCACATCCTCTGATTCTTTCTTTGAGCAATGGTTGACCAAGGATCAAGGTAATGTATGAGGTCCATGCCTCTCCTGTTCTGTTGTAACCAAAGCTTTACATCACCAATATTCAGGCCTAAATCCCACTAATTTTAAGGTACTTGTTCTTGGAGATCTGACCTGGTCTGAGGCTTACGAGTACTACTTGGAGCTCCTGGATACATTTGTTAAACCCAAACACCTTGATCGATTTGGGAGAAGCGAAAAGGATTTTGACAAAGTCTTTGACGTTACAGGAGGACGAATGTACATCATCCATCAGTATGTGTCACAAGTGTGCACTGATGGGCCCATTAAGTCAGGTGAGAGAGTAAACCAGGTGTGTTTTGCATAACATCTCCACCTTTACCCAGTGTACGGCTTTGGAGCCTTTACTAATGCAATGACCTTTCTTACAATGGAGCTTGTTGGTGAAGCCAAAACCTACTCTGGTGAGGAAGCTCTGGAAGTCTTCAAGATGCTGATGTCTTCTAACTCCAAGTATCTTTTCTATAAGGATATTTGCTCACACTTTGGGCTCCCGAAGGTTGAGGAAATGCTTCTACGAAACGTACTACATTTACGTCCCCCATCTGACTTTGCTCGTGATATTCAACCCGTCCCCATAGCAGACATAGTCACAGCAGCTGGTCAACCTCAACTGAGGGCCATGGAGGAGATTATCAAGCGATGGTCCAATAAGAGACAGTAGAACATTGTTGTTGAGACTTTGGCATATCTGCTGTTGTTTACCTTGTGTATGTTCATGTCCATAATGTTGTTATGGGAGTGTGCACCCTTTCTTCTCCTCCATTAACTGGACTAATATCAACATGCATGTATCAATTCATTTTATACCCATTGTGATACATGCTTTGGAAGAGCAGGTACATCGATATAGTGCTCAAAATATACCTACACTACACACATGTTTTCAGCATGCTATCTATCTTCATGTCCTTCAAACCATCATCAATTTGGCTACAGCTAATTGCAAAGCCAACAGAACCTCCAGCCCTAATATGTCATCTTGACGTATCTTGTCAGAACGATTAGCCTCTTCTGAAACAGCTCTTCATAGTAGCAGGCACTGAAGCCTTTATCTATAGAACATGTGCAGTAACCCCACATACCATGGCCTCTTAAGGCAGTAACCCCACATACCATGGCCTCTTAAGGCAGTAACCCCACATGCCATGGCCTCTTAAGGCAGTAACCCCACATGTCATGGCCTCATAAGGCAGTAACCCCACATACCATGGCCTCTTAAGGCAGTAACCCCACATACCATGGCCTCTTGTGGGGTATAAGGGAGGTGTGGAGTGTAAGGGAGGTAGGGCTGGGAGAGCATTCAGTGGGAGAAGGACTGGGGCTGAGGTGTCAGAAAGGTGATATATTCGCACAGATGCAGAGAGATTTGAAAGTTGGCAAACTGCCCCAAAATGCATACAACCAACAGGCTGTGGAGATACTTACAGCTCTTAGGAAGCTTGGGGAGAAGGTGAGGGTGTGCTGTTGTCACTGGCTGTGGATTATTCTGTATAATGCCCAGCTCTCTCCTGTTGAACTGGAGTTCCTTACGACACATACAAGTGCTGCACTGGCCGAATTCGAGAAGGTCTCACCTCAAACAGGTTTGTAGCAGTTCTGGTCCCCAGACCTGGAGGTGTGTGTTTTACATGGCCCCAATTCCTTCAGTACATGTGCCCCAGAGTTTCTTGATAGTGATTTGGACTTTTCTATTGTGGCTAATAGACCTAGTATAGTTAATAGACCTAGTATGGTTAATAGACCTAGTATGGTTAATAGACCTGGTATAGTTAATAGACCTAGTATGGTTAATAGACCTAGTATAGTTAATAGACCTAGTATGGTTAATAGACCAAGTTCAAAAATGTATTGTGGGTTGGTAAGAGGGTGTGGTCTTTGCCCCACCCCTTCAGGTGCAGGTGATAAGGTCTTGGCCATGGCTGGCTCGGGTGTGGACAGAGCACGGAAGTGATGTCACCACTGTGGGTGTGTCTGTGGGTGTCGCCTTATCTCACAAACTACATGTATTGTGTAATTTGTTGTGGGGGAATAATGGGAAGAGTATTGCTGTGTGTTGAGATGTGTTTTGGTTTTGCCAATCAAGGGTGTACTAAAAGAGTGAACATATCTCCTTGGGACTGTGCAACATGAGTAAGGGGGCGGGGCTGAGCTGGCACTGGAAGGGTTAAATGACCACATAATTTGATTCAAAGATAAATCAGAAGCTGATATGGCTGTTCTAACTCTACTGTGCTGGGTAGCTAAGGCATCCTGCTCTGATTGCTAAGAGTTCAAAAAACAAAATCATGCTTTCTTGATAGGAGTGCTGGTGAGGGGTGTGGTTGAGGTCTGATGGCGTGTAGGTGTGAAGAAGGGTGCAGCACTTTGGAGCAGCTCCAGTGTGCTCTGCTTCAGCCTCATGGCCTCCTCACTCAGCCTCACAGGGGGCACAAACTTGACTCCGCCCTCTGCTGAGGAATGTGGTATCGACTGGTCCTGGTGGGGTCTCATTCCGGGGCTACCTCCCTCGTGTTCCTGGTGGGGTCTCATTCCGGGGATACTTCCCTCGTGTTCCCGTACCCGTTCCATGTACTCAGTTCTCTTCTGTCTGACACGCTCCATTTTGTCTTCAAGTGACTGCACCTAGAAGAAGTGTGGATCAAAGGAAGCCATGACATCAAAGGGGTGTGGGCAGGGCAAGAGTTAGAAACCAAGTCACGTGTGTGCATGTGTTGTGTGTGAGTGCATGTGTGGTGTGTGTGTGCATGTGTGGTGTGTGTGTGCATGTGTGGTGTGTGTGTGCATGTGTGGTGTGTGTGCATGTGTAGTGTGTGGGGTGCATGTGTGGTGTGTGCATGTGTAGTGTGTGGGGTGCATGTGTGTTAATTGTGCATGTGTTGTGTATGGGTGCATGTGTTATGTGTGTGGGTGTGTGCACAGTCACAAGAGAAGTGGGGGTAAAAGTCTTGCCTTCCTTTCAAATTGACCAATGCTGACCTTATCAGGACCTACGTTAGTAGGTCCTATGTAGGATTTGAAGTGTGATGAAACGATTAGCAAAATACCCGATTCCACTATTGCCATTTGCCGTAGAATCAGTTGGACTTTAGCGAGCGTGTTTGGATACAACCGTCGATTACCTACAATGTAGTAAAACTGCCGACGCTTAGAAAGCTCAGACAACAGAGATAACGCTCACTCGTTCCCACACTAGAGCCTGAAAAAAAGTTTCTTCTAATTCCGGATCTGATAAGATAAGATAAGATTTGAGGTTTACTCGCGATTGAAGTGTAATGTTAGCCGTTTTGAAAAGGAACTGTAGGAAACAAGTTAGAAACTTTCTGCCGAATTTGTTTGGTAGTATCATTTTCCGAGTTTGAGTTATACTGAACACAATTTCGATCTTTAGCAAACTTTAGTTATGTTAACACATAGCCCACAACAGATTTTATCAGCGTCTGACGCCTTACACTGGAAACGTACATGTACAGACATACCATTTTTTTGACGAAAGTTGTGTAGACGAGTCGCAAATCATATGTGCGATTTAAAGAATGCGTGTTCATTATAAATAAAAGAGGCTGAAACGTTGTGTTGTATGCCACAGATAAGTATATATTTTTACTGCTGTTCTGAGTTATGAGCTTTGAAACATAAGGTGTCTGTAATGAGGAGTTTCTTCACAATTATTTAGACACGTACCTAATATTCTAATTATAAACATACTTTCCAGCCGCGTGACACAAAAACGTAGTGTATTAGTCAAAAACGAACTTGGCGAGATACCAAAAAGAAAGAAATAGGGTTACCAGAAATAGAAAGAACAGAATCAAAAGGTTAGACTATCATAACACTCACTCTCGTTCATCCAACGGTCATGGTTGTAGTTCCATAAAGGTGTGCATTAAAAAGATCCATCGTCTGAATGAAATCTCTGGGTCATATTTTTGTTTGTGTAGTTTTTTCGTTTTGGCATCGTGTAGAGCAATTAGGGATATATGGAGTTCTTTTAGGTAAGCATTATTTTTGTAGTTATTGTTGGGCTTAGATGGGGAATCGTAGAATATAAAAGGCTAAGGAACTGTTTGTTACAAAACTATCACATATATATTCCCTCAGCACGGGAAATGATCGTCTTTCGTCGCCTTCAAGCTTCTACTAGGATCCTTGCCCGCCTCCACATGCCTTTAAGTCACGTGTACTATTATTCTTCCAATAAGAAATACGTTGACTTCTACAACCGTCAGGAGGAAGTCACAAAGCTTACGGATCGACTGAATGGCACCCCTTCCTTTACCATCATGTTGGGTCCCCCCAGTTCGGGCAAGACTGCTCTAGTCCGTCACGTTGTCACCCAAAAGAGGCAAGAAGACGGTACCTCCATGTTCCATCCCATCTTCATTAACCTCCGTGGAGTTGATGTGTCAAGCAATAACATGTTCAAGTCAGCATTTGTGAAGAAGACCTGGACTGCCTCACAAACAGATCCTTTCTGGAAAACATATCTATCTGGATTTGAGGTAGGAGTTGGATTTGATGGGTTCAAGGTCAAATTGCAGAGAGCTGAGGCCCAACCACATGCTAAGGAAGAAGAACTTGTAAACATGGGTGAAATATTTGATGCTTTGACGGAACGTCTTCCCAAATGGTCAACTGCTTTGCATGGCGATCGCCAGCCTGTCTTGGTGGTTGATGAAGCAAACGAGCTCAAGGCACTGGCCTGTACTGATCCTAAGGTATGTTGTTGATAGGTGCTTTGGAAATGTCATTATGTTTTTGTATTGTAGACATTTGAGACATTCCTAAGGTTTGTCGTCAAGGTCACCAAAGAGGAACAGAAGATGCACGTGGTGTTCACATCCTCTGATTCTTTATTTGAGCAATGGTTGACCAAGGATCAAGGTAATGTATGAGGTCCATGCCTCTCCTGTTCTGTTGTAACCAAAGCTTTACATCACCAATATTCAGGCCTAAATCCCACTAATTTTAAGGTACTTGTTCTTGGAGATCTGACCTGGTCTGAGGCTTACGAGTACTACTTGGAGCTCCTGGATACATTTGTTAAACCCAAACACCTTGATCGATTTGGGAGAAGCGAAAAGGATTTTGACAAGGTCTTTGACGTTACAGGAGGACGAATGTACATCATCCATCAGTATGTGTCACAAGTGTGCACTGATGGGCCCATTAAGTCAGGTGAGAGAGTAAACCAGGTGTGTTTTGCATAACATCTCCACCTTTACCCAGTGTACGGCTTTGGAGCCTTTACTAATGCAACGACCTTTCTTACAATGGAGCTTGTTGGTGAAGCCAAAACCTACTCTGGTGAGGAAGCTCTGGAAGTCTTCAAGATGCTGATGTCTTCTAACTCCAAGTATCTTTTCTATAAGGATATTTGCTCACACTTTGGGCTCCCGAAGGTTGAGGAAATGCTTCTACGAAACGTACTACATTTACGTCCCCCATCTGACTTTGCTCGTGATATTCAACCCGTCCCCATAGCAGACATAGTCACAGCAGCTGGTCAACCTCAACTGAGGGCCATGGAGGAGATTATCAAGCGATGGTCCAATAAGAGACAGTAGAACATTGTTGTTGAGACTTTGGCATATCTGCTGTTGTTTACCTTGTGTATGTTCATGTCCATAATGTTGTTATGGGAGTGTGCACCCTTTCTTCTCCTCCATTAACTGGACTAATATCAACATGCATGTATCAATTCATTTTATACCCATTGTGATACATGCTTTGGAAGAGCAGGTACATCGATATAGTGCTCAAAATATACCTACACTACACACATGTTTTCAGCATGCTATCTATCTTCATGTCCTTCAAACCATCATCAATTTGGCTACAGCTAATTGCAAAGCCAACAGAACCTCCAGCCCTAATATGTCATCTTGACGTATCTTGTCAGAACGATTAGCCTCTTCTGAAACAGCTCTTCATAGTAGCAGGCACTGAAGCCTTTATCTATAGAACATGTGCAGTAACCCCACATACCATGGCCTCTTAAGGCAGTAACCCCACATACCATGGCCTCTTAAGGCAGTAACCCCACATGCCATGGCCTCTTAAGGCAGTAACCCCACATGTCATGGCCTCATAAGGCAGTAACCCCACATACCATGGCCTCTTAAGGCAGTAACCCCACATACCATGGCCTCTTGTGGGGTATAAGGGAGGTGTGGAGTGTAAGGGAGGTAGGGCTGGGAGAGCATTCAGTGGGAGAAGGACTGGGGCTGAGGTGTCAGAAAGGTGATATATTCGCACAGATGCAGAGAGATTTGAAAGTTGGCAAACTGCCCCAAAATGCATACAACCAACAGGCTGTGGAGATACTTACAGAAGCTTGGGGAGAAGGTGAGGGTGTGCTGTTGTCACTGGCTGTGGATTATTCTGTATAATGCCCAGCTCTCTCCTGTTGAACTGGAGTTCCTTACGACACATACAAGTGCTGCACTGGCCGAATTCGAGAAGGTCTCACCTCAAACAGGTTTGTAGCAGTTCTGGTCCCCAGACCTGGAGGTGTGTGTTTTACATGGCCCCAATTCCTTCAGTACATGTGCCCCAGAGTTTCTTGATAGTGATTTGGACTTTTCTATTGTGGCTAATAGACCTAGTATAGTTAATAGACCTAGTATAGTTAATAGACCTAGTATGGTTAATAGACCTAGTATGGTTAATAGACCTGGTATAGTTAATAGACCTAGTATGGTTAATAGACCTAGTATAGTTAATAGACCTAGTATGGTTAATAGACCAAGTTCAAAAATGTATTGTGGGTTGGTAAGAGGGTGTGGTCTTTGCCCCACCCCTTCAGGTGCAGGTGATAAGGTCTTGGCCATGGCTGGCTCGGGTGTGGACAGAGCACGGAAGTGATGTCACCACTGTGGGTGTGTCTGTGGGTGTCGCCTTATCTCACAAACTACATGTATTGTGTAATTTGTTGTGGGGGAATAATGGGAAGAGTATTGCTGTGTGTTGAGATGTGTTTTGGTTTTGCCAATCAAGGGTGTACTAAAAGAGTGAACATATCTCCTTGGGACTGTGCAACATGAGTAAGGGGGCGGGGCTGAGCTGGCACTGGAAGGGTTAAATGACCACATAATTTGATTCAAAGATAAATCAGAAGCTGATATGGCTGTTCTAACTCTACTGTGCTGGGTAGCTAAGGCATCCTGCTCTGATTGCTAAGAGTTCAAAAAACAAAATCATGCTTTCTTGATAGGAGTGCTGGTGAGGGGTGTGGTTGAGGTCTGATGGCGTGTAGGTGTGAAGAAGGGTGCAGCACTTTGGAGCAGCTCCAGTGTGCTCTGCTTCAGCCTCATGGCCTCCTCACTCAGCCTCACAGGGGGCACAAACTTGACTCCGCCCTCTGCTGAGGAATGTGGTATCGACTGGTCCTGGTGGGGTCTCATTCCGGGGCTACCTCCCTCGTGTTCCTGGTGGGGTCTCATTCCGGGGATACTTCCCTCGTGTTCCCGTACCCGTTCCATGTACTCAGTTCTCTTCTGTCTGACACGCTCCATTTTGTCTTCAAGTGACTGCACCTAGAAGAAGTGTGGATCAAAGGAAGCCATGACATCAAAGGGGTGTGGGCAGGGCAAGAGTTAGAAACCAAGTCACGTGTGTGCATGTGTTGTGTGTGAGTGCATGTGTGGTGTGTGTGCATGTGTGGTGTGTGTGTGCATGTGTGGTGTGCGCGTGCATGTGTGGTGTGTGTGTATGTGTAGTGTGTGGGTGCATGTGTGGTGTGTGTGCATGTGTAGTGTGTGGGTGCATGTGTGTTGTGCATGTGTTGTGTGTGGGTGCATGTGTTATGTGTGTGGGTGTGTGCACAGTCACAAGAGAAGTGGGGGTAAAAGTCTTGCCTTCCTTTCAAATTGACCAATGCTGGCCTTATAATCCTTCTCTTTGTCTTCCCAATGTGTCTCTGTAGTTTTGTAAGCACTGCGCAACTTCTCTGTCTCCTTGATCATTGTATCTAGCCTGCGTGGGACCGTGTGTGTGTGTGGTAGTGGCATTCCTAAATAACACATCTATCTGTTTACATTGTGTGATCAATATTACATATGAACTTCAAGCTGCCTAACACAATTTAAGTATACATTTTCTACCATTTATTTTATTAATTTTCAAACAACACTAGTAATCTTTAAAACACTAGTAAAGACACTAGTAATCTTAATACACTAGTAATTTAAACAATAATTCTTTTTAAAACATGCAACACCACTAGCAGTATTAACATCAGGCAAATGTCATGTGACACGTCATGTGATGTGTACCTTTGCTTGTACTCCTCATCTTTGCTCTCAAGGGCTGCTTTCAGACTCCTTACCGTCTGCAAAAGCTCTGTGTTCTGCTGGGTGACGGACAACACACGCTGGCTCAGCCTTGAAGCCTGCTGTTGCTCGGGCAACGCCTCAGTATCCACCTTCTGAAGCTGAAACTGGACAGCTTTCAATTCTGTCTTCATTCTTCCGTTCTCTTCCCGCAGTCTCTGCACCTCCCCCCTCAGGTGCTGGGCCTCCCTCTCCAGACTGGAGCACAGCTGTTGTGACGCCACATTGCTCTTTGTGGCCGACTCCAGTGTGGCCTCCAGGGACTTGAGGCGAGCCTCCAGTCCCTTCTTCTCCATCTGCGTCTCGTTGAACGAGGACTCCGCCTTTATCTTCTCCACATGCTCCTCTTGCAGCTGAGACTCGAGCTGCTGCAGCTTGGACGCCATCTTGGACTTCTTGAGCTCGCTGTCAGAAATGGAGTGCTCGAGAGCCTCTGCCTTCCTCCGGGTGTGGCCCTCACTTTGTGCCAGCTGCTGCAGCTGCACCTCCAGTGTGCCTTTGTCCCTCCTGGCCTTGGTGCTCTCCTCCTCATGCCGCATCACACGCTCCTCCAGCTGCAGTCTGTCCACACGAAGCCTCCCCAGCTGCAGTTCCAGCTGGTGTGTCTTGTTCACAAGCTCCGCCTCCTTCCGGGTGATCTCGCTGAGCGACCTGTCCAGCACCTGGGCGCTCTCCCTGGCCAGCACCAGCTGCTGCTCTGTCTCTGCCAGACGCTGCTTCACATCATCGTGCTTCGCCTGCAGCTGTATCACCTCTGCTTCCTTGGAAGCGTTCTGGGACTTGAGGGCCGACAGCTCTGCAGCCAGCTTCTCCGACTGCTCTTGAAAGCGTTGGCGGGCAAGCCGGGCATCACTCAGCTGATTGACCAGTTCGCCCTTCTCCATGTCGCAGTCTGATTTGGCCTGGGCAAGTTGAAAGAGCTTCAGGTCACTGGCCTCCTTAGCCATCCTCTCTCCACTCAGCTTTGTCTTGAGGGCGTCAGATTCTACCTGGAGCTGCCTGTACTTGCGGTCCAGTGCCTGGATGTTCTCTGTGTGCTGCACGCACAGCAGCTCGCTCTCTGCTTGCTTCTTCTTGAGGCCCTCCATGGTTACCTGGAGGCCGGCACATGTGGCCTGGGCAGACCTCAGCTGCACCTCCAGGGAAGCCTTCTCCTCCTCCAGCACCTTCAGCCTCTTTGACATCAGCTGCGATGAAGACGCTGCATCGTACTTCTCGTTCCGAGCCTCCATGACTTGCTTGTGAAGCCCAAGAATGGCATCCCGCACCTGTATGCCATAGCTCGACGGTATTGCAGCCCCGCCCACCTGTGATTCCTGCGTCGTGTCCAAAGAGCACTCGATGCCGCTTTCTGAGAGGTGCCCTGTAGTGGCATCGGCTGTCCTCCCCGTTGTCTTCCTCAATGGTGGGGGGTCGGGCTTCAACCCTAGTGTACCGTTCAAGATGCTGATGAGCTCAGAGTGACGTTCTTGCTGCTCCTTGCACAGGACCATCAGCTCCACCTGTTCCTCCTTCTGACGTCGAGCGAGACCCTCCATCGCGCCAAGCTTGCTCTCAAGGTCACTGCACCCGTGTCGGGACGTCTCCAGTTCAAACTCCAGCTCTGCCGCCTCGTCCCTTAGCTTGCTACAGGCGCTCCTGCAAGCCTCCAGCTCGCTGGCCAGCCTGAGGCTTGTGGCCGCATGGTGTGCCCCCTCTGTCTTTGCTCCTTCCTGCACCCTGAGCAGGGCCGCCACCTGGTCATCCCTCTCACCCTCCACATTTCTCACTCTCAGCTTCAAGTCCTTGTTCTCTTCCTCAAGCTGTTTGCATGACTTTGTCGCAGCCTTCAGATGCTCCCCAAGCGAAGACAACTTCTCAGTCAACCGTTCGTTGGTCCCTTCGAGGCCACACCCTTTCTCCCTGCATTCCTTCAATTCCAGCTGCAGTGCCGTCACCTTGCGCTCACAGCTGGTGAGGGCAGCCTGCAGAGAGGTGTGGTCAGCAGTCAGCCTGGCGTGTGCCTGCTCCAGGGTGAGGAGGCCCTTGTAGTAAGACTTGGCGTCCTTTTCAGCCATGGATCGAGAGTCATCCACTTTGGACAGGTTCTCGGTGAGGTTGGACACAGCCATCTTGGATCCCGCCAGCTCCTCCCTCAGATTGCACATGTCCTGCTTGAGGCCCTGACACTCCCCCCTCAAGACCTCTCTCTCCTCCGAGGTGAGCTGGAGCAGCTTGTGCACCTCATCCAGCTGGCTCCTCAGGGCTTCCTTCTTGGACTCCAGTTGCTTGGCGTCCATCAGCAGCCTGTCATGTGACTGCTCAAGAGTGGTGATGGTCTCAGAGGAGGTCTTCAGTTGGAACTTGAGGGCCTCAATCTGATCATTAGTCCCACACCTGTGTTGTGTAAAACATTTTGTGACAGCCAAAGCCCCAGGGGGGTGGGGGTGGGGGTACACCTACTTCACATCATCCAGCTTTGCCTGCAGGGTATGGATCTGGTGTTCTGCCACTGACAGTTCCCTCTCTAATGTGGTAATGGTGTTTTGTGATGTCTGTATTTGCAACTGTTTTAATCAAAGATAAGAGAGAGGGGGAAGAGAGGGGGAAACATGTATATTGAGTTGAGTCCCACAAAGCAGGAGTCAATAATGTTCTACCTTCAAGCTAGCAATGGTGTCTGAGGCTTGAGCTTGCTGGCTATGTGACTTCTCACATGTATCTGCATACAGTTCCTGCAGCTGCCCCACTTGTTCCTGCAACATCTTCTTGTCCTTCTCCATGCGGGAGATCTGCTGGTCCTTCTGGAAGGTGAGGTGGACCACTTCCTCCTTGTTGGTGTCTCTCAGGGCATTCATGGCCTCCTGCAGCTGGGCTATAGCCCTGGTGTGCTCGCCATTAAGTACCGCCACCTTCTGTGTGTGCAGCTCCTCGAGCTCAGCAAGCCTCCTCTCACACGAGGACTCCAGCTTCACAATGGCCGCCTGGAGGTCATTCTCCTGCCCCCGAGCCTGCACCAGTACCTGCTGCAGCTCAAGTGCCTTATCGTTCTGCAGCTGGCTGATCGTCTGCTCTTTGGCCTGCTCCAATCTTTCCTTCTCTAGCTTCATGTCGTGTTTCTCCTGCTGCAGGACAAAGTTCACCTCCTGAAGTTTGAACGCTGCCTGCTCGGCTGCAGAGAGCTCCTTATCCAGGACCTCTATCCGCTGCTCCAGCCTGTCCTTAGTTGTCTTGGTGGTCTTCACCCTCTCCTCTGCCAACAGCAGGGTCTCTTGCAGCTGTGCCCTTTCCTTCTCCATCTCTGCCTTCTCTACCACAAGGTCTCCCTTCTCCCGCGCCAACTTGGTGATGCTGTTGTTCAGCTTTCCCTTCTGCACCTGGAGCTCTGCTATTGTCTCCTTCGCCTTGTTCAGGGAGTCTGTGAGACTCGCAATGTCCTGACACAGTTTGTCCCGCTCCATTTGGAGCTCACCCTTGGATGCCTCGGACTCCTGTAGGCTCCTATCCAACCGAGCAATCTGCTCGTTGAGCTGGTGGTTGGTGGACAGCAGTCCTTGTATCTGCTCCTCGCTGGCAAACCTGACCTGCTCAAGCTTTGCGTTCTCCTCGTCCAGCTTGGCTTTGATGCACGTGGTTTCCTGGAGGGACTGGGTGAGAAGCCTTTTGTCTGCCTCCAGCTTGGTGTTGGCCATTCTCAGCTCGCTCAGCGTGGCCATGATGGAGTACTCAGAGTCCTTCACCTTACGCAGCTCCCTCTGCAGGTCTTCCTTCTCCACCTCCAGCTTAGAGACAGACGCCCGGGTGTGGCTCAGCTCCTTCTCCACCTCCATCTTGCTGTGCTCCAGCTCCAACATCCTCCCCCGCAGCTTCCTCACTTCCTCCTCACTCGTCCTCAGCTGCAGCTCAAGGTGATGGCTCTCGTTGCCTTTGCTTGCAAGCTTGGACTCGAGCGACTCCTTTTCTTGATCCATTTTTTTCAACTGGTCCCTAAGGCCAGCAATGGCCTCTTCGAGAGAGGCATTGCTTGCCTCCTTCCTGCTTTTCTCATCCATGATGGAGTCCAGGCGTGCAGAGGTCTGGGTCAGCCTCCTCTCCACCTGCTGCTTCTGCCTGCATGGCAGGAGTACAAGGGGTTAAAGCACGCTTAAGAGTAAGGACTGGGGACTGACTGGTTCATTTCTTCCAACTGATGCTCCAGTCTTAATTTAACTTTGTTCAACTCCTGAAGGTTGGCATGGCTGAAAGAGAAAGGTGGACAGGGGGAGGGGAGGGGGAGGGGGAGGGGGAGGGGGAGGTGGAGGGGGAGGGGGAGGGGGAGGGGGAGGGGGAGGGGGAGGGGGAGGGGGAGGGGGAGGGGGAGGGGGAGGGGGAGGGGGAGGGGGAGGGGGATGAAAGAGAAAGAGGGAAGAAAAAGTAGGTCGATGGAGAGAGGGAGGGACATCATTAGAAAGAAAGCAAAACTTGAATGTTTACCATATTCCGAGGTCGCTCTTCATAACACTGGTGGTAGAGGAATGGGACTTGATCTCCTCTTCCAACAACTTGATTCTCTCCTGTTTGTCCTTGAGTACTTCAGCCATGGAGGACAGCTCTTGCTCTAGGCTCTGGGGGGCCAGGTATGGCAGACATCACTGACTAGCCACACCCCTCCACCACCACCTCCAGCCACACCCATGTACCTTCACTTCCTTTTCGCTGGCATCAATTCCGTGCTTCACCATGGAAATGGACCAATCTTTGAGGCGAGTAGCGTCGCCATGACAATCACACTTAGTGGGCTAAAAGGAGACACCATTGCTTTGAGCACCACAAGAGACTGCATCCTCATGCACATAGGATTGTACTCACACACACATGCACTCACACACACACTATACTCACACACTCATACACTACACACATACCACACACTACACACACACTACACACACCATACACACTACACTACACACACACTACACTACACACACACACTACACTACACACACACACTACACTACACACACACTACACTACACACTCACTGGGGTGCTTAAGGTGCTGGGTGAAGAGACAGTAAAGCTTGGTAGAGGAAGTCTCCTTGGAGATGTTGGGGAGCAGTGGCAGGTGGCAGTGAGGGGCGTGTCATCAGGTATGATGAACAGCTGCACTATCTCATCCAGGGCAGCTTTGAGAGTCTCACAATCATCTTGAAGTGCAGAGCTGGTGTTCTTGGCCGATGTGAGTCCATGAGTGAGGCCCTGCTGAGTTAGCTCCTGTGGGGGGAGGTGTGGGAGGGAGGGAGGGAGGGAGGGAGGGAGGGAGGGAGGGAGGGAGGGAGGGAGGGAGGGAGGGAGGGAGGGAGGGAGGGAGGGAGGGAGGGAGGGAGGGAGGGAGGGAGGGAGGGAGGGAGGGAGGGAGGGAGGGAGGGAGGGAGGGAGGGAGGGAGGGAGGATGGAGGGAGGAGGGAGGAGGTAAGGAAAGGTATAAAGTTATGTATGCAATTAGGTGACACCCCCACAAACAAGTCAAAGCTTTTGTACAATGATTAGAAGCTAACTATATCTGTTATTAATGGCTAACAACACATGTTAATAGTGGCTAATCATAGCTGTTATTGATGCCTAACCATATATGTTATTAATGGCTAACCATCTCTGTTATTGATGCTTAACCATATATGTTATTAATGGCTAACCACACACCTGTTATTAACCACACGTGTTATTAATGGCTAATCACACATTATTACTGGCTAACCACACAGGTTATTAATGGCTGTTATTAACCATCTCCATTTATTAATGGCTAACCATATCCGTCAGCTTGTTCTTCAGATCATTGATACACTTCACTGACTCCAGCCTGGCCTGCTCAGCCTGGTGGAGTGAGGAGGAAAGCTCTCTGATCCTCTTCTCCCTGCCCTCCACATCCATGATATGCTGGGTCTTCACAGCCTCATGGTCACACCTCAGGGTGTTCAGTTCTGTCAGTGCCTGTGCACAGAGGGGGTGTGGTCACTAACTAGCTAAGACTACTGTTTCATGGAATCGTAGCTGTACAGTCATAATCATCCATCCATGGGATACCATTACATCATTTGTGGTAATACAATTACATCATTCATGGTTGTAACAATCATCCTATAGCATTACATCATCCATGGTTATAACAAATATTACATCATCCATGGTTATACCTATAGCATTACATCATCCATGGTTATACCTATAGCATTACATCATCCATGGTTATACCTATAGCATTACATCATCCATGGTTATACCTATAGCATTACATCATCCATGGTTATACCTATAGCATTACATCATCCATGGTTATACCTTTGCTTATACCATTAGATCATCACCAAGTTATACCATTACATCATCCATGGTTGCCATAGCTACCTTAGTATAGTCGCGATCCCTCTGCTGCAGTGTCTTGCTCATTGCACCCTTCATGGTGGCCTGGGCACCACAGTAGCGCTCAACTCTCATGACCACCTGCTCTGAGATGACAGAGAGCTCTCCCTTGAGGAGGCCAAGGTCCCTGTGAGGGGGGAGGTGTGGGGGAGGTGGCACCCTGAGGACCTCTTGCATTTGTGCAGTGTTACCTCAAAGTAGCAAACTTCACTCTCTTCAAGTCCTCTTTGACTTCTAATGCATCCTTCAATGCTGTCTTCAGACGACCTTTTTGAGACCGCGTTGCCTTGTCACACTCCTCCTGGGGTGGAATTGAGAGATAGAGGGGCTGGGCACGAGGCATCTAGTACCGTGAGAATCTTATGCCACATTTCGTCCTTTTCCTTCAGCTGGTTCTGCGCTTCGTTCCACCCAACAGTCAGCTGGTGGACGTCTTCAGAGAGGCGTTGGTTCATCTCATTCATTTCTTCCAGCTGCTGCCGCAGCTTGCCGTTACTAGCAAAAAGCTGGTTAGCTCTAAATTTTTTAGAGGGGAGGAGAAAATGAATTGATTACATGTATTGTGCTTTTGTAAAGGCCCGCACAAGCACACCCACCTCTGCTCTTGGCTGTCTGCCTCGCTAACTGCTGACTTGAGGGCGGCTCCATCAATCTCCTTCGCCTTGTGCAGCTGGTCCTTCAGTTCTTTCACTTCCTCCTTAAGGCGATTGATGGTTTCCTGAAGCACGTTGGATTCCCGCTTGAACACGTCGTGTTCATCCTGCAATTTCACTTGGAGCTCGCTGCACGCGTCTTTGTATTGCAAAACCTAAGGACCAGGCCGAGGGGTGCATTTCGCAAGATAATATTTTTTCTTTCCGTTCAATACGGGAGTAAATTTTCCTCTACTGTACTGTACATGTAACTACCTCGTCTCGTTCCCAGACTCACTTTCGTAAGCATTACCGCATTGCAGTAATGCTTACTAAGTGAGTCTGGGTACGAGACTACTTATTACCGGGGTTATCGCCTAATTAATCAGCTCACCTTATTCTGTAGTTTTAGAACCAGTTTGGAGTGTTTCTCCTGCCCATCCTGGTACGCCCTGAGGTGCAGGGCGTGTCTTTCCTCCTGTTCGGCCACTTTGCAGTGAATGCTTGTCTTTTCTTCGACAAGTTTCCTGTTCTCGAGTATGAGGTCCGCTATCTTCTCCTCCAGAGTGGCGATTAGCTTGAGCTGTGTGCAGAAATAGTACGTTAAAAACACGGAGGGAGGGTGGGGAGGGCGTGGCTCACCTTATCGCTTACTGCTAGGTATTTCGTGCTCAGAGACTTGCAGTCCTTACGCGACTGGTCGAGCATGTCCTGTGCTCTCCGCAGCTCACTCTGCAGGGCGCTGTTGTGGGAGGGCGATGCCTGTTGGTGTTGTCTGCTAGGGGACAGGCAGTGGTCCGCTATCTCCCGGATACGCGTCGGTGCGTAGGTGGAACCGTACGACTGCTGCATACTTCCGGACGCCTCCGCGCGAGAGCACGCTTCTTCTAGTTTCTGCGCGAGTACGGAAAAGAAAGAAAGGTGTAATGAAAGAGAGGTGCAATGTAATTAAAGAGAAGTGTTACATATAATCTTTGTTTCTACATTCAAGTGATAACGCGACGTTGTAGAAACGGAGTTATGAAGGTGTGACATTGTAACACTACGTACTTGATGATTGCCAGTGATATTAATGAATTTGTACGGCCGCTGCCTTGCAGCGGTATTGTACAGGGTGGGAAACTCTAAACTCCATGGGTTTCGATAAAAGTGGTTCCTAGTACAGCAAATACATGCAAGGACAAGCCCGGCACAAGCCCGGCACTCACAAAACTCATCGCGTCGTGAAACCGGTCGCTTCACAATATTTTGCAACCACTCTCACCTGCATTAAATTTTCCACTCGCGGCTCCTTTTCTGTGTTTGAAGTAGACATGGAGAGTGCTTTCAGCTTCACATGTTTGTACACACGACTTCTCACTTGGCGTGCCGGAGCGTCGTCTTATTCAATTCCGTAAGCTCTAGCGCATGCGCGTATAAGTCGATTCGTTGCCATGGATAATACTCGTGTTAATATTTTCCACTGAGAAGATTAACGTTCTGAAGTTATAACCAATCCCTAGCTGCCTCAATCCCTAGCTGCCTTACCATTTGTTTAATGGACAAAAGGAAATATATCAAAATCATACAGACACACAGAAACAGCACAGACCACCATCATATTTGACATTTAGAGCACTTTCCTGAGAAACAAGCCAGATGGCACAGGGACATACAATTGGGGCACTGCAAAGAAAAGACCACCACCATCAATCTCACACATGTACACTACATACACACATGTTCACTACATACACACAATATATCCATACATGTCATATATTTACTGCTCCCACCCCCTGGTTTACCCCTAATTTGACAAACCTACCATGTACCATGTCAGAATAAAACTGCAAGGAGGGAACACTTTTATTTTTGCCCACCCCCTGTTGCAAACTTGGTGGTAAATTCCTCTGTGTTTACCACCAAGTTGTATGCATGTACACACATACAAACACACATGTACACACATATCCCTTTGCACACGTCCTGACCACAACCCGCCCACTCATCTTGATCACTCCCCTTACCTTATAAATTTTCTGAGTGTCAAACGGGTAGATCACCTTAGGACTGTGGCAACATTCACACACATGTCCTTTGCTGGAGCAAAACTGATATGGGAGTGTGGCTGTTAGAACACCAGACCTCCAGCCCCTCCCCCTCTTACTGAGCAATGGAGAACATGTCTGATGCCATCCCTCACAGCTTTGCTCAGAGTTTTAAGGGAAGTCCCCTTTTGAACTTTGACTAGTTCCTGTTATTATGAAAACACATACTGCCATTGATGGCGTGTATTGTCATATCAAAGAACTCACATGAAGGGAGAAGAGATGTTCGTTCTTATAAAGAGGGGATATGGTGGCCCTAAAGAAGACAGAAGTACTGAAGTGACAGCCTAATGAATTTAGTACTGCATATGTGGAACAAAAAAATGCCTGCAATGAAAGCAATGGTATGAAAAGAAGGGAAAGCTATTTCATTCTATTTAATTACCATGTTTGCAAATGTACCATATAGTAGCATGCTTCACCTATGTCAATTGGCAATTACTTATTAGCCATGCTAATTCATATACCATTGCATTGGTAGAGCCCCAGACCTACATATACTGGACCCCAGGCCTACGGGCTCCCAGTAGAGGCATTAAGCTTGGAGGTGCAGTGAGATGGCCCTGCCCATTAGATCGGTGACATCATCAATAAGGAGAAGCAGTACAAATGTGCTTGTGAGTGTATGCATGAGCAGTGAAGTGACTACCCTTGCTAAAACACCTACCCTTGCTTAAATTTCCTTTCCAGCTTTTGGCACGAAAGGAGGTAGGTAGCCAGTTCCTTCAACTGCACTCGTAGCTTCTATAAAGAAGGGGAAAAAGTTTAATGGTGATGATTTCAATTTACAGTGGTGAACCAGTGCTGGACCAGTGGTGGTACATCACAGGCACTCTATATTCACAGAAGGACGTGACTACAGTATGACCATGGGCTAGCTACAGTATGACCATGGGGGCTAGCTACAGTATGACCATGGGGGCTAGCTACAGTATGACCATGGGGGCTAGCTACAGTGTGACCATGGGGGCTAGCTACAGTATGACCATGGGGGCTAGCTACAGTATGACCATGGGGGCTAGCTACCGTATGACCATGGGGGCTAGCTACAGTATGACCATGGGGGCTAGCTACAGTGTGACCATGGGGGCTAGCTACAGTATGACCATGGGGGCTAGCTACAGTATGACCATGGGGGCTAGCTACAGTATGACCATGGGGGCTAGCTACAGTATGACCATGGGGGCTAGCTACAGTATGACCATGGGGGCTAGCTACAGTATGACCATGGGGGCTAGCTACAGTATGACCATGGGGGCTAGCTACAGTGTGACCATGGGGGCTAGCTACAGTATGACCATGGGGGCTAGCTACAGTGTGACCATGGGGGCTAGCTACAGTATGACCATGGGCTAGCTACAGTATGACCATGGGGGCTAGCTACAGTATAACCATGGGGGCTAGCTACAGTATGACCATGGGCTAGCTACAGTATGACCATGGGGGCTAGCTACAGTATGACCATGGGCTAGCTACAGTATGACCATGGGGGCTAGCTACAGTATGACCATGGGCTAGCTACAGTATGACCATGGGGGCTAGCTACAGTGTGACCATGGGGGCTAGCTACAGTATGACCATGGGCTAGCTACAGTATGACCATGGGGGCTAGCTACAGTATGACCATGGGCTAGCTACAGTATGACCATGGGGGCTAGCTACAGTATGACCATGGGCTAGCTACAGTATGACCATGGGCTAGCTATAGTGTGACCATGGGGGCTAGCTACAGTATGACCATGGGGGCTAGCTACAGTATGACCATGGGCTAGCTACAGTATGACCATGGGCTAGCTATAGTGTGACCATGGGGGCTAGCTACAGTATGACCGTGGGGGCTAGCTACAGTATGACCATGGGGGCTAGCTACAGTATGACCATGGGCTAGCTACAGAGTTCACTGATGGGTACTCTTACATGGACTTCCTCCAATACAGGGACATATCCATACAGCGAGCCATTGATGGAACTGATGTCCAGGACTGGCATTGACTTCATTTGGCGCAGAAAGGTGTGACACTTATCACACACTTGGCGTTTTTGGAACTCCCAGTTTAACAGAACTCTCCCTGGAATAATGGCTTGGTTGCCATGGTGACACTGGTCGCAATACGATTTCCCATCAAAGTGGCACACGTGAGCCTCTCCAAAAACTGCAATGAAGACAATACACCTTTACAAATTAGAGTGCTAATGTAAATATAGCCCATAAAGGTTAGCCCTGGGTGTCACTGGCCAGCCCTGGGTGTCACTGGCCCTGCACAACATCCTGTAGCCCTTCTCTTACCATGGAAGAGCAATGTTGCAACAGCCATTTTTAAAAATTAACCAGTTTTTATTATTTTTTTGAAGCATTAAGTACAGGTGACAGACACAATAATATTAGCACAACTGATCTTATCTACATCTGTCTACGTATAGTTGACCACATACATGCACACACACACACACACACGCGCACACACACACACACACACACACACACACACACACACACAGCTTACTTATTCCAAGCGGTCCTCCGCACCCCGCGCATTTGTAGTCCTGTGCATCCAACCCTACCTCCGTCACTAGCGCCTGAGTCGTGTAGGAGATGAGATGTTGGTGCTCCTAGACGGGAGAAAAGCGTGATAGAATAGCAGCGAAAGAACAGTTTATACCTAGCAGATATCTATATGCATGCTCCCTTTACCCTTCATCCCACTCAGTCTCTACCTTCGATGTATTTGGCTCTACGTGTACCCAGGACCGTTCCAATTCGCCCACGCCTGCCGCTAGGGGATCAAATATCGTCCATACTTCTAGCTGGTCAACAGGAGCGTGTTCGAAGTCCTCGTCGTCTATATTGTTAACGAGGAAACACTGCTTCTCGTCCGTAACGTAGTATGGCGTTCTCGCCTTCCTCGTCTCACTGCTGTTTGGACTCGTAGCTCCGCTGACGTTACGAGTCTCTGCTGTTCCCACGCCGTGAGGCTGTAAGTCCATCTCCAGCTGCAGTACGTTGTACAATCGGCAAAAGAAGTGTGACGTCATCATGAAATCACGCCAAAATTGGTTATCGATCAGGATGTGCGGATCACTCCGAATCGGTCAATCGACGAACAGCTAATATCTATGTCCACTGGCAAAATTTTATTTAATAGAAAAATATTAATATGATTGATGAAAATGATCCGACTTGGTGATGCCCAAAGACCAAGACAGAGAAATAATCAGACTTTTCCAGCTACTTCAGTTATAAAGTTTTGCTCCTCAAATTGTGTCATATACTTGTTGAGAGCATAGATCTACAGAGGGCATGAAGATAAGTCACACAATAGCTATGACCATGGCCTAGTCATATGATGACCATGGGCAAGTCACATGGACGAGTCATATGATGACCATGACAAAGTCACATGGTGACCAGGGCAAGTCACATGATGACCATGGGCAAGTCACATGATGACCATGGGCAAGTCACATGATGGCCATGGGCATACCTCAGCCCTCTGTTGGGCCTTGATCTCCGCCAGTTTCTTGTCCCTCTCAACTTTCACTGTGTGTGCAGCATCTGCCTGCATTGCTGTACCTGCAGGGTGTTTGTTACAACTAGCCAGCCAGCACATCAACCATGTACTGGTACTCTCACCAATTTCTCCCAATCTGTTCTTTAACTGTTTTAAACTCTGATACATGTAGATGTGGCATTGGTTTATCCAACACACTGTACATTATTAATTTCTAACCTTCACATCATGAAGTGAGGGAACATGTGCAAATTTCTGCTTAGAGTCTGGATACGTCAGACCCAGCCACATTGGATATTGTGGTTGAAGTTACATGCACTTACCTCCTCTTGGCGTTACTGGGGGGGCGTTGGGTACACCAGAGGAGATTGCCGTAAGCCGTGAGTGTGCTTCTGACTTAACCCTTTGCCTCCTGGCATCTTCTGGTGCATCAACTTTTCTCCAAAGACATGATTCGGTCGTATTTGATTGTAGCGCTCTCGAATTCTCATTAGACTCTGTGAAAATGTAATTCATTTAAACAAGCGTGCATGCTAGCTCGTCCCTAGTCCTACATACGGCAGCAGCGGATGGATTACATTACCGCTGGACATTTTACAATTTCGATCGATCGGCTATCGCATAACTCACTGTCATGAGCGATAGGTAACAACAGCTCTTTTTCACATCCGTATGGTCCGGACATAGTGACGGGAAGTTTCTTCTGTCGCTTTTCCAGCCGCTCTTTCGCTCTACGCACGACGCGATCAGCCAGACTGACGCAGTCTATCAGAGTACGTGCGCCGACATCATCATAGATAAATATTTGCTAGGATACGCACCTAGCTCGCTTAGCAGGCTGTCTGATGGTTTTCGAGCGGCAGTGCTCGCTGCTTGGGCAATAGCTTCTTCTGTTTTTGTCCGTGACAAGTATTTACCGTGCCGCATTTTCAAACACGGAGCTCTTTTGGGTACGACAAATGTATTTTTTGGCTCGAGGCAGACCGCTTTGGTGACCAGAGGCCACAAGTACTGCACCGAACAGGCGTCCCCTGGGGCGGCCATGATGTAATGCAGTTCCTTAGCAACAACGTACTAGCCACACCCACACATGATATTCGGAATAGTATGCGGCCGCATCCTCGTGGCTGGGCGTGTTCAGTATGAGGCCACTTACAGAAGAGGAAGTGAAAAAGGTTTTTGAGAAACTCGCAAAATAGTGAGGCGGCCACAACAGTAAACGTCGAATTTCGAATTAACCTTCGTCCAATCAGCATAGGAGAAAATGTCAAATTGCTCGTGGACAGACCGGATGGCAGTTACTGCTTTCGTCTCCACAAAGATCGTGTGTACTACGTGAGGTGGGCTATTTGACAGTACCGGGGAAGAGAGGGCTATGCATGTTAAATACGGTACTGGTTAGCAATGTACAATTTCAATTTGCATACATACACATGCTCAGTAGAAATATTAATTGATGTACGATGTAATAACAATGTACAACCTTACAGCGAGGAGCTGATGAAGAAGGCGAGTAACGTCCAGAGAAAGCACCTTCTTAGTCTGGGCAGCTGTGTGGGGAAGTTTACAAAGAGCGGGAAGTTCCATCTGCTCATCACAGCCCTGGACTACCTCGCCCCCTATGCTAAGGTGATGGGAATGTGGTCCTAGGGGTACATGGGTTCAGATGGGCTGTTTCATTTTCAGTACAAAATGTGGCTGAAGCCAAATGCAGAGCAGTCCTTCCTCTATGGTAACCATGTGCTCAAGTCTGGTCTCAGCCGTGTGACAGAGAACGTGCCGCAGTACCAAGGGGTGGTTGTCTACTCCATGTCCGATATGCCTCTGGTAGGTGCATGGGTGACGTCTTGTGCACACAGGGACGTACTGTAGTTGGTCCTCTGATTAAGGTGGCTATGTATGTCGTAGGACAGGGTATTGCGCTTATGCATCCCCATGAATTTGTAATCCACTGTGTGTGTATTTGGGTACTGGTCAGGGGATTATTGGCCCTGTGTAATAATGCACGTATGTATAACATCCTATTTAATGCATGTATGTATAACATCCTATTTAATGCGTGCACATCAGGATTGTGTACTGTTTCTGATCCTTGTGATTGTGACAATCTGACATGAAATCACATAATATTTACAATGCAAGTAGCATGCTTATTGCTTCAAATAGCAAAAATGTCATTGAATTGTGCTTGGGTGTCAAATCAATTGGTTAAAAGGCATCTCCTACCATTTGCAGGGGTTTGGAGTGGCAGCCAAGTCCACACAGGAGTGCAGACATGCGGACCCTAGCACCATCGTTGCCTTACGTCAGGCAGACATCGGAGAATACTTGAGAACTGAAGACACTCTCACATAACCACCCACATGCCACCCTCATACCGTTGTATCATTGCGTGTGATAAATTTGAACTGAAAATGATCATTGAAAAAAAATCGCAGAAAGCAATCTTTGTTTAACTGCTACTGGCAAATGAGAAGTGTAATCCATGATGTCATTGCTGTTCTTGCACATCCTGGGCTTCCTGTGAGTGTCTGTCTGATAGTGTCGGTTCACAACCAGCTCCTTCCCCCTGCCCATCTCCATCATCATCATCTTGACTCCGCCCATCGCCACCTTCTTGACCCTGGCCATTGGACTCCTCTTGGTCGCTGCTCTCTTGGTCACTGCCTTTGACCTTACTGCCTCCCTTCTTTCCTTCCTTCTTCCGTTTCTTTTTCACCGAATACAGAGGCTTGAAGGACTCCACGACCCCCAGCTTGTCATTGGTCAGGTTGGGTACAATCCACAGTTCCACTCGGCCACTTGTTGCAATGAGCACTAACCCATAGAGGAAGTAGCGTACTGCAACAGGACAGAGTGAGGTAATTAAAACATCTTGTGGTACTATTGGAGCACCAAGCATTCAGTGTTATCATTAACACCTCACTACCATAACTCCAATGCACATTGTGGTGCTACTGCAACACCTCCCTACACCAGTGTGGTGCTACTGCAACACCTCCCTACACAATGTAGTGCTACTGCAACACCTCCCTAATCCAGTGTAGTGCTATCACAACACCTCCCTACACAATGTATATGTAGTGCTATCACAACACCCCCTACACCATTGCAGTGCTATCACAACACCTCCCTACACCACCCACCTATGTAGAGCACTATTATAGCTCCAATCAGTGCCAGCAGGAGGAGGGTGAAGTACCACATGAGGACATTGGATGACTCTGGCCACAGAGGGCGCAGTGAGAAGGCCACAGCTCCAAACACTGTGGTGGGAAGAGCTATTGCTTATGTGTGTGTGTGTGTGTGTGTGTGTGTGTGTGTGCGTGCGTGCGTGTGTGTTGTGTGCTAAGCAGACCTGTGCCCCGAGAGTACGTAGCCTCTAAATCAATGCATATGTTACACAAAAAGGAACACCTACCT
This sequence comes from Spongilla lacustris, assembly GCA_949361645.1. Lineage (NCBI taxonomy): Eukaryota > Metazoa > Porifera > Demospongiae > Spongillida > Spongillidae > Spongilla > Spongilla lacustris. Next base: position 8,430,917 of record OX442426.1, on the reverse strand, counting down.
ATTGCCAATCCAATAGCATAGCTTGATTTGCCAACAGGTTCATAGTGCCATATGTAAACCTATATGGCAATACTATATGGTAAAGCACCCCACCATTACAGTGGCAGGTGTGACCCCCTGGATCCACCAAACACCGCATTGCACACATGTAAAAGTCACCACGCACACTGGTCACTGGTAACCATGTACACTGGTAACCATGTACACTTACTTATATTCACTTGGCAAATGTAAATTTTTTTTTAAAAAACATACAGCCAGTTAATTAATAATACAATTAAGGGATTAATTTTAATGTTCCGTGTCTCATCCCCAAATCATTTGCCTCCTTCTGCTCCTGAAGCTATCTGTTGTTTCCTTCAGAGTGCACAAATGGCCTGTCTGTGTTAGGTTATGTGTGTCCTGAGTATAGTTTACTGATGGTTTACTGAACCTTTACCATATTCATTTGAGTTGCCTAGCCTTTAACCTACACCATATATTGATTGAACTGATATGAAGAGCATGGGGTAGCTGGCCAAGGTGGAGGGGTGCCAAGGGAGGGTGCTGAGAGGAAGGGGTGCTGAAGGGAGGGTGCTGAGAGGAAGGGGTGCCGAAGGGAGGGTGCTGAGAGGAAGGGGTGCCGAAGGGAGGGTGCTGAGAGGAAGGGGTGCCGAAGGGAGGGATGCTGAGAGGAGGGGTGCCGAAGGGAGGGTGCTGAGAGGAAGGGGTGCTGAAGGGAGGGATGCTGAAGGGAGGGTGCTAAGGAGGGGTGCTGAAGGGAGGGATGCTTCTCAGCACCCTCCACCTAATTCCTGTGTCTGCCTCTGCAATGAGGATCCATTACACAATTCCCCCACCATTACACAACAATCTACCCTCCCCCATCGTCAATCTTACTTCTTCAGGATCATCCAGGAAATGTTGGCTTGAGTGTTCCTTTAGACGAAACTTACGTCTTTTCTTCTGCAGCAACAAAAACAACAAAATAACAGCAGCACACACACACACACACACACACACACACACACACACACACACACACACACACACACACACACACACACCACACCACAAATACCTCTTTACTAGTCTGAGGTGAGTCTGGGGTCTGGTCCTTACTCTTGCTTCCCTGTTTACCACTCTTGTTCTTCTCTGCACGAGATGCCTCCCCTTTGGAGCCTCTCTTGGCTTCCTCCTTGCCAGCTTCCTCCTTGTCAGCTTCCTCCTTTGGTTTCACTTCAACTTTCTCGGCTCTTATAAAGTAATGATCCTGCAAAAGGCTGTGGTGTGTGTGTGTGTGTGTGTGTGTGTGTGTGTGTGTGTGTGTGTGGCCAATCAGTGCACCTTAGTGCTTCAAGCCATGCATTGATCAAAACACACACACACACACACACACACAAACACAAAAACACACACAGTGCGTTACATAAATGTGCAACACGCTCACAAGTCACAGTAAAGCGCGGCGTCCTTTCGGGACCGAATGCATGGACTATACTCTTCCGAAGAAGAAGGATCAACTGCCCAACGGGACTCCATCAGGCAATCCACAGCTTTGGCACCTGTGCACAAGGTCCCAGACACAGGTATGGATACAAGCTGAAGGGCGATCACGAACATACCGCTTCCTCACCAGGAAAATACGACACCTTCTCTCCCTTAACTACGGCGCTCTTGACGGTAACTTTATTTCTCAAGTACGTTGCTACTTCATCGCGTCTCTTCTTCTTCAGAGCCTCTTCTTTCTGCCTCTCCTTGTCATCTACTTCCTACGAGTATCAATGAGTTTAAAGAACATCACCAAAAGTTCAAAACCGAGGCAAATGAGTTTTGCTGGATTCGTATTAATCTTACAGTTACATAATAACATTACCTTCGTCTTCTTACCCATCTTGCGGGGCGTATGGTCTATTTAATCAGGATTATTTTTAAAATAATGCTCTCTAATTGGAATGCGCTCCTTTCTAACATTATGGCGGCAGAAGACGATGTCGTAGATAGCTGGGAAGACGCCGATACAGAAGTATGTCTTGGTGAAAGCCAAATCAATGTTGCCCTCATATGATAAATAATTTGACTATGTTTCTGTTAATCGTGTGGATAAGGTCTCGGGTGAATTACTAGAATTTTTTTGTCCCATCCCAGTATTACTGTGGATTATCTGCTTTTTACTCCTCAGGAGCTGGAAAGACGAATGGAAGAGAGACAAAAGCAACTGATTGAAGAAAAGTAAGATTAACCTTTCAGTATTTATGGGCTAACCAAATGTATAATCATATTCATAGGAAAGTGCCCAAAATTGAAACTACCGGAAGTATTGCAGGCAACGGCCTTAGTTTGACAGCTGCAACACAACATGACACTCACCTACCACTAAGGATGCAAGACTCAGACAGAACTGAATATGTACCCCCGGTGGGTGTTGTCATGTGCTGAATATGTATGTGTGTCTGTGTGTTGTGTGTGTGTGTGGTATGTATATTTGTATATGTGTGTGGTATGTATCTATGTAACCATTATCATTACTTCTCTTTGCCCTCCCCTCCTCTCCCTCCCCTCCTCTCTCTCCCTTCCTCTCCCTCCCCTCCTCTCCCTCCCCTCCTCTTCCCCCCCCTCCTCTCCCACCTACTCTGCCCAGATTAAGATTCTGCGTCGCCAGCCCGAGCAACCATCAGGTATGGAGCAGGCAGCAGCTGGCACTCCCTCCAACACCTCAAAGTCAACCACCAAGTCTTTGGCTGAGAGAGAAGCCGAGTATGCATCAGCGAGGTAACATGGAGGCAAGCAATGGGGAGGCATGGGAGGGATGGAGCCTTATGGAAGTTGATGTGAGGGTGCGCTAGCTCATGTGAGGGTGCACTAGCTTATGTGAGGGTGCACTAGCTTATGTGAGGGTGCACTAGCTTATGTGAGGGTGCACTAGCTTATGTGAGGGTGCACTAGCTTATGTGAGGGTGCACTAGCTTATGTGAGGGTGCACTAGCTTATGTGAGGGTGCACTAGCTTATGTGAGGGTGCACTAGCTCATGTGAGGGTGCACTAGCTTATGTGAGGGTGCACTAGCTTATGTGAGGGTGCACTAGTTTATGTGAGGGTGCACTAGCTTATGTGAGGGTGCACTAGCTCATGTGAGGGTGCACTAGCTCATGTGAGGGTGCACTAGCTCATGTGAGGGTGCACTAGCTCATGTGAGGGTGCACTAGCTCATGTGAGGGTGCACTAGCTCATGTGAGGGTGCACTAGCTCATGTGAGGGTGCACTAGCTCATGTGAGGGTGCACTAGCTCATGTGAGGGTGCACTAGCTCATGTGAGGGTGCACTAGCTCATGTGAGGGTGCACTAGCTCATGTGAGGGTGCACTAGCTCATGTGAGGGTGCACTAGCTTATGTGAGGGTGCACTAGCTCATGTGAGGGTGCACTAGCTTATGTGAGGGTGCACTAGCTCATGTGAGGGTGCACTAGCTCATGTGAGGGTGCACTAGCTCATGTGAGGGTGCACTAGCTCATGTGAGGGTGCACTAGCTTATGTGAGGGTGCACTAGCTTATGTGAGGGTGCACTAGCTTATTTGTGTTCACCTCATATCTTATCATATACACACCAATGCCAAATGTGATGGTGTTAAACTCACACACACACACACCACACCCTCTGCACATATGAAGAGCCCGGATCTTGGGCAGTGTTTACAGCCCCGAGGAGAACGGCACCAGGTATGAACAAGCCACACCCATTGCGCATGAAATGATTACTTCCCACCACTGTAGTAGAAAGGTGATGGTGACAAGAGGGAGTGAGGCAGCGACAGAGACAGTACTGAAGAGGCAGCCAAAGTAAGAAGTGAGGTGCACCCATGTCACATGACATGTTGTGGTCATGGTCACGTGTCACATGACATGTTGTGGTCATAGTCACATGTCACACGGCATGTTATGGTCATAGTCACATGATGCACGGCATGTTATGGTCATAATCACATGATGCACAGCATGTTTTGGTCATAGTCACATGACACACGGCATGTTATGGTCATAGTCACATGACATACGGCATGTTATGGTTGTAGGCATGCTGTGTTGTGTATGTGAGCGATTATATTGTTTCTGATTGTTTACTGACGACCAAACTTCTGTTGCCAGGGGACCAGATGGGACCTGTGGTTTCCAACATCTCAGCTAGCGCCCTGCCCCCCCCCCCCCAATGCACCATTCCTAGAATGACTACCCTTCTCTTTCATCAAGAATGACTAATACACAACATGGCATAATTTTTGTTGTCTGCAACAGTGTTATTTTCGGTTCAGTGTGTTTCGATTTATCTGTGTTCCTTGGAGTTCCAAGTGATTCAATGTCCCAGGTCCCCAGTCCTTTGCCCACATGTTGGGCAGGTGGGAGTACACAGTGGGGAGGAGGGGTCACATTACCATTAATACCTGACATCATCATTAATGGTTTTATGGGTGACAGTATGAGCGCAGAGATGGCTCTCAACTGCTTGGCTGCTGAATAGCTAACCTCCACGATAGAAACGCCTACAGATAGGGTGATGTTAGGGTATATGGTACTAACATTTTGATGCTGCTAACCGTTCTGAGGAGAGCAGTGTTGGTCACACCCATCAGGGTCCTCTGTGTGACAAGGGCCCTCCTCCATGCACTCCACGCGTCTGAGAGTGTCCAGTATCGGGTCTGAAGATGGATATCATTGTCACCATTGGCGCAGGTGGCACTAAAGAAACTCACTAGAAGCTGTGCTTGCTTCTCCAAGCGTGTTACTGAGATGGTGTGTGTGTACATGTGCATGGTGTGTGTGTGTATTAAGATCCCTCAAAGAGGGAGAGTCTATCAACGCACGTACCTCTTGTGAAGTGCTTCCACTGCCTTAGTGCCCTTCTGGATAGATGCCTCCTCCTAGCCTGTGTCCTCCATGACTGCAAGGCTAGCCTCTTTAGCAGAGCCTTCCTGCTATGCACAGCCTGGACATAGGAGGTGGGCATTAACAAGAACACTAGCCTAGATCAAATCATTACACACATGTGCCTCCAAATGCACCTCCACACACACATGCTTCCTTACTCTCAATTCACACACCTTTTCAGCTTCTGCAGCCACTGTGTGCTGATAGGCACACCTCCACGTGCTAAGGGCCCTCCTCATAGCAGTGTGGGTGTGGTGTTGGACGGCCCAGGCCTCTCTGCTCTGCTCAGACAGCCTCATGTGCAGTGCCTTCCGCCACACCTCCATGCACCTCTTGGCACTCACGGAGTCCAGACCTTGCCTCAGCCTCACCTCTAGCGCTGCCAGCTCCATGCTCACCCTTGTCGATTCCCTCCATTGTTTGAACCGCCGCTCCAGTTTGTGGTTCTGGTAGGCCCTTATCATCCTTCTTAGCATGGCCTTCCTATGTGTGTGCCCCCTCCACATGTAGAACAGCTTGCTGCAAGGGTACAGCTGTATGTACCGTACCGTGCACACCAGCCGAGTCAACAGGGAGGGGGAGGAGTGCACAGCTTGATGTAGACCTGGTGGCGATGGGGACCCGATTGAACTAGGCAGGGAAGTGGCAGCTCTGTGTACACATGGGAGGAGGGGGGGAGGGGGGGGGGGGAGGGGGGGATGGATGGAGACCTAGCTAAACTAGGCAGGGAAGTGGCAGCTCTGTGTACACATGGGAGGAGGGGGGGGAGGGGGGAGGGGGGATGGATGGAGACCTAGCTAAACTAGGCAGGGAAGTTAACTAGCAGTCACTTATTGAGTGCAATTAATTAACCTATAAGCGCTGAGAGTCGCCTAACGTTTTGTTAGGTAAACCTTACATTATATTATAGCTTACATGTGTACATTAAAGCATTCTAATAATTTTGAAATTTTGACAAGTGAGATTAAAAATCAATCCCCCCCCTCCTCTTTAATAACACCTTTTGTACATGCTTATTAAAATTATCCTTATGGCTTCATAACTATAAATATAGATGAAGTATTTTAAAAGTAGAAGACTTACCTGATAACCCAGTGGTGCTTGCTGGATGCTCTCCTGGTGCACACATATCACTCTGTGGAAAGGCTAGCTGTTGCTCCCCTTCTGGGAGTATGTCACTGCTGACCTCATGAGGCACACCTCCGCCATCAAGACTGATGACATCAAGAGGGGGTTCCCCACCTCCTGTGCCAATGAGCTCTTCCCCACCTCCACAGGGGACCCCAAAGTCACACTCACTTTCTCCAGCAGATGACTTAGTGCGAGAGAGATATTCCAATCTCTCTCGCACCTTCTGTATATGGGATCTGATTTCAGCATTCACGCACACGCACATACGAGGCAGAACAAAGTTATTAGAAGGCAAATTCCAGCTATTTCTAGATAGGAGAGATTCTCCACCATCACCATCATCCCTGCTGTACTTGCTGGCTAGTAGCTGCAGTGGATCTTGTTCACATTTGGTCTCACTGTTGAAGAGTTCCATTGCTTGATCTGAACATAAGTGCTGTTTTGGTGGCTCCAGGAAAGGTTGGTGCATGTGAGTCTGTCCTTCCATCTTGTCAGAGAAAGGCATGTGAGTCTGTCCCTCCATCTTGTCAGAGAAAGGCATGTGAGTCTGTCCTTCCATCTTGTCAGAGAAAGGCAACATGTGAGTCTGTCCCTCCATCTTGTCAGAGAAAGGCATGTGAGTCTGTCCCTCCATCTTGTCAGAGAAAGGCATGTGAGTCTGTCCTTCCATCTTGTAAGAGAAAGGCATGTGAGTCTGTCCCTCCATCTTGTCAGAGAAAGGCATGTGAGTCTGTCCTTCCATCTTGTCAGAGAAAGGCATGTGAGTCTGTCCCTCCATCTTGTCAGAGAAAGGCATGTGAGTCTGTCCTTCCATCTTGTCAGAGAAAGGCATGTGAGTCTGTCCTTCCATCTTGTCAGAGAAAGGCAACATGTGAGTCTGTCCCTCCATCTTGTCAGAGAAAGGCATGTGAGTCTGTCCCTCCATCTTGTCAGAGAAAGGCATGTGAGTCTGTCCTTCCATCTTGTAAGAGAAAGGCATGTGAGTCTGTCCCTCCATCTTGTCAGAGAAAGGCATGTGAGTCTGTCCTTCCATCTTGTCAGAGAAAGGCATGTGAGTCTGTCCCTCCATCTTGTCAGAGAAAGGCATGTGAGTCTGTCCTTCCATCTTGTCAGAGAAAGGCATGTGAGTCTGTCCCTCCATCTTGTCAGAGAAAGGCATGTGAGTATGTCCTTCCATCTTGTCAGAGAAAGGCATGTGAGTCTGTCCCTCCATCTTGTCAGAGAAAGGCATGTGAGTCTGTCCCTCCATCTTGTCAGAGAAAGGCATGTGAGTCTGTCCCTCCATCTTGTCAGAGAAAGGCATGTGAGTCTGTCCCTCCATCTTGTCAGAGAAAGGCATGTGAGTCTGTCCTTCCATCTTGTCAGAGAAAGGCATGTGAGTCTGTCCTTCCATCTTGTCAGAGAAAAGTCCATAACCAGTGAAATGGGTATCTTGGAAGAGGCTTCTATTAACCCCTCTATCTCTGTACACGATGACATTGGAGTATTCTGAAGTTTGGTCTGAGGACTGGGGTGAAGACTGTTGGTCTGGGGACTGGGATGAAGACTGTTGGTCTGGGGACTGGGATGAAGACTGTTGGACTGGGGACTGGGATGAAGACTGTTGGTCTGGGGACTGGGATGAAGACTGTTGGACTGGGGACTGGGGTGAGGACTGCTGGACTGGGGACTGGGGTAAAGACTGCTGGACTGGGGACTGGGATGAAGATTGCTGGACTGGGGACTGGGGTAAAGACTGTTGGTCTGGGGACTGGGATGAAGACTGTTGGACTGGGGACTGGGATGAAGACTGCTGGTCTGGGGACTGGGGTGAAGACTGCTGGTCTGGGGACTGGGGTGAAGACTGCTGAACTGGGGACTGGGGTGAAGACTGCTGGACTGGGGACTGGGGTGCTAGGGACTTTGGTTGTACCAAGTACTGAGGTATGAGAGATGCGAGAGGTACCTTCTGCTCGGCCAGAGGTACCTTCTGCTCGGCCAGAGGTACCTTCTGCTCGGCCAGAGGTACCTTCTGCTCGGCCAGAGGTACCTTCTGCTCGGCCAGAGGTACCTTCTGCTCGGCCAGAGGTACCTTCTGCTCGGCCAGAGGTACCTTCTGCTCGGCCAGAGGTACCTTCTGCTCGGCCAGAGGTACCTTCTGCTCGGCCAGAGGTACCTTCTGCTCGGCCAGAGGTACCTTCTGCTCGGCCAGAGGTACCTTCTGCTCGGCCAGAGGTACCTTCTGCTCGGCCAGAGGTACCTTCTGCTCGGCCAGAGGTACCTTCTGCTCGGCCAGAGGTACCTTCTGCTCGGCCAGAGGTACCTTCTGCTCGGCCAGAGGTACCTTCTGCTCGGCCAGAGGTACCTTCTGCTCGGCCAGAGGTACCTTCTGCTCGGCCAGAGGTACCTTCTGCTTGGCCAGAGGTACCTTCTGCTCGGCCAATGCTTGGTGTGACATGTCTGTACAGGTATGGGTGAGTTCATCTTTGGGCATGGCGGATTGTAGTCGAAAGAGAAACTGATTTACCAAGTGATATGACTGTTGGTAAGCAGTGTTCTTCCATGCAAGGAAGACCTGATGTAGATGGCCTTCTTCCATTTTGGCACAATATATTCTGTCGACAGCAGTAATGAGTGTGTGAGTGTGTGTATATGAGTGTGTGTGTGTGTATGTGAGTGTGTGTGTGTGTGTGTGTTGTGTGAAAAGGGTGGGCCAATTTAAATATCACAATACTGCATTATTACCATCGACCATTAGCCAAGTATATCACTATTATATTCTCAAATCCTCATATCAGCTATAATTATGCTCATATCACCATAAACTGATGGCTATTTGGTGAGGTCTTGATTTTTGTATTGTCACTTGACTGGATGTACTTTGACACTAAGATTATTGTGGTGGTTATTGTGGTTAATGTGGTGGTTATTGTGTTCAATAAGTTTTGTTATATGCTTCTACATTGTAGGCTTGATCTATTATTTAGATGTGTGATGAGATGTATATTACAGGTCGTGTGATATCACGTGACTTGCCTTGCTGCTTGGACACAATAGTACTGCCTTTTCCAACACAAAAGGTAGAACTTCTTTGTTTGCCTCTTCACAACAGTTTCCATGGTAACTATACTCATCATGTCCCTTGTGTACTGACCCTTCCATGTTGTGAAGTATCTCCTTAGCAACCAACCGTAATAGTGCTGTGAGTGGAATGGATAAAACAATCACACATTCCCCCTCACCCCACACCACACCTGTTATAAACAAAGAGAGACATCTTGCCTGCAAGGTACCAAAGGAAGGTTGCTGAATACGTGCAACCTCAGTAGATCATTAGTGGAGCATTTCATCATGCACACAATTCACTTACTACATGCAACTCATAATAGGCCTCGCAATGACACTCCCCTGCCCCACCCACATCACGTGATCGTTCCTCCAGCGCCCTCTTCTTTCTCTCCTCAGTCCTTTTTCTCCAGAGGTCAAAGTACACTCTGAGACGTGTGGCTCGTGTACGACAAACAGAATCCTTCTTTAAGAGGCGTTGTCTAATGGAGATGTAAGTCATTGTCTATTCTCTGGTCACATACACAGAGTACTCACCTCCACACACACACAGTATTCACCTCCACACACACACAGTATTCACCTCAACACACACAGAGTACTCACCTCAACACACAGAGTACTCACCTCCATGTTTTGAAGGCTCTTTGCACACAGCTCAGTAGATAATGCTTTTTTCTAAACTGAAGGCAAAGGCGATTGGTCCTCCATTTATGAAAGCTTCTGCATAGGGCCAATTTGGAATACATGCTTAAGCAGGACATACATACATACATACATACATACATACATACATACATACATACATACATACATACATACATACATACATACATACATACATACATACATACATACATACATACATACTTACATACATACATACATACTTACATACATACATACACATGCATACATACATACATACATACATACATACATACACACATACATACACACATACATACATACATACATACATACATACTTACATACATACATACATACACACATACATACATACATACACATACATACATACATACATACACATACATACATACATACATACATACATACATACTTACATACATACACACATACATACATACATACATACATACACACACACATGCATACATACATACATACACACATACACATACATACATACATACATACATGCATACATACATACATACATACATACATACATACATACATACATACATACATACATACATACATACATACATACATACATACATACATACACACACACACTACACCTATGTAAATACATTTATATACATACATATGGTACTCCACAATCAAGGAAATGTTTTTAAAATGAACAATTTAAGGACATGTAACTTTTTAACGTTGCTAAACATTCCAAATTAAACCTAATAAAAGATTTGATTTTAGAGCTGCAACATTTTATTTCCACTGACTTAATACATAATGATTGACCACTCCTTTCAAGTTAATAATTACTGGTCTAACTATTAGTGATTGCTGACATATACAGGTATTACACACTTGCACACTCGTAGATGGAGTACATATAGATGTGCAGCTTGCACTGACAATGCAAACTTTATCAGGGGGTGGGGCTAGAACATGCCAGGAACGTTCTGGCATTGGATCTGACCAATTGAATGCCAAGTCATGTCAGATGTAGGATAGCGCTGGTCTCAGCCATGCTTAGGTGCATGAATGGTTGAGCTGCACACTTGCAAAGACCCAAGTTCTGAAAGTTCCTGTGACTGGTGGCACACATTGCCAGCCCAGTTCACACGCTTACTTTGTTCTGCTTCCCTGCTTCCTAGTGCTGTAGCTGTGCCTGCTTCCTAGTGGTGTAGCTATGCCTGCTTCCTAGTGATGTAGCTGTGCCTTCCTAGCGATGTAGCTATGCCTGCTTCCTAGTGATGTAGCTATGCCTGCTTCCTAGTGATGTAACTGTGCCTGCTTCCTAGTGATGTAGCTGTGCCTGCTTCCTAGTGATGTAGCTGTGCCTGCTTCCTAGTGATGTAGCTATGCCTGCTTCCTAGTGCTGTAGCTGTGCCTGCTTCCTAGTGGTGTAGCTATGCCTGCTTCCTAGTGATGTAGCTGTGCCTTCCTAGCGATGTAGCTGTGCCTGCTTCCTAGTGATGTAGCTGTGCCTGCTTCCTAGTGATGTAGCTGTGCCTGCTTCCTAGTGATGTAGCTGTGCCTGCTTCCTAGTGATGTAGCTGTGCCTGCTTCCTAGTGATGTAGCTGTGCCTGCTTCCTAGTGATGTAGCTGTGCCTGCTTCCTAGTGATGTAGCTGTGCCTGCTTCCTAGTGATGTAGCTGTGCCTGCTTCCTAGCGATGTAGCTGTGCCTGCTTCCTAGTGATGTAGCTGTGCCTGCTTCCTAGCGATGTAGCTGTGCCTGCTTCCTAGTGGTGTAGCTATGCCTGCTTCCTAGTGATGTAGCTGTGCCTTCCTAGCGATGTAGCTGTGCCTGCTTCCTAGCGATGTAGCTGTGCCTGCTTCCTAGTGATGTAGCTGTGCCTGCTTCCTAGTGATGTAGCTGTGCCTGCTTCCTAGTGATGTAGCTGTGCCTGCTTCCTAGTGATGTAGCTGTGCCTGCTTCCTAGCGATGTAGCTGTGCCTGCTTCCTAGTGATGTAGCTGTGCCTGCTTCCTAGCGATGTAGCTGTGCCTGCTTCCTAGTGATGTAGCTGTGCCTGCTTCCTAGCGATGTAGCTGTGCCTGCTTCCTAGTGATGTAGCTGTGCCTGCTTCCTAGCGATGTAGCTGTGCCTGCTTCCTAGCGATGTAGCTGTGCCTGCTTCCTAGTGATGTAGCTGTGCCTGCTTCCTAGCGATGTAGCTGTGCCTGCTTCCTAGTGATGTAGCTGTGCCTGCTTCCTAGTGATGTAGCTGTGCCTGCTTCCTAGTGATGTAGCTGTGCCTGCTTCCTAGTGATGTAGCTATGCCTGCTTCCTAGTGATGTAGCTGTGCCTGCTTCCTAGTGATGTAGCTGTGCCTGCTTCCTCCTAGTGATGTAGCTATGCCTGCTTCCTAGTGATGTAGCTGTGCCTCCCAGTTATCAGTAAGTGTGTATCTGGCCATGCCCTATACCACTCCCAGCTTCAAGTTTGTGGGGTTGAGCACAGCCTTTGGTGCCCAGCTAAAATACAATGTCTGATAGCTTAGAAGCTGCCCCATTTTGGGATGAAATCTTGATTCTATATGTACTTGATTTTGGAGGGTTTGTTTATATTAATTGTCATTTCACCATGCACACATATATCTCTCTATGTTGCTGGTAGGATTTATTTAAATTAGCTATTTTCCATGATACCCGGTACACATACATTCTCTCTTTCACACACACAACTGTGCTCACTTCATTAAGATCTGCCGTTGGATGGAATGGATTGCTGTCTTGGTCCTTCTAGAGAGGTGCAGTGCCTGCACCCACCTCCTCATGGCCGCTCTCAGGAGCTCCCTCCTCTGAGCAGAAGCTAGTCTGGAGAAGAGGAGCATGTCCCCCTGGAGTAGGGAGGTCCTGCACATCCAATGGTTGAAGCTTGCTGTGGTGTATACAGGAGTGTGAGAGTGTGAGAGTGGGAGGGAGGGAGGGAGGGAGGGAGGGAGGGAGGGAGGGAGGGAGGGAGGGAGGGAGGGAGGGAGGGAGGGAGGGAGGGAGGGAGGGAGGGAGGGAGGGAGGGAGGGAGGGAGGGAGGGAGGGAGGGAGGGAGGGAGGGAGGGAGGGAGGGAGGGAGGGAGGGAGGGAGGGAGGGAGGGAGGGAGGGAGGGAGGGAGGGAGGGAGGGAGGGAGGGAGGGAGGGAGGGAGATATAAAGATCTCACATTGTAACAGCACCATTTCTTGCTGGGATCTGTACATTAAGCAAAGTTTCCTTAGGTTACAGTGGTAGATGTAGATCCTCCATGAAGAGAAAGCTTTTCTGCGGGAAACCAGTAGGTTAGTGTGTGGATGTATGGGTGTATGGATGTATGAGTACATGTGTGCGAGTATTTGTGTGGTGAAGTGATGCATGTGTGTGTGTGTACAGGTGTGTGTAGTACCTTTTATTTCTAAATCTCAATCTTCTTTCTAACACCCTTCTGTTGCCCTCAAGTCCCCAGGCCCTCTTCCACCTAGCAAATGCATTTTCAAGGTATCTTCGCTCTTGAGTCTGTTGCATTGCTGATCTGAAGGTATATAAATAACATTGATTACGTACATAAGATATTAATACTATCTTCATGAGCACACTGCACACTGCAATTTGTTTTGAAATGTAGAAGCGAACTTTGGCCAAACCCCACACACGTGTAGTACATGCCCTGTCAGAAATTTCAGCCTCACATTTTATGGTATTCCTCCATACCCCTCTCCCCACACCAAATTTCATCCCAACATGGCTACCTCCTCCCAGCAGGCCAAATGTCATACCGGCTGGTGACCACGCCCAGGTACATGGCTTTCCAACATCCGAAGAACATTCCAAGCGTTGCCTTCTTTTCAAATTGAAGTGCTTCCTTATGACAGTCCACTTGATGAAGTAGCCACACCCTCCAGCTTCAGGTGTTAAAATATGCAATGGACAGATTAGCATTAATTTACATTTATGCTGAGCACTAGACTCTCACACCTCACAAGCTGCAGCCTAACACACACAGAACTGCCTGTACGGCAATCCCATACTCACACGTGTAATGCCTTTGTTTGAATCTTCCTCCTTGCATGGCGTGCAGCATTTTCATACTTGGTTTGAAGGTCAAGGTGATTGTTGGCCTGTCTGGAGTGGAGCCATCTTTCCATTGACTTGGCCATCACTGTTCTCCTGCAGAGAAACATTGACATTGTTGGTAACCATAGTAACCCATTGCCCCAAAACAAGCATACTTTCTGTGTGAGTCAGCCTTAACCCTGTCCCTGGCCAGGCAACACCACTTGGTGAAGTGCCTGCTGAGAATTGCATTGTGCTTAGCCACAAGGAACTCCTCCAGCCTGTGTGCCAAGGTCACACTATTCAGCTTCTTAATGCACTGCTGTGGGCCTTACCTTAAGCTGGTTAGAGTCCTTCTCCTCCATACCTCCAGTGCATTTGCAAGTCTCCTGGTTTGTCCTATCTTCGTATAAGCTTGCCACTGCAGTACGGTAATGACGTAAGCCTCCGCACACATCATATACAACTACACACAAATACACACATGCCTGCTCTGCATTTAGCGAGGTGGTCTTGTTTCGGTATAAAATGGTGGGCGTTTCGCGCAGCTCTCCAGACAACGAAGTGTTAGCTCTCCACCCGCTTCTGTTCCTGCTTAGTAGCGACCCGTTGGAACGAGCGATAGCGACATCTTCAACATTTGAACTCGCAGCTGCACTCTCTACTGTAATGTTTACAGCTGTTTCGTCGTCAGACAACAAGTCTTCCAATTTGATAGGAAGTCGCTCGTATATCGGGAGTGACCTCAGCTCGTCGACTGTGAAATCATTCCTGCTCGGCCTTACGAGCAGCCCATCACTGCCCTCTTCAAAGGAACAGATAATGTCGTCAATGTCACTGTCGGCATCCGAGAGAGGGAACTGCAACTGCCGTACGGGTTGGCGGGAAACTCGTCTTGCGATTTTTCTGCGGGACTGCTCATGCCGATAAGGCAGAAGCGTTGAATGGGGAGAGGAAGCTCCGGGCAATAGGACTACTTTATACACAGGCGATGTGAAACTGGCCTCTAAATGACCAACGGCATTAGCAGTACCAGAAGCCAAGGGCGGTGTCTTGAGTGGATGGGTGGAGCTCATTGCTGGAAACGGGTGCTATTTCGAGCACCCGCTCGTTATTACAAGTAGCCGCCTTGCTCTACCCTCGCCTTCGATCATCCGAGCCTGCATTAGCACTACCGACCGGCGGGAAATTCTAATTATAGCTCACAATTATGACCGTTCCATAATAATAATATATATTCCGTCATATCCATGGTGGTCAAAAAAAAAAAAAAAAAAAAAAGAAAAGGGAAAAAAGGGAACAGCCCCAATATCGTCGTCCCATGTGTTCACACCGCATCACGCACTGAGTGCATCTCCCCTCCAAGGTTTGGCCTGTCTGGAGCGTTGACAGTGAAACCCAGCATGTCTGAAGGGTTCACTTTCTGCATCTTGGTCTTCTTCTTCTTCTTTCCTCCTCCTCCTCCTCCCTTACCCTCTTCCCCCTCACCCTGGGAGGGACCTTTGGGCTTTGTGCCCCCAGCTGGAGCAGGCAATGCTGAGGGCATGGTAAGGACGGGTGCTGGCCCAGGTCCAGACCTATCCTTTGGTCCCGACACTTTGGGCTGGTGTGGGGAGAAGAAACAGAATAAACGACGTCTTCTAACCAACCCACAAGGCTTATATTCATGAGGGCTGTTGACTCATGGGAGCCATTCCCATGGGGTTCCTATACAGCTTGTTCCTTATACAATCTCAAGACATAACACACTAATAAACAACAGCTCAAGGATACAATTCAAAGTACTAACCCCATACCAAGACCTACTGATTATCCCAATACACAATACTTAGATTTAATGATCATCCCAATAATTTAAAGACTGCCTTTGGGTGACAGATATTTTCAAACCCGCTGCCGAAGATGAAAAACCACAAGACAACATGCCTTTATCCCCCCCTTTCCCCTCCTCCTATCTCCCCCTACAGGTCCATATGCGACCCTACTTTTCCCTCCATTCTTCTCCAACCCCTCATTTCTAGCTTGCCCACTCATATCTCTCTTCACTACTACCTTTCTTTATAAATGCAAGGTCAGCATATCATAATGGGAGTTGCCAGAAGTATCGCCTTAGAGCACACTACCCACACCCCCTCAGAGCACACTATCCCCACCCCTCTCAGAGCACACTACCCACACCCCCTCAGAGCACACTATCCACACCCCCTCAGAGCACACTATCCACACCCTCTCAGAGCACACTACCCACACCCCTCTCAGAGCACACTACCCACACCCCCTCAGAGCACACTACCCACACCCCCTCAGAGCACACTATCCACACACCCTCAGAGCACACTATATCCACACCCCTCTCAGAGCACACTATCCACACCCCTCTCAGAGCACACTATCCACACCCCTCTCAGAGCACACTATCCACACTCCCCCCAAATAACTTAATAACCCCTCTGCCACTAACTGAAGATGTTGATGAAGCCGGTAACGAGGGAGTGTCCTTCAGCTTTGGACGCTTCTCTAAAAACAGTTTGGCAAAGTTCAGTGCCTCCCGGCTTTCTCCCACGTATGTCTTGACGTAGTCCAGTACCTCCTGTGTTGACTCCAAGGTAACCAGGAAACTAGTGAAGGTGTCCACTACAGGGAGCACATGACACAGGGGTGACTACACTACAGGGAGATCATTGAAGCACATGACACAGGGGTGACTACACTACAGGGAGATCATTGAAGCACATGACACAGGGGTGACTACACTACAGGGAGATCATTGAAGCACATGACACAGGGGTAACTACACTACAGGGAGATCATTGAAGCACATGACACAGGGGTGACTACACTACAGGGAGATCATTGAAGCACATGACACAGGGGTGACTACACTACAGGGAGATCATTGAAGCACATGACACAGGGGTGACTACACTACAGGGAGATCATTGAAGCACATGACACAGGGGTGACTACACTACAGGGAGATCATTGAAGCACATGACACAGGGGTAACTACACTACAGGGAGATCATTGAAGCACATGACACAGGGGTGACTACAGCAGACACTAACCAAACCATCACCATGACACTAACCAAGATGCAAACAGTGCATACATCATACATGCTATTGTAGATACACAGGTTCACACATGGCCTGAGATTATCCCTACCCCTGTCCCCAGCTGCTGTATCCTCCTGCCACACTTATCCCACACCCTCCCTTCAATTCATCACCTTCCCCCCCTCCCTCCCTTCTCTCCACCACCCCTCCCCTCTTCCTTCACACCACCCCCTCCTCCCCTCTCCCTTCACTCCACACCCCTCCCGTCTTCCTTCACTCCACCCTCCCCTCCCCTTCCCTCTCACCAGCCACATTTGCATCCAGCTTCTTCAGTTCCTGCTCACACCAGCTGTTGAACTCTGTACCGGAGGTGTTGACAGAGAAGAGCCTCCTAACCTTCTCCTCCTCCTTCTCCACTGCAGCCTTCTTCGAGGAGGGTTACTGCCTGCCTTTGGTGGTGGACCCCTCCAACCCTCCTGCCTCCTTGGCTGGCAGTGGGTGTGGCCTTGGGCGGGGCCTTCTTGGCCACACGGGCACACTCTTCCCAGAAGGTTGCTGGCTCAGTTGCATCGTCATCCACAAATTTCATGGTTGCCGTTGTCTGAAGGTTGGGCTGTGGGGTCCAGGTGGGAGGGGCTGCCTGCCTAGTGGCAGTGACTGCACTCCAATTAGAGGAATTCTGAAAGACGAAATTGAGGTTCATCACTCTTAGTGCCAACCCCTGCTCTTATTAGCATCACTGGTCTGCAGCTCTGGCCCCCACCCTTAACCCCTCCCCTTGCCCACCTTAACCCCTCCCCTCACCTTGCCCTTCTGTGCTGTGGGGTCTTTCTGCTGTTCTTGTTGGATTTCAAGGAATGACTTTGGCTTAGAGGCAACACTAAAATGAGAACAAAACATTTGTGCACATCATGTGATCTTCATGTACATCACATGACCTGTGTGTGCATCATGTGGTACCACTTATGTTTTAAGAAGTATGCCATGTTTTGACCTGCTATGACAGGCCATCACGATGGTCTATTATTATTATTATATATAGTTATGTTTATAGATACGAAGTATTATACCACCCTGTGGAAATGCCTTCCCACTCATTTTACATGAGATGTTCTGCAGCCCACACTGCACAATGCCCCCACCCCTCCCTCCCACAATTGCCCCTAACCTCACAATGCCCCCCCACCCCCACAATGCCCCCCCACCCCACT
>OX442426.1:8409723-8412668 GCA_949361645.1 Spongilla lacustris | reverse complement strand
CCTAGTGTACCAAGGTGGTCTAGTGTGGGGTGTGGCCTTCAGATAAGGTTACTACGTACATGTATTTACAGTTGCTAAGGCTCAAAGACAACATAGGTATCTTCATACTACATACTACACACACACCTAAACACACACCTACACAGACACACCTACACAGACACACCTACACCTGCACACGCCTACACACACCTACACAATCACACACCTTCACACACACACACACCTACACACAGGTACCTGAGTGTGAGGGAACAGTGTGCCAACGATCCCCCTTGTCAGGATCATCTTCTGATTGACTGTGAGAGCGCCAGTTCCCATCTCTCGAGCTCTTTCCTTTGACTGTCTGAGAACCCCAACTAAATGAGTTAATGATAACAATAGTTCCAAAGGGGGTGTGGTACAGGTGGGTGGGGTCACCACAGCACACTAAGCACAGACACAACTGAACCCATTCTTCCATGACGACCCATTCTTCTATACAAACCCGTCAACAGAACACATACACAATTGCCTGCCAGCCAACAGTGTCAATAATAGCATACTAGTACATCATCATCCAGATCGGTTTGAACGAAAATCATCACGTAGCTTTCACCATCACATGACTTTCACCATCACATGACTTTCACCATCAAAGCCACAGCAAAAACTGATCACCAAACAACAACAACAAAAATTTTTTTTTTGCACATGTGGGCAAACATACCTCTGGTTCCCACCATATGCAAAACAAAAATGGTAACATCACGTGACTTCAACCGTCCTAGCCTTTAGTTGCCCTGGCAACCACACAAACACACACATGCACTCATTGAGTGACACACACAAGCAGTGAAGCACACACACACACACACACACACACACGCACTCATCCACACATATCAGAGCCCAAGGTCTGTTGGTCTTTGGCCCAGGACCAAGTTTCATCCCGAAAGAAGGGTATGTCTGACCACACCCCCAAAGAAAATAACTAACAATTTGTTATTATTAAATTTATTTACATGTACAGCACCGTACATCTGTGTTCCATGTAGAGCACCGTACATCTGCGTACCATGTACAGCACCGTACATCTGCGTACCATGTACAGCACCGTACATCTGCGTACCATGTACTGCACCGTACATCTGCATACCATGTAGAGCACCGTACATCTCCGTACCATGTACTGCACCGTACATCTGCGTACCATGTACAGCACCTAACTACGCATAAGATAAATGATTTGATGGACTTCTGTAGTCCCAAACTGCTTAGAAGTGTTGGGGAGGGGGAAACAGCTTAAAGTTCTATCTCGCTGGCAAGGCTGATATCCACCATAAGCCACACCCCCTGGCCCTGGGCCAGATGCAGTGTACCTTGAACTGCATATGCATAAACATACAACAACATACACACACAACAAACACACACACACACACACACACACACACACACACATCCCCAATAAACCACACTGCTTTCACTACCATTACCACAATAGTATCAGAATCCCCACACACAGGAGGAACAATGAACATTCTCTTCCCAGAACTTCTGCTTTCTCCTTCCAAAGGTCCACAGGGACTTACCCTTCTGTCCCTCCCCCTCCTCCTCCTCCCCAGGATCGATCAATGGCCTCTTCGTAAGTTGAGTTAGAATTTCTGTGAAATGTTCCATCCCCTCTTCCTCGACCTAACGCAGAGAGCTCAGTCATACAAACATCTCCATAACAAAGGGGGCATTGTCACATGCCACAACCAGTGAAGTCTGTGTATATGTGTCACATGACCCAATGAGTCGAGTGTGGATATCTGTCACATGACCCAACAAGTCAAATGTACAGTCTGTCACATGACCCAACCAGTCAAGTGTGGATATCTGTCACATGACCAAGTAAGCTCACCTCTTCCACCTCGACCTCCTCCTCCTCCCCCTCGGTATGTCCCCCACCCTCCCTGGGGACTGGTCAGCGTCTGTGCAGTGTCACTGTTCACACCCGTCGACATCGCCAGCTGAACAAATAAAATGTCTACATGTGACCTAGAAACAGTAACCAGCTTCAAATGCCTCTTCATGATATGCCCAACCCCTAGTAACACTGGTATCCCTAGTAACACTGGTATCCCTAGTAACACTGGTATCCCTAGTAACACTGGTACCCCTAGTAACACTGGTATGCCCAACCCCTAGTAACATCATCTTCCCCAATCCTACTCTTCAAACTAAAAAAATAATATTGGCAAAGTGGGCTAGTGCCCAGACCTGCTCCTCTTCGGTCAGAAGCATGGAAGACAGTGGCATAACCAGCTGCGTTTGAGTGATCTGGGCCAGGGTGGTCATCTCAGGGGGCCTGCAGGTGTCTTCTGCAAGCAGATGCAGCAGTTCCTCCCGACCATAGCGGTATTCTGCCATCTGGAACTTCCTCGTGGTATTATTTGTAGGAGTTGCCGCGGGTTTCGAGCCTTGGTTACCCGCGTTATTGCCACCTTCGCCAGAATTGGAGCGAACCCTGCAATAAAAAGTAAAAAATAACTGAGATATCGGTTCCTATGCAGGCAGGCAACGTGCACATTAAGATTATCGCTTTTTCCCACAAAAGTCTTCGCACCTTAGCCTTGAGGCGAGGGGAGGCACTAATTAAAATACCTACACATGGGCTTTCCCTAAACGCTAAGACTTGACCCTTACCATTCCTGGGTAACGTTCATCACGTCCGCCATTGAAATGTATATTGGAGTTTCAAAGTGCAAAAGGGCCAGATTGTTCTTAGAACGATACACGTACACTGCTCCGGGTACTACGTAGTATACTGACCGACAAATTTATCAACAATTATAAAAATAATTAATTCGCGCAGAGTTAAATCATTTGTATACGATCTCGATGGCCTTGGTCGGCGAAAACCTACCCGGAGTGTCCAAGGGTGTGTGCTATTTAAATGGGGGCTATCATTGCCTCTT
>OX442426.1:8354723-8404723 GCA_949361645.1 Spongilla lacustris | reverse complement strand
CATGAACAGGAGATGCAAGCCTACAAGAAGCTTCGTGAACAAAACCCTCAGCTTGTGAAACAGATGAGTGATGTGGGTTCTCGAGTTCCCCCCCAGGGACAGGGCAGGAGACCCATGGGGGGCGATGAAGGTCCGATTGCCGGAAGGTCCCAGGGGTCTGGCCCTTCAGCTTATTCGCCACCTGCCTATGATCCAACACAGTCAGGTATGATGTCATCATGTTGGTCCAGTGGGTGTGTTTGCATGATGTCATGATTGGTCCAGTGGGTGTGTTTGTATGATGTCATCCAGAACACAGTCAGGTATGATGTCATCATGTTGGTCCAGTGGGTGTGTTTGCATGATGTCATGATTTGGTTCAGTGGGTGTGTTTGTATGATGTCATCCAGTGGGTGCGTTTGTAAAGTGTGTTTGTATGATGTCATCATGTGGTCCAGTGGTTGTGTTTGTATGATGTCATCATGGTCCAAGTGGGTGTGTTTGTATGATGTCATCATGGTCCAGTGGGTGTGTTCGTGATGTCATCATGTGGGTGGACCTACCCATTATGACATATAAACACACCCACTGGAGCACACAGACCCACTGGAGCGCACGATGACATCATAAGCACACCCACACTCACTGCACACCACACACATATGTAGCTCCGCCAGGCCTGCAGTCCGCATATTCAAGCCAAAGACATGATGCGGACCCGACCCAATCCTTGGTACGTTAGTGCGATTCCCCCCCCCCCCCCCCCCCCCCCCGCCTGCATACAAATTTATTTATTCCATTAGGGGGCTGCTAAGAAGGGGTCCAAGGATAAAAGGAAGTGAACTGTGGCCGTCCGTATACTTGTATCGTTTGCTATAAGTGTTCGTTTGTACACTACGTGTATGCGTCGTTTTTAAGCAAGATGTTTTTGCACTGCGCTTGCGCAAATGATTACTCTATGAATGTAAAAAATGGGCGTGTGCACGGAGACCCTCCCACTACTGCTGTTACTTCTGAGCGGACTTATCGACGCATCATCAGGTAAGCTTGCTGTTTTGTTAGCCAGCCATTACCATGTAACGACTGACTGGGTCGATGTGTCGTCATCGGTACGTAGCCCGGTATATTTGTACGTGTAGTACTGATTATGTACCGATGTACATATCATTGTGTGGAAGCTAGTGGGCAACAAAAAAATATGCAGAGCTTAGTACGAGGATATAACATTATGCACTTACTCCCCTTCCTCAGCTCTTTCCTTCTGCACGACCGGCACATGTGAACCCATCGTCATCGGCCTGGCGTGCGGGCTGGGTGGACTGTGTATCATTTTGTTCGTATCGTTCGTGCTCGCTGCAGTGTGCGCCTGCTACTACAGGTAACATGGTCCCCACACAATAGCCTCGCAAGCCAGACGTCGCACGACTTAAGTGGACTGGTGACGAGTGAAACGTACTGAGGTATGTTTTACTCGTTCCCAGTCCTGCATACGTCGAATTTATGGCTTGCGAGACTACTAGTACTGGACAGCCAAAGTAGTGCATCGTTATATATGGCGGTACATACTCCTAACCATTTGCAGGAGAAAGTCTGTGACATATGTAACGGATGAACTCAAACTTACGCAGAACCGTTCCAGCGGAATATTTACCAACCCGTTCAGTACATTTAAGGATCCGGAAGGTTAGGCCGTCGCACGTGATCAGTGGCTCGTCGATTTTATTAAGTTTGTTATGCATGTATTCAGAGGCTGCGGGAAATCCCCTGTACTTAACTCCGGACGAGATGACAGAGTTTGAAAACAGAAACAAGCACTAGCACTGCAGTACTGGTGCTGACTAGCTGTGGACCTACGTATACAGCTTCACCATTCCGTACTGTGCATTAATGGATAAATCACATGCATGCACGTGTATTTTAATAATACTAGTTTTAACGTGACTATGACCTTAGACTGGGTGTTCATACTGGTCTCAGATCCACGACATGAGGCTGGGGACGAGACTAGGTTCCACTATCGCAAGCAACCCAGAAGCGTCCAGTTGACGTGTAATAAATGGTAGCGGATAAATTATCCCTCCCGCCTCATATTAGTCGGGGTCCCAATACCACTTTAAAAAAATAATATTTTTGAAAAACTGCGCATGCGCATTCTGTTGGTGGGCTTTGAGCGCGTGTGCTATTGAAAACGAACATGTTGGCTAAGGAGATGTGGGACTTGTTGGTCAAGAGTACCAGATATGGTAAGTTACACATATGCTGGGGACTGCCAGCGTGTGTCGCCTGAGCCGCGGCTGTGTAATATGCCCTTGCGTCCTGTTTACAGGTTGAATGGAGGCAGGCGATAAAACACTGGCCCAGAGTCAATGGTACGCTTGTGTTCAGGTAAGTATATAGTGGTTGTTTTTCTGTTGTCCGGCGTTGGGCCTGTTGTGCGCGCGATCAGCAGCGTTTTTTTTTTTTTTTTTTGCACATTCCTTTAACTTAAGATCACTTTCTCTATCAACGTTAGGATGATGCATGAAAAGGAAAAGGTTGAACTCAATCCTCCTCGGTTCAAAAGTGGCATCAGCCAGCAGTGCAAGTTGTGACGAACAGGACGCGGACGCTGCAAGCGGGAAGACGGACGGCCACACGTGATCCAAGTTTGTCGTTTAGTTTATCCATAAGCATGCATGCATGCATGTGTGTGTGTTCAGTTGCACTGTGCGTGCATGTGTGTATAAATTCAGTTTATGGGGGGGGGGGGCGTAGGCGTTATGTATAAGGGGGTACCATCTGTATGTATTTCTGAACTGTATTTGCATTGTGCACACTCTTGATTTTGTCCTTGTACAAACTGTATACGTACGCGTTTTCAGGGATCGAAATACTTGGTGTAGTTAAAGCAAATTATGGTTAAAGTTTAAAGATAACTGTTCCACCTGCTTGTCTAGAGATCTAGCATGTGGGGCGGGCGCATTGTTCTGTGTTCAATTGAATCGATGTACATGTAGCAACGGTTACTTGTACAGGTACAAGGTTGCGGCAGAAACAATACCGCGTAGCATGTAGCACATGTTGCGTGCAACTAAAATGAATATGGGTAAAAGTTCACCGGTTCAGTGAGTTGCACGCCTGCCTATACATGTAGTTATGATAGCCGCACGCCTATAGTTATGATGTAGCCATTACTGACTGCTACATACATTCTGATTTACTTAAATAAAACTGCTAGAAGCTTTTTCGCTTCTTAGACTGACAAACTAAAAATGAAGCTAGAAAAATATAATTACAATTCACGAGTGTATCAGGAAAAGCAATGTTGGTTCAGCCTCAGAGCAATTTGGTTATCTGTACTAAGTGTGTGTGGTTTGGTGTGGTGTGCTGTGGTGTGGTGGTATGGTAGTCTCGTACCCAGACCCAAACGTACGTAAGCATTTATCGCTTAAAGTGGTCGCGCGACGTCACGGAATTAGTTCCAAAACGTAACAGTGTCCGTTCGCGCAAAGAAGACTGACAGCAATCACGTGGGTAGCGGCATGCTCGGTACGATTGTGCATCGCTGCGTATGTACTATATTTGTGTATACTCACGATCTCGTGTGTATGATTGAGTGGGCACTTGCGCGCGTGCTTTAATTAGCGTGCGCTTGCATCTGATATACAGGAACACATGGGCGTCGGAAGGTAAAAAGCATTGGTCCGGCAAATGAATAAATACTGATGGGCAGACCCGGAGGGGGTGGGTGCGGGAGGGGGTCAGACGGCTCAGACCCCCTCCCGCCCAGCTAGGGGGTATGGGGGAGCGCTGTAAGCTCCCCCATCGGGGTCTGGGGCTCCGCCCCAGAAGCTTTGCAAGTTGTGCATTATTAATGCCCTAAACCATACGAAATCTCACTAGCTCGCACGCGTTAAGTGCACGAAAATGCTATACAATAACCGTACGCCCACGCACCGAAAAAAGCGAAACGAGTCGTAATCGATCACGTGAGAGGTTTCCTCAAATATCTACGTCGCCCACTTCATATTACCGGTATTCAAAGGTAATAAATTCAATCCTTTCTAGAAGCTTATGACAATCACTTTTAAAAGTGTTTTTGAAATGCTTCACAAGCATCTTTCCAGTTCTTATATTAGACTTTCAAAATGAAAGTAAGTTCACGTTTGGCACTTGCCTTGAATTTCTTCTCTACTTCTGTCATCATGCATAAGTAACAAAAAGCAGCATGCATCAGTACTGGCATCGCGGCTGTGCTTTTCACACCACTCTGCTCTAAACGTGCACGTTTCACCCTTCGGAAACCGGCGACTTAGATGTCTCTGGCACCACGGCAGTCGCAGAAAAAGAAGGAACGGACAATAATGTCGAGCGAGTGAAATCCATTTCTCTTTTAGACTATGTATATTATTGTTATACATTATCGTAACAAGTTAGACGAAAGGGCGGGTCATCATGCCCATATTTGCTAATGATTTTAATTAATTAATTTATTTATTTATTTGGAAAATATTGGTCCGGCGGCAGCCAGACCTGCCGGACCTGTTCCGACGCCCATGGAACATGTACATCTTACAATATTATGTATGTGCTGGGATTCCACCTATCAACACGCTGATCTACTGTGGGGATATTTCACTCCGCAAATGATATCTATTCCTAATATACTTTGCAATAGCCATTCTACATAGAGAAAATACGGATAACATAGTCATGCTGTCGGAAGATACAAAATAATCCATCACTGGCCTTTAATGCGCTCTCATCCTAAGAGTTCAAATGCCGCTACCCTCCATGTGTATAGTTGTAATCGACAGAACCATCATTAACCCTTAAGAGCATGAATTCCAGTTTGACAATATAAGGTGTTCGCATTTTCTGAAATTTCACAGCTTGTGCAGAATGCCACAGACTATTTACTAGTATTGCGCGTTCATATTTAGGTTGCCTCATTCACGAACGACACTACTGTGAGCTTGTACGAGAAAACTGCAAAGCAACTACAAGCAACCATGTGCATTTTGCTTAGATATGATGGACCCTTTTAGTGGTGCTAGCGGATTGGGTGGTGAGGGTGCCCTGGGGGGCATCCAACGGGGATGCTTGTGGTTGGCCCTCTCCCGTTTGGCCTTACGACGTGGGTGCTCTCACCTTTTTGCTCTTTGCAGTTTTCTTGTAACCAAGACTGCTTGATGAGGACCACGTATTCATCCTCGTATGCAGGAATGTATAAGCACAGTATACGTGCATGCATATATACATACATAGAATAGTAAATAAAATGATAGTTCATGGGTTGACTTGGGCCTGCCCTCCTCACCCTCTGAGGTCTTCATTCCTATTCTTGTGTCCTGATCTGACGAATACATATATCGACATAACATTGCACTGCCATACTTGGACATAGCATTGCACTGCCATATATGGACAGAACATTGCACTTCATGCTTGCCTGCCTGGTCTCATGGCTCCTCCTCCTATATGCAGCCCTCTTCTCTGTCAGGAGAATGTCCACATATTGTATCTCCTGTGAAGGTGTGCAGTACATCAGCATTCCATGAAAGCCACACCCGTTCCCTACAAGCCACACCTGCTACCTGAAAGCCACGCCTAAGCACGAGACACCCCACCCACCTGATTGATTTGGTGGATGCCATTCAAGGCCAGCATCTGGAGTTTTAGAGTCTTTTTCTGAGACTTCTCCTAAAATGTTTGGCCATGAGAGCTGTACTCTTCAAAGGCCACACCCCATACACTTGCCTTGCACAGCTGCATCTCCTCCTGGTGCTGCTCCTGTGTGTGTGTAGTTATGTAGGTAAGTGTAGTGTGTACATGTGAGGCCACACCTCCAACTGCTTGGTCTGCTCTTGCAGAGCTCCACACTGCTGCTTGGCCTACATGTAACCATGGTGATCAATGCATCCATGGTGATCAATGCATCCATGGTACAAGGACATACAAAGTTTAATTCCAGGCAGGGTGCATGGGAGGCATGGGGAGGAGGTGTGATGTGACCACACCCATGTACAGGATGTCATAACCCACACCATGTCAATGCCTCCCACAATGCTTACCACTTCCAGCTCTCCAGCTTCTAGGAATTCCTTGCCAAGATTTTTTTTGACAGATTCCAGCTGTGATCCAGTGCACGTGAAAAATATCAAACTGTCAATACTGCATAACACACCTCCTCCCTCCCACTACACCACACCTCCCTACCACGCCCCTTATGGCTATGAGGCAGCAGTACACAGGCCCATCCCCCTGTTGATGACTTAGCCCCTCCCCCAACCCTCGCTTTCAGGAGTCCTGCATTAATGGATCCCTCCCCCCCCCCACACTGGTTGGTACATGTACACATCCACCTTGGAGGTGGTGGAGGAGGAGGATTGTGTGCAGGAGGTGGAGGTGGTGGTGGTGTGGCAATGTGCCCTCTTTGCCGCTTCAGATTTAAGCAGGGACCGGGCACGCCCCATGCGGGTGATGAGGTCTCCCTGCATGGTGGGGAATACAGTTCAGTACACACCTGATGGCCTGTGAGCATGGTGGACATTGAACCACCAGTGGTACCCTCCTCTATACTGATTACAGACACCTATGTTACTGCGTTGTTGAATACCAAGTCTCCACACAACCACATACGTTAGTGCATGTGTCTTACCTTTTCTCCGGGGAGGATGGCAGCCGTCAGGGTCCTAGCAGCCTCCTCCAGCTTCCCCACCTGGTCCTGCAGCTTATTATTATGGAAAGAGAACTCACAGCTGACAGCCACAATTTGACGCTTCATGTGCATAATATTTCTGTGGCCAACACACAGACCTTCATGCTTACCTGCCTGGCTTCATGGCTCCTCCTCCTGTAGGCAGCCCTCTTCTCTGTCCACATATTGCATCTCCTGTCAAGGTGTGCAGTACATCAGCACAACCTACATATATACATACATAGAATAGTAAATAAAATGATAGTTCATGGGTTGACTTGGGCCTGCCCTCTAACATTGCAGCCTCCACTTATAAATAGGCCACCCTCTGATTAGAGGTGGTGACGTCACCTGAGGCAACATTCCATTTGTGGCAAATCTAAGGGAGCAGAGGCTCTCCTGCAAGCAGCTCCGTAGAGGCGATATGTTAACAAACATCAGACTGCAGAGAAGGGAAATGTGTCGATGTGATGGAGTGGGAATGGGGATGTGATGGTGACAGCACCATGCATTATTTTGCCTTACGTCACAAAAGTTAACCTTTTAATAAAATTCAATCCCCCCTCTCCCAAAGGCTGTTGCATGAACTATACAGTTTCTTGCTGCAGCGCTGGAAATCGTCTTTTTCGCCAGCTCATCTTTTAATGTGGTGGTAACAACCTGCTCTTGCACAGATGCAATCTGATATATGTTGCTGAATATTTCGATTTGACTTGCAACTTTTTGTGACACCTAGATTTGTTTCTTTAATACTGATGGACCCTTTTTACTGGCGCTAGGTGGTCGGGGATTGTCAGACAAATTCTCCTAGCATAACTCACATTCTCCTCATCCTGCTGCCCCTCATCTTCCTCATCCTGCTGCCCCTCATCTTCCTCATCCTGCTGCCCCTCATCTTCCTCATCCTGCTGCCCCTCATCTTCCTCATCCTGCTGCCCCTCACTTCCTCATCCTGCTGCCCCTCATCTTCCTCATCCTGCTGCCCCTCATCTTCCTCATCCTGCTGCCCCTCATCTTCCTCATCCTGCTGCCCCTCATCTTCCTCATCCTGCTGCCCCTCATCTTCCTCATCCTGCTGCCCCTCATCTTCCTCATCCTGCTGCCCCTCATCTTCCTCATCCTGCTGCCCCTCATCTTCCTCATCCTGCTGCCCCTCATCTTCCTCATCCTGCTGCCCCTCATCTTCCTCATCCTGCTGCCCCTCATCTTCCTCATCCTGCTGCCCCTCATCTTCCTCATCCTGCTGCCCCTCATCTTCCTCATCCTGCTGCCCCTCATCTTCCTCATCCTGCTGCCCCTCATCTTCCTCATCCTGCTGCCCCTCATCTTCCTCATCCTGCTGCCCCTCATCTTCCTCATCCTGCTGCCCCTCATCTTCCTCATCCTGCTGCCCCTCATCTTCCTCATCCTGCTGCCCCTCATCTTCCTCATCCTGCTGCCCCTCATCTTCCTCATCCTGCTGCCCCTCATCTTCCTCATCCTGCTGCCCCTCATCTTCCTCATCCTGCTGCCCCTCATCTTCCTCATCCTGCTGCCCCTCATCTTCCTCATCCTGCTGCCCCTCATCTTCCTCATCCTGCTGCCCCTCACTTCCTCATCCTGCTGCCCCTCACTTCCTCATCCTGCTGCCCCTCATCTTCCTCATCCTGCTGCCCCTCATCTTAGGTAGAACTGCCTAATCCTGCTGATGAGGAGGCGGAGGTTCTCCATGCACTGAATGTTCTTGGTCACCTTCTTCAACACCTGTGTCATCTTAAAGGTGATGGGATCTCTGAAGTGTTATATATAGATATGTTTTTAGACGTTAACAGCTAATTTGTACAATTCTGCCTAATGACTACATGTGCACTAAAGGTACAAACCAGCTGCTGGTTCAGCCTATCCACTACCTCCTGCAGCCTAGTCA
The DNA here is from genome assembly GCA_949361645.1 of Spongilla lacustris. Lineage (NCBI taxonomy): Eukaryota > Metazoa > Porifera > Demospongiae > Spongillida > Spongillidae > Spongilla > Spongilla lacustris. Next base: position 8,396,159 of record OX442426.1, on the reverse strand, counting down.
CCTCTGCCTGCAGCCTAGTCACCTCTGCCTGCAGCCTAGTCACCTCTGCCTGCAGCCTAGTCACCTCTGCCTGCAGCCTAGTCACCTCTGCCTGCAGCCTAGTCACCTCTGCCTGCAGCCTAGTCACCTCTGCCTGCAGCCTAGTCACCTCTGCCTGCAGCCTAGTCACCTCTGCCTCTTGGAAAATTTACCTGCAGACGTGACAGTATCATGCAGCAAACACCACGTAATATTCATCACTGCTGTGTTTGGTACATATTCATGTAACTTAATGAATGAGTTCTTACTGTTAAGTTAGGTTCAGGTGGGTCAGTGGTGTCATCCTTTCCTGTTCCTTTCCCACCTCCCCCACCTCCCCCACCTCCTCCTCCTGTTTTCTTTGGAGGGGCTGTAGTCTGTGGTGCACAACACAGGATACCATGGCAACCAGTTTAGTACAACTCTTGCTCATATATGCCTGGCTATGGACCCTTTTAGTGGTGCTAGCGGATTGGGTGGTAAGGGTGCCCTGGGGGGCATCCAACGGGGATGCTTGTGGTTGGCCCTCTCCCATTTGGCCATATATGCCTGGCTATGGACTCTTTTTGGAAAGCGTGAGCGCAAGCATTTAGCACACAGGTAGGGTTTGTCCTCACTGCCAATGGCAGGAGCAATTGCTTGCTTTTGGCGATATGCCCAAGTCATCCCTTGTTGCTTTTTAGTCCTGGGAAGCAATTCTGTGAACTTCTGTATTCTTGTAGGATGGCCTGCCTGGATACAAGGTTGAAGGCACACGTAGTTATCCTGCCCCTCCATAACCCCCCCTGCAGCTCTTGGCGTGCCTCGTGAGCCGCTCCTTAAGGTAGAAGCCCTTCTGGCACACCTTACAGTGACAGTTGATCACCCCCAGGTGCTTGTCAGCCTCATGTTTCCTCCTGGACTCCATCCTCTGGTACTCTTTGTGGCAATACCGACACTTGAATTTTTGGTGAAATCTTGTCTAATTATCTTGCGTTAGTTATCTTACGTTAGTTTGTGCTTCTACCAACCTGTTAAAATATTTGTATTTGTATCATCCTCTCCAACAGTCAGAAGTTCGCTGTTTACTGTGGGGATATTATATCACTCCCTAAATGATATCTATTCCTAATATACTTTGCAATAGCCATTCTACATAGAGAAAATACGGATAACATAGTCATGCTGTCGGAAGATACAAAATAATCCATCACTGGCCTTTAAAAATGACTAACTTTTTTCAATATGCTGTTTTAACCTCTTTTTATTTTTAAAGCGTGAGCGCCTGCATTTGAGACACAGGTAGGTTTGGTCCTCACTGTTGTAATATTCAACACTGCTGTGTTTGGTACATATTCATGTAACTTAATGAGTGAGTTCTTACTGTTAAGTTAGGTTCAGGTGGGTCAGTGGTGTCATCCTTTCTTGTTCCTTTCCCACCTCCCCCACCTCCTTCTCCTGTCTCCTTTGGAGGGGCTTTAGTCCGTGGTGCACAACACAGGATACCATGGCAACCAGCTCAGTACATAGCTCATATATGCCTGGCTATGGACCCTTTTAGTGGTGCTAGCGGATTGGGTGGTAAGGGTGCCCTGGGGGGCATCCAACGGGGATGCTTGTGGTTGGCCCTCTCCCGTTTGGCCTTACGACGTGGGTGCTCTCACCTTTTTGCTGTTTAACCTTTTAATAAAATTCGATCCCCCCTCTCCCAAAGGCTGTTGCTTTCTTCATATTCATTATGGTGTATAAAAACAAATACATGTAAGGGTGGCAGAGTGTGTTGTTCATGAGCTTCCCGCTGCTCTCTTGTTGTTAATAGAGGCAAATAAATTTAGACCTTGACTGACATGGATTGTATATATTTTTTTCAAGCAACAAACAACTCTTCCTGTTGAGTTCCCTTGCAAAATGGTATTTTTGTTTGCCAATGGCAGGAGCAATTGCTTGCTTCTGGCACAACTCTTTCCATGATGACATCCCCCAGGTAGCTTAGACTTTTATTAATATATTTTGCTTTCTTGAGCCTGACCCCTTCAGAGCCGGAGCTAGTGAGACGCCCAGGTCTATCAGATTGAGCGTTGCATCTTCCCTTGGAGGAGGGAGGGACTGGATCTCAGCCAGCTGGGCCTTCACCCACAGCAGCAACTCTTTCCATGATGACATCCCCCAGGTAGCTTAGACTTTTATTAATACTTTGTGCTTCCTTGAGCCTGACCCCTTCAGAGCCAGAGCTAGTGAGACGCCCAGGTCTATCAGATTGAGCGTGAGGATCTGGAGCTCAGCCAGCTGGGCCTCCACCCACAGCAGCAAGTCTTCATATAAGTTCTTAACTTGAATGGCTTTCTCCATAATTAGATAATAATAATCAATAAATTATTGATGCTTTTGTCTTTCATGAAAACCAAGAGCTTCATAGTAAAAAGATCTATAAATAAGTTATACCTTGTACAAATGCAGTTCAGGGACAGAAGCTCCTCGCCAACATTACCATTTCTCCCATATTTGATATATGAGATGACGATCACTTCCTAATATATAAAGACATTGCCAGCACAGTTCAGCACACAGTTCACTGTTTTTTTTTTTGCCGAATATCATCACATTCAGGAATAATCACACCACCCTCGTTACCTCGGAGGGTGGTCATCTGAAGGACAGACATTTATGGCAATGAATCCTGGTGCCTTTTTAAAGGTTGCATACCATTACGAAAGAGTCAATAGTATCATGGTGTTTCGTAATATGCTGCTTGTGGTGCTTTATAAAACTTCGTGCCCAATGGTCCCCAGGCATATTGTTTTTAAGTTGTACACAATGGCGACCTTGTTTATTTAAGATACTCTTTTGCCAGCATGCGAAGGTCCATAGTATCAAAACGAAACCCCCCACTCAGATACAAAACTCCTCTTCCTGTGGTATAAATAGCGTTGGGTGTCTGGCAGTAAGTTGTTTTGGATTCCTGCCTATGCATTGCCGATGTAACGTACTAATTGGAATACCAAACTTGTTCGTTTTATTTGGTGTACAGCTTTAATACTAAGATCAACTCGTACATCATGGCTGTGCAGGCGGGAGATCTCATCACCCTGCTTCTTAACTGCATACAGATATGGAGCAATATGGATAGTAGTGATGGGCGTGTCTACTCATGCTGGAGCTCATGCTTCTCTGTGAGCTCCTCCTCCTCTTTCTTGATCCATACTGACCATTGGTTGTTCAACTCCCTGAACCTTTGCTGCCACTGCAGACTGGTTCGTGAGCTTCTCATTGTCCCTTTTGAGGCCAGAGATCTCCTCATCCTTTTTCTTAACTGCACATAAGAGATGGAGCAATATGGATAGTAGTGATGGGCGTGTCTACTCACACTGGAGCTCATGCTTCTCTGTGAGCTCCTCCTCCTCTTTCTGGACCCATATTGACCATTGGTTGTTCAACTCCCTGAACCTTTGCTGCCACTGCAGACTGGTTCGTGAGCTTCTCATTGTCCCTTTTGAGGCCAGAGATCTCCTCATCCTTTTTCTTAACTGCACATAAGAGATGGAGCAATATGGATAGTAGTGATGGGCGTGTCTACTCACGCTGGAGCTCATGCTTCTCTGTGAGCTCCTCCTCCTCTTTCTTGATCCATACTGACCATTGGTTGTTCAACTCCCTGAACCTTTGCTGCCACTGCAGACTGGTTCGTGAGCTTCTCATTGTCCCTTTTGAGGCCAGAGATCTCCTCATCCTTTTTCTTAACTGCACATAAGAGATGGAGCAATATGGATAGTAGTGATGGGCGTGTCTACTCACGCTGGAGCTCATGCTTCTCTGTGAGCTCCTTCTCCTCTCTCTTGAACCATACTGACCAATGGTTATTCAAGTCTCTCAACCTTTGCTGCCACTGCAGCTCCAATAGCTCAAGAGCCTGCAGCACAGATGTGCACAAAGCACTAATCATTACATGTAATACATTATCGTTACCACCACGTGGGAATACTTTTAATGGTTTCTTTGGGGCACATGCACAGCTTATGTACTAACATGATGATAACACCTATTTTTCTATGCCTTTTGTACCTATGGTACGATTATGGCGGCATTGAATCACTCCCAGTCTGGGCAAACCATTTTTAACTCTTTAACATAATGGTGTCCAAACCAATGGTGAGTTTTCACAATACGCAATAGTGTCAACTATATGTGGCCACACCGGCCTCCATTTCTACGTTTCCATTTCTTAGACCAACCGTATGGATGCACAGCTTCAGCCTGTAGCTGTACCTGCTTATGTCATTATTTTTCAGTCCTGTTGTTTGATTTGGCCAACACCCTCCTTGCAAATTCTTATGCATCAAATCTGTCTAGGAACTTGTCAAGAGGCTCGCAGCCTCCTCCCACCCTGACCATGGCTGAGCCTCGTAGAACACGTACAAGCTTCTCAGAATGTCAACTGCAAAAGACCATATTATGAGAACTCTCAAGAACATGGACAGACAAATGGTCTGTCCTCACTGTCACAAATTGTTGTGTCTCTGAGTTTTAGCAGAAGGAAAATCCATGTTACCAAATTCATGTCAATGGTAATAATAATAATAATAACAACAGCCACTGAAGGCAGAAAGCACAGGGCCAATGACGCAAAATGAAGAAAGAATAAACAAAACAAATTTTCCCAATCACATTATAATTGGTTAATAAGATATAAAAATGACTAACTTTTGTCGATATGCTGTCTTAACCCTTTTTTTTTTTGGAAAGCGTGAGCGCAAGCATTTCTGACACAGGTTGGGTTGGTCCTCACTGTTGGTAAAAGGACAATCCATGTTACAAACAAAATTCATGTCAATGGTAATAATAATAATAATAATATATGCCCTTAGATAACCGTTTCCTCACACCTTTTTGGGCCTCCTCAAGGGCTAGTTCTCATGCAATGGTTTATTACAGTTTACTATAAATTACAACAGGTTCCCAGCCCACTCAGCTGCAGTACATGTACCTGCCCGTATGCAAACACGGAGACGTTGTAGCCCGTCCATGGCTCTTTGAATAAGTTCAGAGATTTCTACATACACTTGTAATTGTGTATGCGATGGTCCGAACACCTTGTCAAATTCAAAGGACTTCTTTGATGTCATTGTGCATACATATAGTTGTAGTCTCTGGGGTGAGGGAATAGCACATGATCTGCCCCAGGCTTGTACGGTTAGCCCGACTTGAATTACGTTAGAGTTACTTCATCTCTCATATATTACTTCAATAAGAACTGAGGGTGAACCCTGCAAAGGTTTTGTACCCTGGTTGATCAAAGTGTTGCATTTTTGTATGAAAATCAAGAGCTTCATAGTATGCTGGAGCTGTGTGTTGCCCTGCGTTTGCTCATCTTGTCCTAGAAAGTTTCAATGGAGGTTGACAGGCAGAGAGATGCAACACCACCAAGGGTTCTTCAACATTTCCCGTCTGCCTACAATAGTTAACAGATAGTCACAACTGAACCACCTCTTGATCGCTGCTGTTTAATTACATGTAGGTCTAATACCTTCAAGAAAACAAAGCTGGTTTATATAGTCCCTACCTTGGCCAGCGTAGCCATGAGATCTAATCATTAAAAGACCATCTCCGTAATTTCAGAGGGTGCCTGTAGCATGGTGCATCTCCTACACAGCTGAAAGAGCTGGAGCTCATTATATGCGTGTGCGAAAGGCCCACTTGCCCATCAGCGCCAGCATTGATGAGATTGTCATCACACGGATATGCCTATAAATGCTTGCTAGCTGCTCTAGTCCTTTTTGAGCGTAAGAAATGCAATACATCGAAGGGACACGTAAGGTGACGTGATGAGAATCACACAAATCAAATACTATTATAAATGTAATAAAAAACGTACAAAATGGTATATGTTCCAGTAATTATCTCAGCCAAAGAAAGATTTGTGTCCATTCTGTGAGGGAGACAAAGACAGTGGATTTATGAGTGTGAGGGGAAGATGGGTGTGGACATAGAAAGTGCAGTTGAGGGTGGTCAGAAGAAATGCAGATGTCCCTAGGTGAGTGTGGTATGCTGCAACCATCAGTGAAAAGCCACATACATGTAGATGATCTAACAACCCCCTGCCCCACACATGCTCTTAATTCACCTGGTTAAGCCCTCATCTGGACAGAGATCCTTGGCATGTCGTTTCAATTTCTGTGAGGAATTGGATAACACACACCTCAGTGATTGTTGACAAATGTGAACATCTTCCACTATCTTGGAGCTTCTGAACACGTTTGTTTACCGGGGGGGGGGGGGGGTGGACAATCCTTTGCCAAGTGCTGCCTGACATCTTCCAACATGCAGTTTCCACTCTGTTAGAATCTCTCTCCAATATCTTTTAAGTGGCGCATAGAATGCAACATCAAGTGGCTGGAGAATGTGTGTGGAATTTGGTAGAAGGCAGACAATACTATATGTTACGATGAAAACACAAATCTTGTAAGACCACCTCAGAGAAATGTGATGAAAGATTATCGCCTATTATTTATCTACTGTCTTACTGATTGGGTTAGGACGTAGACCATATGATACCTCAAAGTACATGTAGCTAGGGTATCAGCCTGGGGCTGAGAAGCACCATCTGCAGGAGGATAGGAGGCTTTGCAGCAAACACCAACCCACATGTGGTCACGTGAAGGTCACATGCATTTCCACACACCAATAAGCTTCTTTAAGCGATGAATTTTTGACTTTCTAGTCACCATCTGCCTGTGGAGGACGTTTTGAATGCTCTCTGAGGCCAGCCATTTGAATGGCAGTCTCACTCCTGAGGATCCCTCCTGGTTGAAGTCTTAGTAGAATTCATGACATGTTCTGGGTAGCATTTAGCAATGGCTGCCCTCATCTCGGCCTACATGTATAACCAATAAGTTAAGCGACTTTTGAAAGCAAGCAACCTAAGCAACTGAAGTGTTTCACATCTAAGCTGAGAAAAGGTATACTGCCTTACGTTTACAATAGAAAAGAAAAAAAAAACTTCAGAGTTGTGCAATTATAGGGCCTACACACGCATGTAGACCTCTATGTGAACAAGCAGAGGCGGGTGATTTTAAGACGACTGACTGGCAAAAATTCTTCCTCTCCCTAACCCTACAAAACTCACCCATGCCACAAGAGGCGACTCCATGCATGAACTCGGTAGCCTATAACAGTCAGTAAAGGGCTATCATCACGTACACTTTTATCAGGCATGTACGACAGTTGCATGGTTACATGGGTTTTTTTAATTTAAAAACTTGTTGTGCAATTATAGGACCTATACACGCATGTAGACCTCTTGGTGAATCTGAGCATATTTGACACTATCCTGAAGTAAGTTAGATATCTCAAGCTGCAGAGCTTAACTATAATCACACTTCAATATTATTATAGTGTTAGTGCCACAGTTTGCAGACAACCTCATTTATAGCATTTACAAAAGCCACACGAGTTCCATTAGCCGTGTGGAGTTTGTTTCCTGCAAGATGGAGAGAAAGCTAGTTAGATATCTTACATTAGTTTGTGCTTCTACCAACCTGGGGGGGGGGGGGGGGGGGGGGGGGGCAGGTAAGGCTGTACCAATACTCCAGCCAATATGTGATATCAGACCATGTTAGTGGTCATATTGTGCATGGATCCATCTGAAGACAATACTTTACATATGGGTGGTGATATCACATGGCAAGGATACCAAATGTAATGGACAAAGATCATCTAATCATCTATAGTGCACTTATCTAGCTGCTGAAACAATGTCACATGTGGGTATGACACAGTCCTAGAGGTGAACTGTAGATAAGATTCTGCAGTGTACCTCTGTGGGTACCGTATTTCTGCAATTTAAAGCACATTCTCAATCAATCGTAATCACCCATGCCCATGGTATCAACTGTTATTACTGCCCCCACTACAGGCTCTGTGTAGACTTGTTTGGGTGTTAATTTAAATTCCCTTTCTGTGTGTCCACCAGACCCTGTACCAGGCCAATGGCGGGCTGCTCAAGAGGGGGAGGCCACTCCTATGAACTGCTGCTCAAGAGGGGAGGCCACTCCTATGAACTCCTGCTCAAGGGAGGAGGCCACTCCTATGAACTGCTGCTCAAGAGGGGAGGCCACTCCTATGAACTGCTGCTCAAGAGGGGAGGCCACTCCTGTGAACTGCTGCTCAAGAGGGGAGGCCACTCCTATGAACTCCTGCTCAAGGGAGGAGGCCACTCCTATGAACTGCTGCTCAAGAGGGGAGGCCACTCCTATGAACTGCTGCTCAAGAGGGGAGGCCACTCCTGTGAACTGCTGCTCAAGGGGGGAGGCCACTCCTGTGAAGTGTTGCCTGGACTTCTATGGGCACATGTGTACATGTATATGACACATGGGAAAGAGGTGAGGAACTTTGTTACATCTCCAACATTATTTGATGCACCCCCTTGTTCTATTTCCTCCTCGCACACACAAAACACTGCACACAACAAACTCACAAACACCACACACACACACACACACACACACACACACACACACACACACACACACACACACACACACACACACACACACACACAGGTGAAGCTGTATAATTAGAGGTACCATAATTTAAAGGAGCGGCAACTCCGCCTGGCTATTGGGTTGCGGAAGACCAGGGAGACATAAGATCAGGCTGAAGATCTTCAGGCAAAAGAACGGACACACATAGTGGTGAGCCCATAAGATTCTGCAGTGTACTTTATGCATTAGAGGCTTCAGTATTATGTGTGGTGGTATCGGGCTATGCTCAGTATTGAGCAGGCCACATGACTGCAGTGAGGACACTTCTACCACCTCATGGGTATATGCAGCCTTCGGGAAGGGAGGGGGGGAAGTGTGTGAGGGTGACCTCGTTTTGGGGGAGGGGGTCATTGGAACCCATCAACCACACCCCCCACCCCTGTGTACAGCCATGACCGACCACTGGAGCTATGCAAGTTGACTTCAGAGAAACAGTTTAGCCACTACATCACTGGTATCACTATTGGTGTGACCGTTGGATACATGTATTTTGAACGGTTGGCGTTCTTACACTTCCGAGAACTTTTTATATTGCATGTTGCAGTGCAGGCCTACCTTGCACCTCCGATGCAAGGAGCCCTCGTTTGTCTGAGGACTGTGGATACCATGTACTGCAGTGTCTACTGCGACAACCTCTTTGAATTCGCATCCACCCCATTAAATCCTTCCTATATTCAAGGGGGTTAAGGCCCACCCCCACCCTTTACTGGTTTTGCAGCCTTGTCTACATACATGCCTTAACTAGTTAGCACTCTCTGTATTGTGTTGGGCTGTTAGTTACTATGCTTCCAAGCCCAGCTTGTGCATGAAGTGTTGGTGGCGGATAAATTGAGGTCCAAAGCCTAAGACAACATTTGACTCTGATATAAAGATATTGCACCTACCACACTTACACTGTATCTTGTCACTTCAGTAGACAAAATGTCATAGCCTCAGTTGCCACTGGTCATATCTCGTACAGCTTTAATTAAGCAACTGCTGTCATCTTATAACATGTTATAACATGACAGCAGTTGCTTAATTAAAGCTGAAAACAGCCTCAAGAAATAACACCATACCGGTCGAGGAGGTTTTGTTGCAGAATGCATGGAGGGCCTCTGGCTTCTGATCGCTGTCAGTGTATAATACTGCCAGGCAATGCACTTGTACAACCAATATGGATCTCAAAGGTCTGGTCCCCCATTTAAATTGTAAGCATATTTAAGACTAAATGTATCTAAAACACTTCAGGCCATCTCAGTAAGCAACTGTTAAAATTTCATGATGTAATGGGTTATGCTGAAGACCTAGTAGTATATGGATCCCCCATAGCATGCAGGGGACAGCTCACATGTGGCCATAACAAAAGGAAGTACTAATATCCACCCTGTGTGTGCGTGTTTGTATGTTTGTGTTGTGTGTGTGTGTGTGTGTGTGTGTGTGTGTGTGTGTGTGTGTGTGTGTGTGTGTGTGTGTGTGTGTGTGCGTGTTTGTATGTTTGTGTTGTGTGTGTGTGTGTGTGTGTGTGTGTGTGTGTGTGTGTGTGTGTAATTGTCATGGATACCAATGGCAGTTTTTATTTTCACTTACTAGGAACTGTGGACCTGCAAGCAGCTGCAAACAATGTACTGTACGAGATATGACCAGTGGCAGCTGGGGCTATGACATTTTGTCTACTGAAGTGACAAGATATATGGATACCATTTTAAGGCAACTGAGAGATGATGCAGGCACCGTTGAGAAGCTGCTAAGGTCAAGCAAAAACCAATCACAGTTGAGGCAGCAGAAAAGCTGGCTCGCGAGCTGAGAGCCGTCAAGTATGTGGAGTGCTCGGCCCTTACCCAGAAGGGGCTGAAGAACGTGTTTGACGAGGCCATTCTGGCGGAGATGTGTGCTATTGTGAACACAAAGTGTCCCCCCCACCCCACACCCCCCCCCCCCCCCCCCACCCTATCATGTCCTCTTTGCTATTATCATATGACCTCTACCTGTGGCATCAGACTGTTTCTCAATGATAGGGTCTGGGAACGAGAGCGTGTGGGCTTCTTTGATAAATAATCGCGATCGCGCTGTTTTTGTAATCCATAAACAGTTCACAGCCAATCACGCGACCAACATGATTATCACAGGCTGCACGAATCATGTATCAGATGGATATAGACTAAACCGACAACCGACTTTCCTTGACTGCTGTGAACAGACCAGGGTTGCCGAAAGTCAGGCCGGGGTCCGGCCTGACAGCCCCGGCCTGCCAGGTCGGATAAATTGATGTTATTAAACAATTTATTAAAAATTCATGGCCGGCTAACCACAAAACATTGTGATATTATTAAACAATTTATTACAGAGAGCCGCAGTTCAGGGGGAGTATGATGCATGGCTGCTTGTTCCTGAGGCCCGAATCAAATTTCCCTATTGACCCTCTAGCGTGGTGGAAAATGCACGATGGGCAATTCCCCACAATTGCAAAGCTTGCCAGGAAGTATTTAGCTATTCCTGCTTCTTCAGCTACATCCGAGCGGGTGTTTTTGCGAGCTATACATGTATAAGCTGATTCAACAGCGCCAGAGATGGAACCTTCTCCCTCAACGTTTGGAGGCGTGTGTCATGCTGAAGCACAATGCATGGTTAATTGCAAGTATTTAGATAGCAAGCGCGCTGTTTGCATCACTGCATGTTACATGTATGTATCTCAGACTCAGTTTCTGCATCTGTAAATTGTAACCATTACCAGCTGATTGTAATAACTATAATAATAATTTATTGTTGCTATAATTATAAATTATAGCTATAGAGACATCGCAAAATGAATTAATAATTTATAATAATAACTGGCCTGCCGGCCTGTCAGGCCAGGGTCCGGCCTGCCAGGCCGGGCTGGCCTTCGGCAACCCTGGAACAGACCATGCATGCTAGAGAGATAATTTAAACACTGTTGGATAGAAGATTACAACTGTACTACTAGTAACCATACGAAATGTTTCTTGAATCCTGGACTCCTGGTACTGAAAACCCGCTTTTCGACAAACATACCTTAATGTATGGCAAAGGTACCGAATTTAGGAACAACCATATCAAAGGGTTAACGTTATACAAACACACAGCTGCATGGAGGTTTAACTTTAAAAAGTTAAACGAAATTTCTATATATAGTGCAGCCATCGATATTATACGGAATATGTATGGTGCAGCATAGATAAATAGTCTATGAGTGCACGTAGATACTGCATGGTAATTACGGCACTGAGATAAGCGTAAATGTTATTTCCATGAGGTCGCTAGCATGGCTATTCAAATCTACAGGGCTCATTCCGCGAGATTGCATCCTCAAGCGATCAACTTCGTATCGAACTAGTCTCGTACCCAGACCCAAACGTACGTAAGCATTATCGCTCAAAAAAAAAAGCGTACAATCAGAATGCAGAGCACCCGTGACGTCACAATCAGGGTGCAATCTGTTAATAAATTGCATGGTTATCTAAACAGTAGAGACAACGGTACTGTGTATTTCGCTTACCAAAGGTCCTAAGCAAAACGAACCAAAAAATGGCTGAGCTACACCGCCATACATGTACTTTCAACAAACTACAAACTGTTTGTAAGAGCGCGCATGACCCACGTTAACTCAAGTTAAACGAAGGTCGCTTCGTGCTGCTGCCTGGTTGTTGGCTTCCGTAACGAGTCTTACTGCCACGTTGTGTTTGACAGTATATGGCGGCGAAGCACCGCCCTTTTTACTCCCTTGTTGCTATTAACTAACTCCATTAATGAGACGTACACCCATTACGTCACTATTGGCGCGAAACTGCCTAGAACGACTTTTGTTAGGCTGTTTACCAGACCCATTTCTCGCGTAGCGGTGATGTAATCCATCCGTTACTGCGAGTGTGGGTCTGGGTACGAGACTAGTATCGAACCACCTGTCACCGAATTAAGAACTGTGTCATTATCACGCATTAGCATTTTTGTAAATGTCTAGTCTCGCGGGCCACGAGCCCACGACGTAATAAATGGATATTACGTCATGGCCCGCGCGCGAAACTAGGTCTTAATAAAGGAGGAGTTTCCCACGAGCTTGGATCCTCAACCGGCCGTGCGGCTGTTTAAATTTTAAATGGTGGCTGCATATTAATGCGTTGAGGTTTGGCATGAACAGCGTACGTACAAGAGTTCTTCACGCGTCATATCATGCAATAATACTACGTTGCACGGCAGTCTGAAGTTAACAACACTAAGTTAAAAAACTGAATCACATGTTCTATACTAGTAATGGCCCTCATCGCCAGAAGATACCTACCCAGTGGCGGATCCAGGGGGGGGTTGGGGGGGTTGCAACCCCCCCTTTCAGACCCATAATGAATAATATTAACATTCACTAATAGGAAATTCCGAACAAAAGAGAAATATTCCTAAAGGCGCTTCCACACTAGCAAGGCAAAAAGGCTAACCGAATCGACCGGCATTGCATGCATTGCACATTAATTGTTATTTTAAAATAATGGACGTAACCAACACTCCATGAAATGAAATAAAAAAGGGGAGGGTGAGGGAGGGGGAACCCCTCTCTCCTTTAAAGAACACTGCTGGTAAGGTTGGCAACAGGTTATGGCAATTGGTCAAGTCTGAGGAGAGTCATTCCCAGAATGTGGATTTAATAAAACCAACCACCACTTGACAGCAGTGTTGAGCTCATAAGGGTTGAGGTGAAGTCCCATGACTTCAGAAGGGACAACTGAGAGCCAGGCAGAGGCATGAGGGGAGGACACTGAGAGAAGTCGTGCTTTGTTAGCACAGGACATGGAGTTGTAAAGGTTAGTGAACTGTGAGTTACATCAGAAAGGAGAGAGTGGACTGAACAGAGATTTATGTGCTACAATTGTTTATTAACAATGTGTTTCTGTAATTAAATACTTTTAACATCAAATTATATATTCCACCCCACCTAGTTCCCAGACCCTATCATTCCACCCCCAAAATAATAGGGGACAGGGCTAAGCAATACCGTGTGGATGTGTGCATGTAAAGATTAGCTTTATTCCATGCACATCCCATGCATTATGTAACATTCAAGCACCAGTTGTGTGCACACCAGTACACCATGAGCATGTGAGCAAAATACATGCAAATGTACATCCTCTGATTTATCCAACCCCTCCCCCACCATATGTCCTCTCCTCCACCATATGTCCCCTCCCCCACTACAGTGGTGTTCACCAAAAGAGGGGGAAAATGCAATAATGCACATTTTGGATTTTATTTCATGAATGATATATAATTATATCATGCCAATTACATTTTTAGATTCAGCATCTACTTCTGAACAGAATACATGTGCTTTAATTCAATTATAACTTGTAAACAAAACAATGCACCATAATATACAACTGCTGGTCAGGTTGGATGTTCAAGGCTATAACTCCTCTATACTTTGTAATTAAGCTACCAAATTTTTTTTTGTATGTACCCAATACAGGTGAGTACCTATAGTTTTTAGGATTTCTCCGTATATGGTAGTAAACGTGTAGCATATAATCATGATATTTGCATTTGTACTTATTCTATCAAGTATTCTACAAAATGCTTTTAAAAGTTACGTACAGTGCTTACAAACGCAAATACTATGATTCTTTGCTACATTTTTACTATGATATACGGAGAAATCCTAAAAACGGGTGAAAAATGGCTTTCAATGTTAAGATTTTTAACATTTCATGGATTGTTTAATGCCGATAGCAAGCTGCCCAAAAATTATTATAAATCATATGGATACCCCAGAGACCTCTCATTTAGAAAAAGTCAATTTTAATCCTTAAGTCAAACTAATTTGTCCGAATTCATACGAAGACCCCGCCTCCCTCTGAAAAGTGATACTTTCCTACCGATCTCCACAGCGAGTGAGACTTAAGAGCTCAACACAACACTATAGGTACTCACCTGTATTGAGTACATACAAAAAAAATTTGGTACCTTAACTTAACTTGTTTACAAGATATAATTGAATTAAAGCAAATATATTCTGTTCAGAAGTAGATACTGAATCTAAAAATGTAATGGCATGATATAATTATATACCATTCATGAGATAAAATCAAAAATGTGCATTATTGCATTTTTCCCCTCTTTCGGTGAACAACACTGTATATGTCCCCTCCCCCACCATATGTCCCCTCCCCCCACCATATGTCCCCTCCGCCACCAAATGTCCCCTCCCCCACCATATGTCCCCTCCCCCACCATATGTCCCCTCCCCCACCATATGTCCCCTCCCCCACCAAATGTCCCCTCCCCCATATGTCCCCTCCCCCACCATATGTCCCCTCCCCCACCATATGTCCCCTCCCCCACCATATGTCCCCCCCCCCACCATATGTCCCCTCCCCCACCAAATGTCCCCTCCCCCATATGTCCCCTCCCCCACCATATGTCCCCTCCCCCACCATATGTCCCCTCCCCCACCATATGTCCCCTCCCCCACCATATGTCCCCTTTCCCACCATATGTCCCCTCCCCCCACTATCTAACCATCCCTGTTGCTAATAAATATTTTAGGAGTGGAACACTTCCCATCACCACAAAGTGTTAGGCATACATGTAGTGAGATGAGATCCAGATAACTGTAAAAGACACAATGATGTAGTCTAGGGGCCACACTCTTCTTTCTCCTACAGAGGCCTCCACATGTTGGCTCATTCTCTCAGATGCATTCCAGTTTCCTAGGGATGCACAGCCACACAAACCTTCTGGCATCTTTAGGCTTGCCAGTTCTTGCCTGAAGGCTGCCATCTCCCGTATCCATGCCAACCTCTCACTCAGGGTCGACATCTGTTGAGCCTGCCAGTGCATGGACACAGAACTCCTGAAGTGAGCACTCCCTCACTCCAGCACTCCCTCACTTCAGCACTCCCTCACTTCAGCACCCCTCACTTCAGCACCCCCTCACTTCAGCACTAGCTCACTTCAGCACTCCCTCACTTCAGCACTCCTCACTTCAGCACTCCCTCACTTTAGCACTCCCTCACTTTGGCACCCCTCACTTCAGCACCCCCCGCCTGTGAGACTCACCTCACTGCTCTTCATGTGAGGAGAATATAGGGGAGGATTAGGTGTTGAATTTCAGACTTATTGGTCATATTGTACAGCATCATACTGCCCTCCCTCACAGGGATGACCCCCAGAAAAAGGAGGTGCAGATCACCACTACAGATTGTGCTAAATTGTACTACTTCGTGCTATAATTTTTACAATGAAAGAATTCTGACAAAACAAACATGATCAGTGTGTCCTACACGTATACACATACAAACATGATCAGTGTGTCCTACATGTATACACATACAAACATGATCAGTGTGTCCTACACGTATACACATACAAACATGATCAGTGTGTCCTACACGTATACACATACAAACATGATCAGTGTGTCCTACACGTATACACATACAAACATGATCAGTGTGTCCTACATGTATACACATACAAACATGATCAGTGTGTCCTACACGTATACACATACAAACATGATCAGTGTGTCCTACACGTATACACATACAAACATGATCAGTGTGTCCTACATGTATACACATACAAACATGATCAGTGTGTCCTACATGTATACACATACAAACATGATCAGTGTGTCCTACATGTATACACATACAAACATGATCAGTGTGTCCTACACGTATACACATACAAACATGATCAGTGTGTCCTACATGTATACACATACAAACATGATCAGTGTGTCCTACACGTATACACATACAAACATGATCAGTGTGTCCTACATGTATACACATACAAACATGATCAGTGTGTCCTACACGTATACACATACAAACATGATCAGTGTGTCCTACACGTATACACATACAAACATGATCAGTGTGTCCTACACGTATACACATACAAACACAGCACTAAATAGCAGAATATTTCAGTACAGCATTAGCATTACAGTCAGCAACATACACACTGCCATCTCCGGGATCTAGTGCTATACCGTCCAAATTAAGATCACTCACTTCATGGATCATGTTTCCATGGTGATAAAGTATGGATCTGAACATATTACTGACTAAGGCGTTGCCTTCATCATCAATGGCTATTTGGCTAGGACCAGCTAGTGGATCACCATATGTTCTGACATAGACACCTTCCTTGGTGAACACTTTGATTGAACATTGTTCTGTAACATGGCAACACATGATGGATGACTGCACACGCACATCACTTGTTTGGCTTGGAAGTTGTACTTTATAACATGAAGGTTATGAGGACTGTTCTGTACATGTTGACCATCCATTGCGATGACCAGCTGGTGAGGACCAGCAGTCTGAGGGGTGAGGGTGATGGTGTAGGTACCATCCCTGTGGTCCTCCACCTCTCCATACACAACTGCTCCATTATGGACCTTAGACCTAATCTCAGCCTCAACCTGTACACCATCATGTGGGCACCTCTTCCCATT
Source organism: Spongilla lacustris (assembly GCA_949361645.1). Classification (NCBI taxonomy): domain Eukaryota; kingdom Metazoa; phylum Porifera; class Demospongiae; order Spongillida; family Spongillidae; genus Spongilla; species Spongilla lacustris. Next base: position 8,379,173 of record OX442426.1, on the reverse strand, counting down.
CAACATCCTCGCCTCCAATTTAATGAAACATTTTCTGCTCCTTCTCATCACAGATTGAAATGTGAATTCACTTTTCCGAGGAACAGGAGGTGGACACTTCACTCACACCATGGTCCTTGTGGGCTACTGTGGTGCAGTCTCTACACACCAGCAACCTACAGGACTCACAATAAAAGTTCAGCTTATTGTCCTCATGGTAAAGCTGAGAGCAGTAATGGTCTCTTGGCTTCATGGTGGTCTGCAGTTGTTTGGCTCCCTCCTGGTCCAGTCCAACCATATTGTGTTTGGACAGTTTTCGATAACGTTTGCGGCGTTCATGGCAGAAGGTACACATGAATCGATAACATGTACAACAGAACACCTCTGCAGGACCACTGCGTCCATCTATACATTTGTCACAACACACCTCACTGTTGCTGACCATCTTGGACATGTACCCAGCTACCTCTACTTCAAATCCAAGGTGGAGGTTTTGAGGGAGAACACTGGCCCCTCCCACTGGGATGCTGGTGCTTCGTTCACAGGTGGGACATTTGAACGCTTGTTGGGAACCACATTTCTCTATCTCATGGTGGAGACATTGCTGACAGAAGGAGTGCAAACATGGTAGAATTCTTGGGTCGTTGTAGGGCTTGGAGCACACACCACAGAAGATGTCCTCCATGAGCACACTGTAAGAGGAATCTTATTAATGCTCACCATTTTATGCCTTACCGGGCTCAGCTATTTAGATACTTTATTTTATATGAAGCATTATTTATAGTTTCCATAGAGACTGGCATTCCAATGTTACTGGCGGGAATGTTTCAATGGCAGTGGTGGGAATTATGGGCGTTTTGGGCATTTCTTCACTGAAAGTACCTGAAACATGTATAATTTCCACCTCTGCCCTTGAATCGTTCTTACCAGTGAGTGTGTTGTAACATTGGGAATGGACTTCGTTCCCAGTCTAGTGAAACTATCTATACAATGGATTAATGTTCCCTATCAGTGCTCCATATGTAGGATTTGAAGTGTCGTGATTAAAATTATAAACCACTTAGACACAATTGAAATTTAGCAAGTGATCTGGATAAAGCTGACCAATACCTACAACGTATTATACAACAGCCAAGGCTTAGTGATGATAGAGATATGTTCCCAGATGTATAGAGCTCTGATGTGGGGAGAGTGTACGTATTAGACTTTGGATTATTTATCCTTAAACATGTATTATTGTAAAGGAAGCATTTTCAGACTGGAAAATATGATTTGTAGCAGCATTGCAGCAATGAGATGATGCAATTTATGAATATTGTTCAAATAATGAATGAATGCAACGTTTTTTTTTTTTTAATGAATATCATCCCTTAATGGTTATCGTTAAAGCACCCCTGGACAGGCTTACATGAAACTACATTTCCTCCCCCCCCCCCCCCCCCCCCTCCCCCGGGACACATTTGTAAGTGCCCCCTGGACAAGTTTCTATTATACCTCTGGGGCACAACCCCCCCCCCCCCCCCCCCCCCCCCCCCCATATCCCCAAACCTCCCTGGACAGTCACCATCTGTTGGATACGGTGTGCGAGCGCTAGTATTACACAATTGCACGTGCAGCCTATAAATACGCGAGTACCCTCTACAAGTAAACCGCATTCCAGACAAGGAGCGCGGGAAGTAGCTCCTGTTGGCAGATATTTGGAAAAGTGCTGCTCAATGCCCACACAGCGTCCGCACCACACGTGTCCCTCGGGGTGACCACCTGGGCCTGTAACTTATTATGGACAGAGAACTCTCTTGACTTCACAGCCGCAATAGGACAATTGACTGGGCTTAGGTTATAGGCAAGTGCACAGCCCAGAAATGACGGAGCTATCGTAAGTAACAAATTTAAATTACTTGCAAACGAGGTGACCGTACTATTAACTTAAAAAGACATGTATACCTCCCTCCTACACAATCCCCAAACTGCGCATGCGTAGGGTCAGGGGGTTATCTTCCGGGCGCGGGCACGCCCCATTTGTCTGATAATATTTATGTGTCAAGTCCTGGTACCACTGTGTGTTATGTACTGGTACCACTATGTGTTTATATGTCCTGGTACCACTATGTGTTATGTCCTGGTACCACTGTGTGTTATGTCCTGGTACCTGTATGTGTTAAGTCCTGGTACCACTATGTGTTGTTCTATGTGTTATGTCCTGGTCCCACTGGTGTTATGTCCAGGTACCAGTATGTATTATGTCCTGGTACTACTATGTGTTGCGTCAACTAGAGACCTGGTTGGATGAATCACTGTACATACAAGCAATAGGTGTTCATGAGTTGGTAGATCCACTCAATTTCAAGCTTGACATCTAGCTAAATAGTGGTCTAAAAATAGTTAGGTCGATGTCTTACACTTTCAGCCAGGGTACCTACGAGGCACCTCAACAGGGTATTCTGGCAACTGGTCCTCTGCTGGGACCAGAACAGGTGGGTCTTCTGGCTGGAGCTCCTCAGTTGGCATGACATCAAGGATGCCATGGTCTACTTGGGGTACTTGCCACTATAGATGACCACCCTGGTTGGTTTTCTTCTGGAAGAGCATCTTCACATGGAGCTGTGCACACAGCTGGCTGGTGACCATATCTAATTCTGTTTATGTGTACCGGTACAACCCTTCTCCGTGGTCCGTCAGAAATTTCAACATTCACTTGATGTCACCATCCAGTTTCCTTCCCAGCGAGGGGGGTCCAGCTACCCAGCAGTTGGTATAGACAGCCAGACACTGGATCATGTACTTTGAATGGGAATGGTGTCTATCTGTACACCCACCTGCCCTTGATGGGACCTCTGTGTATTCCCAAGTGATGCTCATTGACATGCCTGTGCATGTTGTATTTTTCTGGTGACACAGCCAGGCCAAGGGCAGGGGTGTGGGATGAACATGATCTGACCGGCGCATGCATGTAAATGTACACATTGGTTGGTGCTCACCGTGGCTGGTCACTGTCTGCGTGGGTGCTGAGGGGGAGATGGTTTGTTTTTTTTTCTTTCCATACACCCGTTAGATTCAGTGAAGTCTGCCAATCTGGGTCGAACTCACTATACAGTGACTGTGCAGGTTTACCCTTGGTGAAGTGCAGGGAACATATCCGAGAGTTAAGAAGTGACGCTGAGTCTTTGCGACCAATTGCCTTTCCTTCGTCTTTGTGACAATTCTAACTCGTATTCCTTCTTACCTTTGGTATCCTGTACAATTGTACCCTTGGCTACCACAGAACAGGGCCGGCGCCGCCGTACAAAAAGTGGTCCGGTTGTATTTCCTAGTAATAGTGGACGTGCAGGGGGAGCCGCCCCGGGGAGGGTGCGGGAGGGGGGCACCCCTCCCGCCCAGCTAGGGGGCATGGGGGAGCGCTGTAAGCTTCCCCATCGGGGTCTGGGGCGGAGCCCCAGAAGCCAACGCTTTTTGCGTTGTAAAACCCTCCAAAACTACGCAAAAAGTGCAATAAAAATATAGTACGTATACTATATAACTGCACTCACCGTCTATTAATTCATTTAGAAATTACGACACAGAGACATATATTTAATTTTATTTAAATGGTCCTGCGACTGCGATCAATGAAACAATTAAATGCACGAACAACTTTTAAAAAAAATTCACGCAATGCATAGCGATGATCATGTATATGATGCATGCACTATAGCTGTGATCTATATGCCCTGGATCCTCTACTATACGCCGACGCCGTAGTTATTTTAGGCCGGGAGAAAGTGTGCCACAGCCACAAGTATAGAGGGTATAGTGTAGCGTGTAAAAACGATATACAGGTAGTCTCGTACCCAGACCCTAGTACGTCACAGCTGCGGATGGATTACATCACCGCTACGGTCTGGGAAAGTGACTGCAAAAAGTCGGTGACAAAAGTTCTGGAATTCCAGAACTTTTTAATTGACCGCAGCCCGCTGGAATGTTGCTAAGTCAACAAGTAGTACGGCATAGCAAAATGGATTATGCTTGTACAGCTGTACGTTTTGCGATGGATGAACTGAGAGTGAGTACGTTGAAGGACAAACAGAAGGAAGCAGCTCTATTCACAACTTTGTTCGAGGCCATGACTGTTTCGTTATTTTGCCAACGGGGGTACGGGAAAACGTTGTGCTATGCCTAGCTGCCCTTCGTGTTCGTGGATCGACCATCTTCGAAAGAGAACACCTCGGTCTTCTTAGTCTATTGACGTTTGCGTTTCGCCGTTGGTATCTCTAATGATGGACCAAGGAAAAACGTTGTGCTATGCCTAGCTGCGTTTGTGTTCGCGATCGACCATCTTCGAAAGAGAACACCTCGGTCTTCTATTGTAGTTTACGTTTCGCCGTTGGTATCTCTAAGCCCTGAAGCATTGCTAAGACGCCATAACCATTAAAACATTAATATATGAATACTATTGCGGTCTAGTTGCCTATCTCTTGTACAAACAATTAACATTCCATCTGTCACCGACTTTTTGCAGTCATTTTTCCAGACCCTAGTTCTAGCGTAGCGGTGATGTAATCCATCCGCAGCTGTGACGTACTAGGGTCTGGGCACGAGACTAATATACAGGTGCGTGAGTATAGCTATATAAAATGATCATAGGGGAAAGGTAGCAAACGTGCTTAATTCTTCTTGATTCGTTCTTCAAATGTATTCATTGGCAATACACTTAAGTATCTAGTCACTGGCTCTTCGCTTAGCAAAAAACAGCTTTTGTTTTTCCAAAGCTTCGCTTCGGAAAAGCAAAGCGTTTAGGATGGTAGGGCTCATCAGGCAGGCTGGGAATTGACTCTCGCACATCGGCAATAGTAGCCATTTTAATGGAACTGTTAGTTTAGTAACTTTGTAGCTAATATCACGCTGATAGGTCCTGTAATGGATCAGACATTGGTCGCCACATGTAGTAGTATGTAAAGTCATGCATGGGTGATGCATGTACATGTAGATCGATAACATGTAACGGACGTGACGTAGTGCAAGAGCATACAATGATGTAATAAAATGGGTCCGAGACCGAGGCAGCAGGGAGAAAAAGTGGTCCGGTTAAAACCGTGCAACCGGACCGGCGGCGCCGTCCCTGCAGAATTGGTCAAACACTGATCGACAACGCATACTCCAATTTTTCAGCCAAGCACCAATATGGCGGACACGATAACGTCATTACTACGGTGGCCCTGGAGGTCGCGCGACCAAACATTGTACGACAAGCGATTTTTTGATTGAACAATATAGCGACGGTCCGATTCCGTGTTCAGCAGCGGTCCGATTCTGCGATCGATCCGATTCCGCGATCAAACGATCATCCACTTCCGCTACCGCGCTAACTAGCATTGATCTATTTTTGGGATCAAACAACGGTCTATATTTGGGATCAAACAACGGTCTATTTTTGAGATCGAACAACGGTCTATTTTTGAGATCGAACAGCGGGCCGTTTCTCCGACCGACCAGCCAAACGTACTATGGGATGTATAGGTGGTACCTTGCATGACGTCACGTAATTTTATACTACAATAATAGTAATACCAGTATGGTTCACAGAGACGACCCAATAGTCGACCGTAAGTTAGCATATCACTATCAGGTAACGATGCATGTACACGCACATGCAGGGCTAATAGTGCGATACTGGAGGCAGCAGAAGACAATCCTAGTAATACTCGCGTATCTGCGGCTAATGCACCACGTGGTTGTTGGGTTAGTGTGTATGCTGGCTACACTGGCGCAGTAGCAGTAAACTAACGGCATCGCTATACCTTCAGGCTAACATGGCTCAAGAAATGGCTCGCTGCGCTGGGACTTAAACGGCGCAACGTTGTGGAAACACGCCTTACACTTGTACATCAGGCCATTAAGGTCAGTACTTTTTGCCGGGCTATGCAAATACAGAGTGGCGTGACGTCTCCACGTGGGGGGCATAGAATGAACTTCAAACGTCCAACTGCTGCCTCGGATACCGGGCAATGTGGAGATTGCTACAACTGAAGTACCGGTACACCATTAAAAGGTGGCTCCATCTTTGGGCGAGGCACACGTGATCCTCCTTGACATACATCACTTATCTAGATCCACTGTGATGATGCTACTGGCCGTAATGGATCCTATTGCTTCACGACTACGTAAAGTGAAACGGCTTACAAGGAGAACATATGTGAACAAGGCAAGCGACCAGCCCCATGTGTGCAGCTACCTTGAACTTAGTGTTTCGTTGCAGGGTCCAAACTGGTGTTGGCACATTGATGGGTATGACAAGCTCAAACCGTTTGGTTTCCCCATTCATGCGTGTATTGATGGGTAAGTAGTCTCTGTATCTTGTTTCATAATTTTAACGGTGTTCCTCCAGATTTTCATGGAAGATCATTTGGTTGGAGCTGACTGCCACTAACAATGACCCTGATGTTGTGGTTAAGTTCTATTAGGATGAAGCAGTAAAATTGGAAGGTATGTCACATGCCTTGGTAGCATCTATGCAGCATGTGTTTGAGTATTCACTGTTTGTGTTTTGTATTTTTTATGTACTGTGTGGTTTTTGGGTGATATGTGCTGTGTGTGTATATGTGCTGTATGTTTGTGTGCTGCTTTGTGCAGTGCTAAAACAACTAACCCTTCCCCCACCTAGGTGTTTGATTGTCTTTTTGTGGTCACACCTTTTGACTGTACAGCTATGTGTGTGTGTGTGTGTGTGTGTGTGTGTGTGTGTGTGTGTGTGTGTGTGTGTGTGTGTGTGTGTGTGTGTGTGTGTGTGTGTGAATGTGTGTGTGTGTGTGTCCTCGCATCTGTGTGTTGTTGACTGTATTTGTGTGACTGTATTGCAGTGTTTGTGTGGTATGAGCATTTGAACTGGTGTGTTTTGTATGCTGGCTGCTTGTGTCAACCTAGATATTCCTATCAAGTGCTAAAACAACTCATCCTTCCCCCACCTAGGTGTTTGATTGTCTTTTTGTGGTCACACCTTTTGACTGTACAGCTGTGTGTGTGTGTGTGTGTGTGTGTGTGTGTGTGTGTGTGTGTGTGTGTGTGTGTGTGTGTGTGTGTGTGTGTGTGTGTGTGTGTGTGTGTGTGTGTGTGTGTGTGTGTGTGTGTGTGTGTGTGTGTGTGTGTGTGTGTGTGTGTGTGTGTGTGTGTGTGTGTGTGTGTGTGTGTGTGTGTATTTGTGTGTGTGTGTGTATATATATATTTGTGTGTGTCTGTGTGTGTGTATATATATATATTTGTGTGTGTTTGTGTGTGTGTGTGTGTGTGTGTGTGTGTGTGTGTATATATATATTTGTGCACGTGTTAGTGTGTGTGTGTATATATATTTGTGTGTGTGTGTCGTTGACTGTATGTGTGATGTGAGTGGAGCTGCATATGAACTGGTGTGTTTTGTGTGCTTGCATGGTAAAATCGCAATCCGTCCTCAACTAAGGAGGTCCTTAATTTATTGTGTTGATATGTCAGTCTTAAGCAGTGGTTCGTCATTGGAGAACCTTGTTCTCTTGGGCGCAGCAAATCGAACACTTCACAGCATCCCGCCAGGATAAAAAGAAATAAACTTTTCATGGCAACTATAGTATGCTGCTGTGTCCTTCACACTCTAGTTATGATGATGATGAGGCAAATGGCTAGGAGGGACAACATACCTGCTTCTCTGTAACATATGATGCGCTGGGTCAAGACATGATTTAACAGTTGTATAATAGTATGATATTGTAATTTAAATGATTTTATAATAATTAAATTGTTTCCACACTGCATGCAAGATGTCAAAGGAGGATTCTCTAGTTGATGATACTGTGTTCCAGGACCAATTGCGTGCAGCCCTCAAAAAGAGAGTTGCGAACTCTGTGCGGGTCGAACGATCATCGTCTCAGACTCATTCGTCTGCCAGCAAAGAGAGGTCCCCACGTCACCGACAATCGTCCTCAACTGGATCTGTGCATACTCCGATCGCGAATAATATAAAATACAAAACACAAACAGTGAATACTCAAACACATGCTGCATAGATGCTACCAAGGCATGTGACATACCTTCCAATTTTACTGCTGCATCCTAATAGAACTTAACCACAACATCAGGGTCATTGTTAGTGGCAGTCAGCTCCAACCAAATGATCTTCCGTGAAAATCTGGAGGAACACCGTTAAAATTATGAAACAAGATACAGAGACTACTTACCCATCAATACACGCATGAATGGGGAAACCAAACGGTTTGAGCTTGTCATACCCATCAATGTGCCAACACCAGTTTGGACCCTGCAACGAAACACTAAGTTCAAGGTAGCTGCACACATGGGGCTGGTCGCTTGCCTTGTTCACATATGTTCTCCTTGTAAGCCGTTTCACTTTACGTAGTCGTGAAGCAATAGGATCCATTACGGCCAGTAGCATCATCACAGTGGATCTAGATAAGTGATGTATGTCAAGGAGGATCACGTGTGCCTCGCCCAAAGATGGAGCCACCTTTTAATGGTGTACCGGTACTTCAGTTGTAGCAATCTCCACATTGCCCGGTATCCGAGGCAGCAGTTGGACGTTTGAAGTTCATTCTATGCCCCCCACGTGGAGACGTCACGCCACTCTGTATTTGCATAGCCCGGCAAAAAGTACTGACCTTAATGGCCTGATGTACAAGTGTAAGGCGTGTTTCCACAACGTTGCGCCGTTTAAGTCCCAGCGCAGCGAGCCATTTCTTGAGCCATGTTAGCCTGAAGGTATAGCGATGCCGTTAGTTTACTGCTACTGCGCCAGTGTAGCCAGCATACACACTAACCCAACAACCACGTGGTGCATTAGCCGCAGATACGCGAGTATTACTAGGATTGTCTTCTGCTGCCTCCAGTATCGCACTATTAGCCCTGCATGTGCGTGTACATGCATCGTTACCTGATAGTGATATGCTAACTTACGGTCGACTATTGGGTCGTCTCTGTGAACCATACTGGTATTACTATTATTGTAGTATAAAATTACGTGACGTCATGCAAGGTACCACCTATACATCCCATAGTACGTTTGGCTGGTCGGTCGGAGAAACGGCCCGCTGTTCGATCTCAAAAATAGACCGTTGTTCGATCTCAAAAATAGACCGTTGTTTGATCCCAAATATAGACCGTTGTTTGATCCCAAAAATAGATCAATGCTAGTTAGCGCGGTAGCGGAAGTGGATGATCGTTTGATCGCGGAATCGGATCGATCGCAGAATCGGACCGCTGCTGAACACGGAATCGGACCGTCGCTATATTGTTCAATCAAAAAATCGCTTGTCGTACAATGTTTGGTCGCGCGACCTCCAGGGCCACCGTACATTACATTTACGTGCTTTTTGTCATGTGACCATGAAAGAGCTCTACATGTATAGAGCTGCAGCTTTGCCGGCCTATTCATTCAAACAAATTGAGACAACTTTAGGTGCTATTCGCGGTACCAATAGAATTGTCCAGTTCATCAGTGCTACAACAGCGCTGTTTAATGAGCCGAAAGGGTGGATATTTAATCTGAAACTATAAAAAATAATATACAAGGAACAGGATTAAAGCCATTAAGAAATCCACACTCGTGAACGCTGAACGCCCGCGCAACGACTGATATTTGTAGCGCGCTTAATTCGTTCCGTGCATGTATTTTGTGTTTCTGAGTTTCGTTCCGCCGGTTCCGTGGAATGGACTGAGCCGGTGTCGTAGTGTACAATGTCCCCCCTAAAATTTGTCCCCCCGGACGTTCTGCACTAGTGTACAATGTCCCCCCGGACATTCTGCACTAGTGTACAATGTCCCCCCGGACAATCTACACTAGGGCAAACTGTCCCCCTCCAGGGTAAAATGTCCCCCCTCATAACATTTTATTTCATTTATGACAAGGCTGGGAAGCATTTCATGCAATCCTAATATGGACTTGCCCTGTAGAAAAGGGTGGTATTTTCAAATAAGTATACCGTATCGCACACCGTATCGCGCACAACGGCAGTACACGGAACGCGTTGACCGTCAAAGCTGCATGTCAGTGTCGTTCCGCCACTTGAAACGCTCATTGAAACCAATACTGACACACATTTAGAATTTCAGTATTAAAATTCCTTAACAGATACACAGCTTTTATCCCTTCAGTCGTCAAAGCTCTCATTGAAACCAATACTCACACACATACACGAACATTCATTATTAAAATTCCTTAAGGAGTGGTGAACATTTGTTGATGTATTTCATGGCGGAAATCTCATATGAGAGATTGAAATATCTTGAGATCAATAGGATCATAGCCTGGAAAGTAATGTCACATAAACACAGCTCCACACTGCTGCGTGCACGGCATACCTCAGGAAGAATGTTATTTAATGCAAAGGCTATTCCCAAACTTGGAAGTCCTTTTTCAATACAAACCTGTTTAGTAATATAGTTGCAGATTTCCCTCTTCTACATAAAGTGGAGAAACAGTACGTTACATGTATTACTGAATTAACCAACATATTGTACTCAATGTTATTACCAGTGGTGGAAAAGTATCTAATGGCCATGTATCCGCAACCTGTACTAAGTCATGATATGTTGGTTTTTTTCCTGTTAGTTTGATGTAGCATTCCCTCCAAGATGAAGTTTTCGTTGTACACAAGTTGCGAAGATGAACCTTAATAGTACATATAATTGCAAGAAATAAGAGTACATGCATATTGTACTAATTGCCACTTACTTCGACATACTTCAATATACTTCTGACAGTGTGTATAGGTATAGGTAATTCCCTGATTCAAACACGTCATAAATCTTTGCTTAACATATACCAAAGGCATACCCAATATCAAATTTTGATGATTTGTACTCTTGGATAATCGACTGTGTATTCGTGTGCAAGCTTGTAAGCATCAGCATTCCTTCACCAAAAATGTCATCTTCATATTTGTTAGACATGACAGTAGGCACAAGTATGTCACATTCCAGTGGCACTGAGTAGTAATATAAGAAACATCCAAATACAATCTTGCATATTTTGATACACATTTCACTGCCTGCCCTTACTAATAGCATGCAGCACACATACCATTTACTGCTTTGGCTTCTGCACTATTGCTCTCTTGTCTAGCTATTTTTGAGCTCAACATTTCTTTCTGTAAAAACTGTGCTACTTCTCTCTTTACCTGGATGCAGGAGTATTTGTCTGCACTGCACACATAAGTAACAATCACAAAGACATAGGATAATCAATTTAATACAATTCTTGCCTGCCAATGAATTCATTCACCAGCCAGGTTCTGAGAGAAGAGGAGTCTGTCTACATTTTTTAAATTTATGAGCATATACTGATCAGGGAAATGCAGGCAACATACCTGAAAATTCAATGGCTTCGCTTTTGCAATATGTACAGCAATCTAAGAATATTCGTTACATTCAAATATTATTTGTAGCATTAATAACCTTGCAAACAAATACACCACAGTCACTGGAGTTTTCCTGTCTAGGTGTAATCTGTGAAAAAAACTTCTTCATTCTAATTACAACACAAATACTCTCTAATAATAACCTGAGATGTTACAGCACTCCATTGATGTTTATATCAATATATGTATTTCTTCCACGAGTATTCTTTGAAAATAATAACAGAAAAATGATTTGCTGCACTTTAAATACAACATGTGCTATTTTATTAACTCACAACATTTCATTGCAGATTGATTTATGGTGTAAAGAACTGTTGGAGTCAAAGCATGTGATTGTAGTATTGGTGAAATCAATATTCTGCAGGACATACAAACATTATAAAACGATATAATACATTTAACAGTACATAACTTGCTTACACAGAGTATCCAATGGTTATCATTCACATTTATTGGAAGAATGATGGAAGATATCATGCCAAGTTTGTCCTGAAACGTTATGTGCAATTAAATCTACTCACTTACATTTAGAATAACTCACGTTTATTTCATTGCATGGATGTCTAGCCTTTTCATTCCCTGATAGAGAGGAACAATTTCTTTTTATCTTTCCCCTGTCAATTAAATAGCCATGCCATCTTTGATAAAAATATGTTGTTAAAAACATAATTTTTTTTCTTTTCTTTTTATGATGTGTACTTGACTGCTCCATTTCCAGAAGTTTCATATAAAAACTAATGAGCTGAAATTCAAACTTAAATTCAGAATTTGTATAATTTGCGCTCCAATCTGTACCTCACTGTCCATCCACTTGCCATCTAGTACTGCCATAATGTGCTTTTCAGTAAGCTTCCACTCATTTAATGCCACTACAAAATCATCTAATCACCACAGTGAAAAAAATGGTGCAGAACTGTGTAACATATAACAAGTTAAATGTAGTTGAAGATCGACTTAACCATTTTCATTTCTGGCTGATTCTGATTTTTTACTATCCATGGATTCATCTGTATCTGCAACTGTTAAATCTAAGATATAATTTCTCAATTACAGTCTATCTGTTGTATTTACAGAGAGACAAAAAATGCACATCAGTCTGGAAAAGGATTTAATGTCTCTATCACCAAAGTACATTAATACACTATAGATACAGAATACATGTACATGTACATGTGCATCTACCTTGACAGTCGTCATCATTGCATAACTGTTCTAATAGAGATGAGCCTTCTTTCACAATTTCATTTGCACTGAAATAAATATAAGCTTTTAAAGGTACATTATAAACGTAAATGTATGAGTGGTTACCTACAAAGCTGGTCACTTTCATCAAAAGAAGTTATTTTTTTTTCAGTCCTTACTACTGCAGTCATATTGAACTTAAAACCATATACAGCAAATGTTGGCAAGTAATAAATGTCTTCAAGGTATTGAATTAACATTGCTTCATCTATTTCAGTTGGCATACTCTGCATAGAATCTAATAAATAGAATTTGTTGTCCCCATTACAAAAAATGGTTGTATAATGAGCTTTTTCAGGGATTCGAATCAACAGAGATGTTGGATAGGACTGTGAAGAATTGAGTGCATCCATAATATAACCTTCACGATTCGCAAAGAATTGAATGAGTGTATTGTTAAGGCAAATCATGTAGTCACCATGGTACTGCACAGCTTGTAATAAAACTTCTATAGAATACCATCCTTCTGCATCTCGTAAAGGAGTATAAAGTTCTGAAATAGGCATATGTAGCTCTGAATAGTGCCTAGTCCACAATGTATCGGCTATATTGTTCAAGCTTTGAACATCAAACAAATCTATTTGGTATGCATTGTTTAAGGCACATAATCCACAAAGTGCTGTTCTGCCTTGAACTTGCATGAAGACTCCCTCATCTGAAATCTGATCAATAACTGTAGCTTGGTTTCTTGAGCATATGACATCAGATACATAGAGAATGTTACCATTAATGTCATTTTTTTGTTTATCTGTCAACATTTCCCATTGTTCAGATACTAATTCCAAGGCAGTTGAACACAACATGGCTATGATATCTTTGACAACTGAATTCGTTCTACTAACTTGTACTGAAATATCAACTATCTTATTGTGTGTTTTGTCTTGAAATTCATTTGTTTTATTTGTAGGAGCATTTGTTTTGTTTGATACTTTTCTTTCATGAAAACATTTTAATCTTTATAAAAATATTATGTAACTCAAATGATTAACAATCATAAACTAAACTCACCTAGACCCATTAACAGCATTTCTGAGAGTCTTCCCACTTGTAGGATTGGAAAGCTTATATACACCCTTTCCAAGAACCTCCTCCACCTGGTATGGACCTAGCCAGCGCTTTACCAACTTGTCACCCTTTCTGCCATCTTTCTTGCTGTTGCGTAGAAGCACTAATACCCCTGGGTTGAGCTCCACCTGGAAAATATAAATGTCCTCCATGGTCATTTTAGATTACCAGCACACATATTTATAATGTTTGGTATTATTTTCTCACCTTCTTATGGTGTCTAGAATCATAGTCCTTCTTCTGACGAGCCTGAGCGTCCTGTATGTTACTATGAGCTTTTTCAAACATAGACTCTCTCAATTCTGTCATGTGTTTGCTGAATAGTTCAATATGTTCCACTTCATCGTCACTGCATCCTTCGACACAAATATTATCACATATTTCATCATCAGCATCAACATTATAAATAATTTCACTTTCAATAGGAAGAATTGGTTTTCTGAAAATGTAAAGAAACACTAGTTGATCAGTAAAATGTACGCTAATTAAGAAATTACCTGCAGAACATAAGTTCAAAGGGACTAAACTTTGTAGATTTCTGTTCAGATGTTCTATAGGCAAATAAAACTCCATCAATAAACTCATCCCAATTATTTTGTTGTTTGTTAACTAATTTCACTAAACACCGTTGCAGAGTCTGGTTATAGCGTTCTACCAAACCGTTGGTTTGAGGGTGGTATGCGGTGCTAACTCTGTGCTCCGTTCCTAGTCTGCGTAGTAGAACATTGTTCACGTTGTTAATGAATTCCCTTCCTTGGTCAGTGATCATAATTTTTGTACAGCCATATCTGTTGTAATTAAATACATGTAAAAACATTACTGCATTGTAGTTGAAAAATATTTGGAAAACAGTATCAAAGATCATACAAAAGCACAGAATGCTTAGCATTGGTTATTAATGCTTATTCATTGTGTGTGTTATATGTAATAGTAGTAGGACTGTGCTAAACGTTTTTTCAACAGTTCTAAGTCAAGTATAACCTGCAAATGGTTTGATACAAAAACAGGGAAACCTGCTCTGCAGATTTATCAGGTAGTGCCTTAGCCTCTGGCCACTTCGAAAAATAATCCACCAGTGTAATGATGTAACGATTACCACTCTTGGTCTTAGGTAATGGTCCTATAATATCTACTCCAACCTACAATGAAGCAGTTAATTAGGTCATGTGGGTATGTGTGTGTTTTTTTTAATACGAATTTTTAACCTGCCTCCATACTTCCTGCTTGACTGGAACTGGGTGAAGTGGTGCTGCTTCCTTCACAAATTTGGCATCATTTGCTGTCTGACAGAGCTCACAGGTTTGAACAAAATCTGATACGTCTCTCCACAGAAATTTCCAAAAGAACCTCTCGGCAATTTTTTTGTATGTTTTATCTCGCCCCAAATGGCCAGCTACAGATATATATGTAAGAAACTGCTAGAAATTATAAGATATACTATCGGGAAGAGAATGACACGCTTCCAGTATTCTACTTCTCTCTTTCCCGCAGCGAGGAACCTGCTTCCATTCATCCGTCTTAGCCTTCCGATGAAATAGAAGGCCATTTCCCACCATGTAGCTACCAGCTTTTCTGCGTAAAGCTCTTTTTTGTACTTTCTCACAACCCTCAGGGTAGCAATGATTATTAAGAAATACGTATATTTGCTCGTACTCATCGTCCTCAGTCGCCATCGTCGATCACTCAAACGATACGTGCTAATTCATTATCAGAATCATAAAAGCATTTGCAAATGTTATTAATAACACACATATACACAAACAGTAAAATTAATGCCTTACACAGGCAAGCCTGGATTTTTTTGGCTGGTTTTGAACAAAAATTTGGGTACCCGACTGATCGGTTACACTATCGTCTGTGAACAATTACGCATCCGATCCTTGGAGTACTGCACGAATTCGTGCAGCAGTAGCATGAATCTTATCTAAGTCCTACCTTGTAGCATGAATGTCATTAACAAACCCTCATAGTCACATGGCGATACTTAGCAGCTGGAAAACTAGGGATAAAGAGAACTTAAGAGGCTTGAGGTTAAAGCCACAGCGACTGACGTCTGGTCATGATGTCTTTGAAGTACTACCGAGAAGAGACTTGAAGAGTCTGTGTTTTGCATGCCTTTCTATATCATATTGAGTTCTTGTTGTTTCTCTAACCGCTCACATTAAATTAATTCATTTTGCTGTGAAATCATGCGTTGATTTAACAATTGATTTAAAATCTAATAATTGATTTGATGCGGTTTTTTTTTGCTGTGAAAGACCTGGTATACGATGTATATTTGTACGGAAGCATACTGGCATCAAAATCTCGGTCAAATCCATCCCACAAACCGCACCGATTCGTCCCTATATCATAATAGAAAGTCTGGGGATTGTATGCGCTATTGCCGCGATTATATGTTCATCGGTTGCGTGATAGTACAACCTATCAGTCGGGTACCTATAGCTAGACTAAAACACATCCTAAATTAAAAAGCATAAAAACCATCCTTCGTCCTCGGTGGCCATGGGAATAGTGTAAAAAAAAAACAAAACTAAAACTTACTGGGATTGAGCGTCCAGGGTGGGAAATCCGAATAGATATGATTCTATCCTGGTTTTGTCAAACAAAACCCATGTTGACTTATGAATGGAATTGTTGCTTCAACATGGTTTTTTTTTCCGACAGATCGAACCACGCAGGGTATAACCACATGTATTCCCATCCTGGACGCACAATCCGGGTAGGATGGCTATATAAGGACGGGTTTTGTTAAAAACCAGCCTTAAATATCCAAGTTGGACGTTTATAACTGTTTCCTTTCATACACTATAGGTAGGACATTGCGCCCTAGTGTGGAGTGTCCGGAGGGGGGGGGGGGGGGGACATTTTACCCTTGGGGGGGGACAGTTAGCCCTAGTGCAGAGTGTCCGGGGGGACTAGTGCAGAATGTCCGGGGGGACATTCCGCACGGGGGGACAATCCACCCTCCCACACCGGCACAGCGCATGCGTGCTGACGAATCAAAAATGATGATGCTGCATGTGAATGATTTATAATATTTGGTGCATTTGCGCCTTTTGCATATTTTTTTCTTTCTCTGTACAGGGATATCTTACATCCTATCGCTAAGGGCATCGTTACGCAGATATGAGTAAGCGCGGAGACGTGGTGCTGTCCGGGTACTTGACGAAAAGTCCTCCGGAAACCCGAGCCTCCTCACTCATGCCATGGAGGAAGCGCTGGTTTGTACTAGCGGACTCGCAACTATACAACCCTGACTCCGAACGGCACGTTAGGATCGAGTACTACGCCAGCGAAGCGGAAGCCAATACCCTGGAAAATTCCAAAGGTAATGAACGTGATATGTGCAGATTACTGACTTGTATATAGGTATTTTTCTCCGCCCATGCGGAGTCTCTGGAGAGCACACTGCACATGAGAACGCACGTAGTAAATGTATATGCGCTCTAGTATACATGTAGCTAAAGGCATGCAAGCAGCATCTATCCATTAGTCAACAGTGCCATGTAATAAAAGCATAAAGCTGGTTCACACAATTTCACAGCCGGCGCCTGCCTATGGTCATAAAAAAAGTTCAACGTTCACACGTGAGGAGAAGGTAACTAAAAATGGCGGTCGACATCGTCGTTTCGATTCTCGTTCAGCGTGAACTTTGCTTCACAAGATCTAGAGGACAATGGTGCGTGCCTTCGTCGGCTGGGTGAAGCAAGAAGGGTTCTTAAACCAGTACTAGTGGCGTAGCTACTGTAGGGCCTGCTGGTATAGGCATAGGCCCACCGAGTAAGGTGCTTAAAAATAATAAACACTACTAGCACGCGCTCGATCTGGCATTACCGGTATATAAGTAAAAAATGAAATGAATATTAACAATAGTATACCGATCCGGATGTGCGCATGTATTAAATATCGGAAGAATGCGTAAACAGCTCCCTATAGTACCTGGTGTACACCAAAAGTCCAATCAGCTTGCTCTAAAGTATGTCCAGATGATATCGCATAACTGATCCCCTTTTATAATGCTGTTATACTGTTACAGTTGTCGTCTGCTTGGTCAAGTTCTGACTGTGAACAGACCTTCACTTTAAGAACTATGTTTAAGCATGGTACGTCAGTGTAGCTCACAGCTAGACAATCAGATTCAGTTCTTTCATGGAATCAATATACAAATATTTCGCAACTTTTATGCATCAAAAATGGGGAGCTTTCAGCGCTCCCACTACCCCCCCCCCCCCCCGGCCCCCTGCCCCTAGCTTCATGAGCACCACCCTCCCGCACCCCGGCTCTCCAGGCTTTCTCAACTTCAGAAAATACCTGCAATCTGCCATTGTGTGCCCCACCATAATTATCCTTACTACGCCACTGCTTAAACAGCGTCTGTTACGGAGGATTAATTCAGTAGAAATGCTATTCATATTAATGCTCCCGCATTTTGAAAACCCTACACCAAACAATGCTGCATAGCTGGGTGTACCATTACTATATACGTATCACAGGGAAATAACCACTGACGCGTCGTATCAATATTGATTTCTTTACGTCAACTCTATATATTATCTCTGCATCAACGAGCGCACGCCCACCAGTGGCGTATCCAGAGAGGGTGCTCCGGGTGCTTGAGCACCCCCCTGCCCCCTCGGCCAAAATTGTAACCGTTAATCATTAACGATAACGTATTAGCTGTGCGCCAAACAAAGGCCCCTACTTTTCGTATCGGACCTGAAGTGAACTGCACCCCCCCCCCCCCCCCCCCCCCCCCACTTTTCGTATCGGACCTGACCTTAAGCACCCCCCTCGCAGAAATCCTGGATACGCCACTGCCCACGGCACCTGACGTCGTACGTCACACTATGTGTGTTGCTCATCCATTATTGCTGACAGCAAGGTCAACCTTTCCGCAATGTAAAACTTCTTTTTTAACACCTCGAGATAAACAAAAAACGGACGAGAGCGAACAACGGAGGAAAGAAGGCGATGCCCATAAGCTCACGTGGTAGATATTTATAGCAACTTATTTCGTGTCATAATCATACGAAACAAGAGTGCGTAAAGTGACTGCAGTCTGCCGTCCGTTTCTTCCAGGCCAACTTCAGGTGCCTCTCTCGGCTACAGCTGCTCGCCGGAGATTTAAGGCTCGCGCTGTTCCCGCTTCGCTCGCCGTTACTGGGGGAATCCCTGTTGGTTTCGTTTCATAATAACATACATATACATATGTGCGGTATGTACTAAGTTACGGTAATTCGTAGTACATGGATTGGCATGTTATGTACATCCAATTTTGCAGAGTGTACTGCAGTAGACACTCCTGACTTCACATGGCAGCAGGCACAACTTATTGCGTCGTGTCTCCTACCACTCTCCTGCAGCATATTTAGCCTCAGCTGTCAATTCAGGCTTATCTTATGAGGTTTGTAGGTACTTGCACAACTCTATAGACCTTTATAACAACTTTGTTGATCCACTTGACTCACTTACTCCTGATTCTATTGACAACAGCTGTTCCACATTCACTCAGACGTTCCTGTCAAACAAAATTGAGGATTGTCAGTTCAAGACACTTTTTGATAACTCCACTCCAATCAACAGGGCTCGTCTATTATCCATTTCATCACCCCATGCCTCAGCTTGGCTATCAGTTACTAGCTCCATCCCCCAGCATGGGCCTTCACTTGCAGCCTTCTGAATTTCAGGTGGCGATAAAATGGTGACTCGGTATCCCAGTTGCTAAAGGTCAAAGTTGCTCTCAATGTAATGCTGCCTTGGATGGTTATGGCCATCATGCTCTGAGTTGCAAGTTGGGAGGTGATGTTGTCTCTCGTCATAACAGGTTGAGAGACATCTTCAATGATTTTTGTCACTCTGCGTGTCTTGCTCCACAACTAGAGATGGGTGGGTGGTCTAGGGATCGTACTCGTCCAGCTGATGTTCTTGTTCCAAACTGGGTCTTGGGTAAGCCAGCAGCTTTTGACCTGTCTGTCACATCAACGCAAAATGCACAAATTTTTCAAGAAGCGTGTGTGACTGCAGGTTCAGCTGCCTTGGCTGCCCAGATCCGCAAGCATCGAGTAAATGATGAAAGGTGCAGGGAACTAGGCTGCCAGGGCATGTATCCCTCTCAGTGCACATGATAACAGTCGGACATCGGACGTTTTCCGATCAATTTTGCTAAGTGTCAGATCAATTTTGCGTATGCGCGGTAAGAATGTCCGGACGGCTTTTTATGTCACTGGAAATAGCGGCAAAGCACCTGTTCAGACCGTTAAATTTAGTGTTAAAAAGTGGGCTTTGGACAGCGAAAAGATCCTTCCCATGGACGCAATCGTGCGCGAAAAACGGCCGTAAACGCGTCAAATCGCGCGGACTTCAAAAACGCCTTGATTGTGCAATAGCATTTTGCGTATTTACAAAGCGGTCCTGCGTGTATAGAAGTCCAAAGATGGTGTAATTTGCGACGCATCGCTCCGAAGGTATTCACATTGAAGTAAGATTCAGAACGATGCATTGCAAATTAAACCGTCTTTGGACTCTTCTACATGTATAGACACACGACCGCTTTGTAAATACGCAAAATGCGACTCTACTCAATTGCACAATCAAGGAGATACAGCGTTTTGAAGTCCGCGCGATTTGACACGTTTAGGGCCGTTTTTCGCGCATGATTGCGTCGTTTCCCCCTCCCCCTCCCCGCCCCTGATACAGTGACTAACATTCGATACTAGCAAATCAGATAGTACTATAGTCGCATCGCTAAAGTGTTCTGTGTGCATTCAATTTGAAGAAAATCTGCGCGGCCGAATAAATTTCAACGCAGCATTCAAAAACAAACCTGAGATCTGCATCTTTCAAAGATCATGCTGCTACTAATATGTGCGCGCACGCAATGCTACTGGATAGCAATGTATACAAACACCAAGTGCAAAAATTAAGGTACATTCTATGTCCGGTCAATTCGGAAACATGACAGGTCAATTAGGTAATGGTCTGACACTGTGTCAGGACAAACCCGAAACCTTATCATATGCACTGCCCTCTTGTGGTGGAGACGTATGGATGTTGGGGTACTGAGGCTATACAAGCACTATCAAGACTTGCCACCCGTTTGTCCACTAGGCAGGGATGTCCCAAGTCACTCGTGAACAATTAATGAAATCTTTGGAAGATTCAGTTTGGCCCTTGTAAGAGCTAATTCCCGAGCCATCCTATCCCGCTCTGTTCGTGTTAGGTAAAGTACAGTAGGTAGTAGCATATTATATTTTTAAAATAATAATTTCCATTCACCAATTATTTTTTGTTTAAGCTGATAGGTTATTTTAAAACAGTATTTTTTTTTTAGATCCATGAACAAACAGATACAAAGTGAGCGTAAGGATTTCCATAGCTGAAATGCTAGCAAGTAACAACTGAGCGTTTATGTAGTTCAGGACAAGCGGATGATCATCGTCTAAACGGTAACATTTGAAAAGAAAGTAAACGGTAAAAACTATGGCAGAAAGTTTCTATGAGGATTTGTCATTTTGAAGAGAATATAATAATTAACAACCCTTGATTTATATTTTTTAAATGATTGAGCACACTTCATACGCGGCATCCCTGATTCATCTATAAAATCACAAAATTGATTCGCCTTTAAGTGCTAAATAGGCCGCCGGTTGAAGATTAAATGTGTATACAATTTTTAATAAGAAGCTCCTTTCACATTCAAGGAGTCATTGATCTGCGGCTGTGTACTGAAGTGGTCGACAGCGAGCCGGTCAAGGGACACAAGTTCGTGTTTGACGTATGCACCTCGGAGAGGGTGTACCATCTGGACGCGGAGAGCGCTGAGCAGAAGGAGAAGTGGGTCACTGCGCTGTGCCAGCTGCTATTTGGAGAGGACCAGCAACGTCAGCCAACCAATCCCACGCTTCCTTACTCATGCAAAGAGGAATGCGTGATTTATGTGACGGACAGGTACAGTGAGTACACACGAGAATGTTTCTTGTTTGTATAATCCGTTTGTTATTATACGGGGAAAATCCCATTCATTCACGCATACATACACGCTTGTCTACAGTGCTGTCGTGGATGACAATGTGAGTCAAATGCTTTTTATATCCGTGTACATGTAGTACCGGTCATAGATTTATTGTGGCGAACTTTTGCTCATTATTCATGTGCACAGGTGAAGGAAAAGCCGTCGAATGTCAAGTATGTCCGTACAACTGCATAGTCACTAGTGTGGCGTGCATGTGTGTATCGTTCTGTGTGCATGTATGCACAACTGTGTGTGTGTGTGCATGTGTATGTGTGTGCATGTGTCAGTTGCGTCATTGTCATGCATGCATGTATCATATAGATATTTGCATGTACACTGTACTTGTGTGGGTTTGCACACTGCTATATTGCCCCTTGATAATGATCTCATTTCCCTTTGCTGCATACACAGAGATAATGGACACCACCCTCCACCTCCTCCTCCACCTCCTCCACCTCCTCCTTCCCCTCCTTTCCCTCGTTCCCTGTGCCCTCCCTCTCAAGATCGCAAGGCAAAGCATCTTTCTATCTCCGATTTTGACTCATTTCAGGTACCTGCAGTTGACCAGCCATCAAAATGTAAAGAGGGGACACCAGCTAAATTCCAACGCCAAACATCAGCCACAGGTGTGGAAGGTAAGGAAGCAAAAAAGCCTCTCAGCGTCGTGAGACTCAAAACTGACAAAGAACAAAAGCCAGTTGAGGCAAACCGCCAAGCACCTGAGACTGCTGGGAATCCGATGGCAGGGCTGACAAAAATTGAAGGTCACTGAATAATAAGCGTCTTAATTGTTCTGTGCAGACCATGCATGCATATGCAGTTTAACTGATAGCTCACATGTACATACATGTTGCTCACCAAATGTATCTCCTTGGTCCAGCCCCAGCTGAACATTTTGGCATTCAGTAGTATATGGCGCCGGTCCTTGCATTAAGCCTTTCCTTGTATTCTCACAGAGAGCATTTACAGCAGTGTTATAGATGAAGATGATCCTACTGGCTCAGTAAATAAAACAGGTTGGTGTAGACATATGTGCTTTGTTACGCCTTTGTGCAGGAACTCCTCCACTTTTATAAGCTCATTCTTAAAAGACACTGCAGATACAGTTAGTCACTGAACCATGATATGCTGTGTGGGCTGGCATTAGATTGCGACACATTGCCTGCTCAACATATAGCTTGCCGGCAAGCCACTGCCATTTTACCATCAAGCAATCATTAGTAGTGAATACCTATAGTGAATACCTAACTTTACAGCTGATGATTATGCACATACATCACTGCATTTAAAAGTGTTTTAATGGCTTCCGGCAGGCATCCATTCAATTTGTAAATGGATAGGACTGGGGAGGATTCAATGGAGGGTGAGGGGTTCCTCTATCCCACTGCCATTTCTTATTCTTACAGATGTTGTAAGTGTATCAAAGCAAAAGGGAAAAGGTGTACCAAAGGTGACAATCAACGGTAACGAAATACAAGGTCTGCACGAGCATCTTTCTAAGCATCATGTAAGAAAAATGCATGCACATGTAAGGAAGAACCTATATTAAATCGCACACAAATATGCACATGTATCTATGCATGCATGCATGCATGCACATTCACTTAAAGACCTCACTGGTGATGCAGAAGTATTTGAATACGGATGGCAATTACCTGCTTAGGCCCAGCACTAGCTCACAAGGACAGCTCTCCCTCACCGTGAGGCAAGTGTACATCACAAACAACATGCACACATTCATGCATATACTTTAAGCAATGCCATGTTGAATTATGATCAGATTTATTCTTATGTATAATATGATGGCAAATGCAAGCACCCACATTTATCGACAATATCATATAAACCTGTGCAAGTGCCAGAATATTCTGAGATGAGACTCAGCATGCCAATTGATTGCTAAACCTTATCGGAATGTGCTTGTGCTAGTCTGCTAGATAACAGGATTGAGAGGTACCAGTTCTCTATGCGTCATAACCATGTCAAATTAAGCCCATTGTCATTGATGGTTATGCTGTTAGGATTTCATGGAAAATCATGAGACAGATTCATGCACAGCACCTGCTAATGTAAGCATGTATTGAAGTACCTCTGGGATCATAACTCATGTGCGCATCATTTAATTATAAATTACATTGCAGTATCAAAGTATCACAGCACAGTCTCTCACCTTAAGGAGAGTGACTTTGTCATTGCTATCTGGGTCTAGTTAACATAAAAGTAATAGATAATAACATGCTCCAATATGCAATGCATCAGTTGCTCATTCAAATCACTTTTCTAGCCATCTGAGAGAAGCTTTAAATATCAAGATCAATTTTGATAATGGCCAGTTCCATGTCAATCCAAAGAAGCGGTTTGACAGCATCATGGAACTGCTTGCCTACTACCACGACAAACCCATCAAGATCAAGCAGAAAGGAGCTCAAGTCTACCTTCTCACTCCCATCCCTGTGGATAAGGCACTGGAGGAGCCATTTGCAATGGAGGCAGAAGCAAAGAAAGGTACACCCTCTCACTAGTGATGACTGTATGTAGGGTGAAGGCAAGACATTTTACCTCTCTCTCTCCCACACACACACACTCCCCTCAACTTCCCTCTTCCTCTATCTGTTTTCATTTTTCTCTCACCTGCCTTCATTTTCTTCATCTCCATCTGCCTCCCTCTATCATCCTCTCCCTCACTCTATTCCTCCTCTCCCTCTCCTTCCTCTCCTTCCTATCTCTTTTCTCTCCCTCTCTCTCTCTCTCTCTCTCTCCCTCTCTCTCTCTCTCTCT
>OX442426.1:8349289-8354523 GCA_949361645.1 Spongilla lacustris | reverse complement strand
CTCCCTATCATCTTTTACTCTGGACACTGAATCATCAGAAAAGAAAATGCTAGTTAACAACAGTGAACCTGCTGGTGTTAAGCCCCTCCCATCAATTCCTGTGAAAAATGTTAAGCCCCTCCCACAGCTTCCCACGGGTGTACCTCGCACCAAACCACTCCCCTTACCTCCTGCTGCTAAAGAAAAGCCAAAGACTCTACCTCGCCCATTGATCAACAGCCTCCAAGCGGACTCTCTCTCTCTCCCTGCAATAAAACAAAGGAGCAATAGCACATCCAAATCTGTCTCTAAAAAGCCAGAATCTCAAACTCTGGCTACCACTCCAAGTGGGCGTATCCCACCCCCCCCTCCACCTCGTCTCATTGGTCCCACTGCCGAAACATCGCCCCCCCAATCTCCACTTCTTCCCATACAGCCAACTGTAATGTCAGGAGCAGTACCACCACCCCCTCCCCCTCCCCCTCCCCCTCCTCCTTCTCAACCCTGCCTCACCCGTCTTCCTCACTCACCTCCCCCTTCTGCATCTACCCTCAATCCCAATGTGACCACCATGCAATCCAAACCCAAGGTTGGCCCCCCAGACCCCTCAGCTGGCCGTCCATTCAGTGCCAGTGACCTAGCCACTGGCAAAGAGCGTCTCAAGAAGAGCAGCAACCTAGATGCTGATAAACAGTATCTCAGGGGAAAAAGTGTGGATGCTGGAAAACAGAGACCATATTCTACTATTGGGTTGGCTGGCGTGTTTTCCAGTGCCATTGACTCCAGGCGCAAAGCAGTGGCAGATTCGGAGTCTGATGAATCAGAATTCGAGGATGTGGATGAAGAATGGAATGATGATTAAGATCACTACACTCCATATACATGTATTAATCTCTGAGTGCAGTAGCATATCTCTAACATTATGTCCGATTGTTTTGTTGTAGCCATGTGCATTTTGCGTGCCTGCTTGAACCTGTGATGTGTATGTAAATGTACAAGAATACTATACCCTTTGTAACCATGAGCAAGTGCTTTCAATGGTCTGGTGGCATTTAATGAGTGGAATCTAATTTAAGTAGCCTTGTGAATCTTAAAGAAAAATTAACATGTCATTGCATTTTACAGATGTCCTAATGATCCACAATGACCAAGTTTAGTAAACTGGGAGATAGCAAGAAATGGCAAAGCTTGTGTGAAGCTATCCCTGCTCTCATGGTGACATGTACTCACACAGGCCTGAGTCCAGCTCTAACATCACCCACACATGCTTGAAATACTGTCTTAGTTCCCAAAACTGCATCTTGGTACTAACAAGTAGTTGACATTTGCTTGTGCGTTTCCATATTCACGTATTTTATTCATTTAATTTTTATGTTTTACATGGTTACTGTTTGTTTAAAAAGCTGGGGGAATCGCCTAATTATCTCAAATTGATTGTGATGCTAAACCATGAAACTGATATTGCCCAATAATTATAATCTCAGCTAATCAGCTTACAAACGGCTATGTAGAAGTTGAAGCGATAAAATTGGAGCACAAGGGCCAATTAATGATTTAGCATACGGACATCCTCGTCCCCAGCATTATCACATGTACTCGTCCCCAGCATTATCATATAGAAGTGTTTTGACAATTTGATACTGCTCATTTTCCAAATCTGACACACTCCAGAAGTTAGAATTTAGCAGTTGAAAGGTGAGGGGCCTCTTGATTTGTTAACACTTGTCATCAATCATCAGCTGCTATAAGGCAGAGAAATATACACACACACACATGATTCTAGAAGAGGCAGGTGTTCAGAACCTACCCACAAGTACCTGAAGAACGTGTTCAAGCTATGGAGCCAGACCCCTAGAGATGTGTACTGTTGTAATGATATTCTCTTAGCTATTTAAAACATACATGTATCTCCTCTCTCCTATGTGTAGTTTGGCATCACATCAGAGCAATGAATATTGGTAATGTATATGCAAAGAAGTGTGCCATTGTCACACAGTAAATAATCACCTGGCTTCCATGTACATATATGGTGCTCTATCATCCATAGCCCCACCCCTCATTACTATGCATGAGAACAATGATAAACATATACATGACTGTATCATGACTGTATCATGACTGTATCATGAAAGTGTCTTGGTGCTTCTCTGCAGGTCATAGCCTAGCTGCAGGTTTATACCACAATGATCTCTCATTTCCTCTTCTTGGTCTGACGTCCCTTTGTGCCAACAGGGGCGTCGTGAGGGGGAGGAGGCTCTGCAGGGTGTGGCTCTGTGGGGTGTGTCCCTTTCCTCTGGGTACGTGGGTTCATAGCACACAGGTTAGAGGTACCAAGCAAATGATCCTTCCATCCCTATGAAAGGGGAGCACATCTAAGTAGTGGGCATTAGATGAAATTAACAGTACTTACCATGTCTCCAGACGGAACCACCTGGTGACAGAGTGGACAAATGTTGGAATGGACATCAGCAACAGCCGAACATGAGTTGGCTTGAATGTGGGCGCTGTACTGTGTGGTGGGGACAGCAGTCCTGCAGCGTGGACATTCCTTAAACCCTCCTCCTCCTTCACACTCAGTCAGCCAATGGCACTTAAGCTCTGGTATTTCCACCACCTGTAGCCATAGCAACGTGACAAAACAATTCCACACACATACACATGTATCACACACAACACACACACACACACACCAACACACACACACACACACACACACACACACACACACCAACACACACACCAACACACCAACACACACACACACACACACACACACACACACACACACACACACACACACACACACACACACACACACACCTGGGAACAGTGAGTGCACTGTGCTAACATTGGACACTCGGTCAGGTAGTGAGGTTCAAGATCATTGTCAGACTTCTTCTCCCCACAGAACACACATGTACTGGAGATATGGGAGGTGTGCTGTTATTAGAGATGAAAGGCGTGGCTTAACATAACAGTAAGCACACTTACGTATCCAGGGCAGTAGCTGGAGGGAGGGGAGAAGTGTGAGGATGAAACATTACAAATAATCACCAGTGGCTTACCATTATCTGTCAGCTCTATGCCAGGCTCTGTAGAGACAAGATGGCCACACACACAACAGGAACAAAGGATAAGGCTCACCTCCTACTTCTCTTCCTGTCACCACTGCAGCCTCCCTAGGTGCCTGAGATGGCATTCAAACATCACCTTCCCTACACCTAACCTCCACTATTATTAATACGTACATCGGTTATTATTAATATAACCTCCACTATTTAATACTTACATAGGTTATGATTAATATAACCTCCGCTATTAATATAACCTCCAAAATATAACCAACCTATAATTGATAAAACCTATAACCTATTATTAATATAACCTACATCCCTTATAATCTAACCTCCAACCATTAATATCTATAACCTAGCAGCTAAATGCCATCATAACAAGATATAATTAATGTGGTGTAGGATTTGTACATGTAGACACCAATTGAATATTCAAAAGGAAACAAGGGATTACGAAAATTATAAATACTTATAAATATTACATACCTACATTTAGCAATATCAGGCAAGTAGATTTGAGTACTAAATAATGTCTGCAATAATGAATGCATAGTTTCCATAATTCCTTGTTTCCTTACTTCTTACTCAATTGCTGTCTACAAATCCTACATCACCAGTTATATCTTGCTTCACTCGTTTTTATCTCGAGTGTGTCTGTTCTGTGGTAACATAAAGATGGGACTTGGTGGGGCTAGCCACTCATACACAGGTGGCAAACTCGGGGGGGGGGGGGGGGGGGGGGGGGGGGGTATGCCTGTTTACTCAGATGATAACCTACTCACCTACCAAAGATGGTCCTTTTGCTGTTAACTCTCTCAGAACTTTTAGTTGAGATTGGAGCTTCTTTATCTAGGAGGAGACAGTCACATCTTACCAGCTGTCCCATAAGGTTGTCCCTGACCACACCCCCTGATGTTGACTTGCCTCATTTTGCTTAGATACTTGAATGGCTTCAGCAGCATCCTGTGACAGCAAAATCAGAAGACCACACCCACATACAAGTAAATCAAGAGACATTGTGTGAATACATGACAACTGTTCTGGAAACACAGGCATGGTGTTCTGGAAACACAGGCATGGTGTTCTGGAAACACAGGCATGGTGTTCTGGAAACACAGGCATGGTGTTCTGCAAACACAGGCATGGTGTTCTGCAAACACAGGCATGGTGTTCTGCAAACACTTCAAATATATCAGAGGTGTTCCAGGCACACCCAAAATGGAGGCCAAGTGTTACCTTCCTGTCAGCATCACTTGGAACTCCATCTATCTTGTCAAAGCCATCAAACAGCGCCTTCCAAACAGTGGTCTTGTTCTTGACGTCTTCAGCTCCCGGTGGAAGCATTGCTCTGAGTCCTGCACCGTACTATGGGAGACAAGGTGAGTCTGACCCCTCCTCCACACCCCCTCTCCTCCACACACCCCTCCTCCACACACCCCTCCTCCACACACCCCTCCTCCACACACCCTTCTCCACACCCCCCTCCTTCCTCCCCCACTTTCCATTGTAATCACCATGACAACCTACCAGTTTGTAAAGATCCAGTGTTATCCTCACTGCAATATCTCGCACCATCTTGTTAACATGTACCAAACAGATGTTGATTATCTGAGAATCAGAAAGCCCCCACCCCCATAATCAGAAGGCCCCACCCCCATACAAAAGCGGACATAAGGTCCTACCTCCATGATGGCCTCCAGAGTTAGCCCCCCTCCCTCCATACCGATGTCCTGAAGGAACCTCTCCATCACCTCCAGACGTGCCACCACCAGCCTGCATGATGACTGGCAGGAATGTAATAGTAATGGCTGCTATGGCAACACACATACAAGCACCACACACACACACACACACACACACACACACACACACACACACACACACACACACACAACACACACACACACACACACACACACACACACACACACACACACACACACACACACACACACACACACACACACACACACACACACACACACACACACACACACACACCACATACATGATGTTTAACGGGGTGAACTAAAAAAGGACCCAGAAGAAAGTATTTCTGAAAATGAAAATGAAGAAATATGTATCCATAACACACAAGGTGTGCAAATGTACAGGTGTGTACATGGATGATGTGCTGAATGGGGAGGGGGGGGGGCAGGTGTGTTATGAGAGAATGACTTA
>OX442426.1:8256789-8344289 GCA_949361645.1 Spongilla lacustris | reverse complement strand
CCTCCTCCCACTCCCTGCCCCCCTCCTCCCACTCCCCTGCCCCCTCCTCCCACTCCCCTGCCCCCTCCTCCCACTCCCCTGCCCCCTCCTCCCACTCCCTGCCCCCTCCTCCCACTCCCTGCCCCCCTCCTCCCACTCCCCTGCCCCCTCCTCCCACTCCCCTGCCCCCTCCTCCCACTCCCCTGCCCCCTCCTCCCACTCCCCTGCCCCCTCCTCCCACTCCCCTGCCCCCTCCTCCCACTCCCCTGCCCCCTCCTCCCACTCCCCTGCCCCCTCCTCCCACTCCACCCCCACAACAGTCATTTCATCCATGGATACGCAAAGAGGAGAGAGGTAACCAGGAGTCCACAGGAGTCTACAGGAGTCTATAGGAGTGTCCCTAACAATGGACATTTCCTCTACAAGAACTCCCTCCACCACTACTCAGCAAAGGATCTAATTCCTTTAACAAATGTCCCTAACGCCTCCCACACAAATGGATGCACCAAGATGACACAACCTGCCTTTTGGAGTTCACTGGCAACATCTTTGATCTTCTTGGCTAACTCAAAATTCTCTTCTGTGTAGGCACATGTATATGTATGTGTGTGTGTGTGCAAGGTGTGTGCATGTGTGTGTGTGTGCAGGGTGTGTATGCAAGGTGTGTGTGTGTGTGCAGGGTGTGTGCAAGGTGTGTGTGTGCAGGGTGTGTGCAAGGTGTGTGTGTACAGGGTGTGTGCAAGGTGTGTGTGTGCAGGGTGTGAAGATAATGACATCATTGTACTCAAGATGGCTTCAGACTGCTCACCTCTAACTGCAGCAAGCTTCAGTGCCTCCAGCCTCCTGATCACCTGAGCAGTCTCAGGATCCTTTTGGGAACAAGATAATTACACACACAAAGGTAACATGCATGTAGCACTTACGAGGGAAGGAAAGAAAGAGATGACCAGGAAATATGACCCCGCCCCCCCCCCCCCTCTACTTCGTCATTGTGAATACCTCCACCTCCCCCCTCAGTGTAATTAGATAACACTCACCTGAGCAACATCAAAGGTGAGGTCATCCATTGGGGAGATATTTGCAGACCTGCGCATGTGGTGTGAAAGCTGTCACTCCCATCTACCAAACAATGGTGACAGCCATCACCTCTCCTCCACCCTCTCCCACCTCTCCTCCACCCTCTCCCATCTTCCATCCTCTCCCACCTCTCCTCCACCCCCAC
The DNA here is from genome assembly GCA_949361645.1 of Spongilla lacustris. Taxonomy (NCBI): domain Eukaryota; kingdom Metazoa; phylum Porifera; class Demospongiae; order Spongillida; family Spongillidae; genus Spongilla; species Spongilla lacustris. The sequence continues at coordinate 8,343,088 of OX442426.1, read as the reverse complement.
TTCCAACCTACTTGTTGATATCACCCAACAGAATAGGGTCAGTCCGTGGGGCTGGGGACTGGTGCACAGTACTGGTGGGAACCTAAACATCACACATGTAGATAAGACAGGAGGGGGAGGAGTGAGGGAGAGGGGAGAATAGGAGGGAAGGTGAGGTGAAGGGAAGGAAAGATGAGGAGGGAGAAGCGGAGGGAAGACAGGGAAATGAGAGGAAAAGGGAAGGGGAGGGGAAGGGGAGGGGAAGGGGAGGGGAAGGGGTACCTCTATTGTTTCTCCTGAAGACACTAAACCTTCCACATCCTCATTAGGGACATCTGCGATTACATTTAATGCCACTAGACCAACCTAGAAGAGGCAAAGCCAGGTGAGGGATGTAGAAGAGGCAAAGCCAGATGAGGGATGTGGGAAAAGAGAAGTGAGATGATCAAGTCTAGGTCTAAAACCCACCTCCATTGTTTTTGCCCCTTTGTGCAGCGGTTGGGGGATTTTTTTTTTTTAAACTGTTCTATTACTTTAATGGCACAAGGTACACATACCCCTCGGCCCTATCAATCGATATCTGCTTGATAATACTACTCACCCCAGAAGACCATAATAACAAAGTAGCATGAGTTCATCACACTAGTGGGTGGTGTACTGCAAGGGGGTAGCATGCCCACATCCCCCCCCCCCCCCCCCCCCCCCCCCCCCCCGTACAGTTCTGAACTGGTGTACAAATGTAGGTCTAAAGCCCACCTGGTTGAACACATTTAGCTGGTTGATGTGATTAGGATAGAAGACCAATTTTATCAGCTGTGTGGTGACATCCAAACTAACGGACTTCAGCTCCCTTGACTACAAGAGAGATGGCAACCTGCATTAACAATATACTCGTACACCTGCACATACACATCACACATATACAGGATACGATCCCCTTCAATACTTCACTTCACTTCCTTACTCTAAATCCTGTTTGCTCATTATCAGACAGTGAGATATACCTGTGTGTATACGCGTATTTAATAATGCGCACACGCAAATAGAACGTACAACACGTATGTGTATGGCTGAGTGATGTGTGTATGGTATACGTAGGCAGGCATGCCTCGCTCACCCCAGTGTCCTAAACTGAGCGCTTTGCGAGGCAGCTGCCTTTGGAGATAGGTCACCCACACATAACTCAATCTTCGATGCTACACGAACAGAACGTGTACTCGTACGTGTTACAAGCGTATCCTTGGCAACACATACGAATCAAGTACTGATGCGACAAGAATTGTAGCTTTCTGATGCGCGACGGCGATTTTAACTTGACAATGAGCTCTTGCGGGTACAGACACCACCTGCAGAGATGACGCAAGGTGATAAGGCTCTGGTAAGGGAAGATACGCACAGACCTGGGTGACCTCCAGCCTTTTACAAATGGATTGTGGACCTGTTAAAACGAAGGCAACGAGTTTATATATGCCTCATAAATAACGTTTGTGAACTTTGCAGAACGTTTGTGCAGTCCTAAGGGTTATATTGCAATATAACCGTCCTAGGACTCCTAAACCGTCGCCCGTGCTGCTTAAAGTACCTCAAGACAGCTTGGATGATACTCATCTTCCCACCCCGAACAGGACACAATACGAAAAGGTACTTTCCGCGGCATCATCAACTATAAGGAGTGCAATGGGTTAAAATTAAGCAAATAAATTGATGTGCGCTTTTTTTTTTTTAAATGGACGAGACACTGTCCATTGTAGACGGATGGCAGCAGACAGGAGAAGCAAGGGGTTGTATCAATCACCTTCTTAAAAGGAATAAGAGAATAGTGTTTGGTAGGTGAGCTGTTACATGCCTGTCTATATTGACCAGTTCTTTAAATTTAAACTCATTGCAAGTATAGGCCTAGGCCTACCGGTATTCGAAGTACTAGGCCTAGTATATAATAATTCCTACTGCCATGCATATATATGCACGCATGCACACACGTGCAGGTATTCTCGAAAAACCTCCGCTTGAGCAGCTAGGAAGCGAGAGTACTTTGAAGAAGCGCCTTTTCCTAGTTGGAAAGTCTGGCGTGGGAAAATCGAGTACCGTTGCGAAGCTCTGTGGAAGAGGTCGAGTTTTGTCGATTGCCAAAGTGAACGTGTACACTAGTACGCTTATTTTTTTAATTTTTAGATATTTCGTCATCTCACGATGAGACACTGGGCATACAGACATCCACGATCCACTGGCCCGCCAAAGTATGTGCTGTTCTAGTCGGGAGCAGAGCTACATTTAATAGGATATGTGGCTACTTACACCCACCTCTTGCATAGTATTAAATCCTTTGATGCGTACAGGTCCATACGGTCATAAATTATGCTGTCAATTCCGTCCCCCTGCCATACGGGGCAGGGACGGAAATGTCAGGGGATTTGATATATAAAATTACATGTACGCGTAAAACCCCCTGTTATCAGGCTGGCATTGATAGGTGCATCAGCTCTATGGATCAAACAAGATTGGTTACACCCTCACATCAATGACCAACCACCGTAATCTGTGTAGCTATGCTATGTATTCAGTACAATTCATTGTCTGTTTGGGCACCTCAGTTCCCATCTTGGGAGGGTACCCTTAATACTTAAGCCTCTGTTCCCATCTTGGGGTGTACCCTTAAGGCCAGCCATGCACTAATTACCGGGTGACTTGTCGCATGCAACTCGAGTGAATATGGGTAAAAGTTCCGTAATTGTTCAGTTTACTGATGGTTTGCGGAACTTTTACCATATTCATTTGAGTTTTATGCAGCAAGAAGCAGGGTGTATGCAGGCCTTCACACCTCAGCAATGCCATCATCTTTCTGCCCACAGATTGCTAGCTCTAAAAAGGTGGTCTGGCTGGAACTGGAGTTATGGGATGCAGGAGAGAGAGCTATGAATAAGTTTGATCACATCCTACCTGCATGTCGTGGGTCTACTGATGGCTACGTGTTCTTCTTCTCTTATGCAGACAGGTAGGTGCAACCTGTGTGGTCAGTTTGCAGGAACCCCTCCCTCCCTACCATCTGCATTTTGGGGTTTGGATATGTTGGCACATGATTAAGATCAAATCAAATTTTCTTTGGGACCAGAGTGTTGTGGTAGCTGTACTGTGGGGTCACATAGCCAAGTAGCTGTATTGTGGGGTCACATAGCCAAGTACATGTAGCTGTACTGTGGGGTCACATAGCCATGTAACCAGACTGTGGGGTCACATAGCCAAGTAGCTGTACTGTGGGATTAGTGCACCATCAACCGTTTGCCTGAGTAGGAATGTGTCATATGCCTGTGGGAGGGGCAAAGAATCATGCAACAGTACACATCACAGCTACCTAGGTGATGGAATTGAATGCTTATTGTATGTTGCCATGGAAGCAAGCCGGATCAAATGGCTCTTCACAGCAGCACAGGAGGCTAATTCAATCCATAAGTAGTCTCACAAACATGGGATGATGTTGGCTGTGTCTTCCTTTGGTGCTGCCATCTTTTGCTAATTGTTGGAATCCAGTGCCCAGAGTGTTGTGGGCCCACTGCTTATGACATAGAAACCCCACAGTGTTTTGTTTGAGGGAGGGAGGGAGGGAGGGAGAGAGAGAGAGAGGGAGGGAGGGAGGGAGAGAGAGAGAGGAGGGAGGGAGGGAGGGAGGGAGGGAGGGAGGGAGGGAGGGGGAGAGAGATGGTGTTTGTTTGATGTAGCTTACCCACATACACATGTAAGATGTGGCCCCCTCTCCCCTATGACTTACAGCTGTGAGCCCTCTCCCCTATGAATTACAGCTGTGGGCCCTCTCCCCTATGACTTACAGCTGTGAGCCCTCTCCCCTATGACTTACAGCTATGGGCCCTCTCCCCTATGACTTACAGCTGTGAGCCTCAATTACCAAATCTACATTTATGACAAAGGAATGCAATTTGGTTCAAAGGTTATCCAGGAATACCCTTGTTAGATAGGGCGAAACATGCGCCTAACATCATCTGAGTAGGACTATTAGCCGCCATTCAGTAGTGTTTTTAAAGGGGCCTCTTGTTCAGGTGCACTTTGCAGTGGAATGCAGCTGTAGTACATTGCAGATGTCAGTGTGTGTAGTACAGTGTCAATTGCCTAACCAGCTGACAGAATAGTGGTGCCTTAAGGGTCTTTAACCCTTTTTAGTGCCATTAAACAGAAGGACTCCTGAATCCATCTTAACGCTGCCATTATTATGTGTGCCGGCCCACAGGCACGTGTGTGTGTGTGTGTGTGTGTGTGTGTGTGTGTGTGTGTGTGTGTGTGTGTGTGTGTGTGTGTGTGTGTGTGTATGTGTGTGTGTGTGTGTGCGTGCGTGCGTGTGTGTGTGTGTGTGTGTGTGTTGGGGTCAAAGGCATTCTGGTCTCTCCACATGTATTGGACACTTTGTCAAGCATGTTGAACGTGGGGTGAAGGTGGGAAGGCCGGCATGCGAACATCTAGTGCGTGGTGTATGTTTCAAACAAGCATTTTTTGAATGCTTGCATACCTCTTGAATATTGATATCAGAATATATGTGTACTGACAACTGTAGCTCCATTTAGAGCACAACCTTTGCCCTATGTTCCACCCCCCTCCCACCCCACCAAACATGTACTTAATTAATGAACACTCAGATTTGCTATAAAGTGCTACATTGGTTTAAAGTTTCATAGGGCCACCCCCTACCTATGCCCCGCCCCCCACATATTATACCCTTATGTCCCCACCCACTCCCACACACACATTATCCCGTATGCGCCCTTCTTTCCAAATGTAGCCGTTTCTGTTCATTTATTGTTATCAGTATGACAGCTTGCCACGCCCTTCTCTCTTCCCCAGACATACTTGGGATGACCTGCCCCACCTGGTAGGTGAGTGGGGTTGTTACTGCATGGTCCCCATGTGATCCCCATGTGATGTCTTTGGTCCCCATGTGATCCCCGTGTGATGTGCCTTTGGTCCCCATATGATCCCCATGTGATGTGCCTTAAGGCTTTGGTCCCCATGTGATCCCCATTGTGATGCCTTTGGTCCCCATGTGATCCCCATGTGACACTTTTGGCCCCCCATGTGATGCCTTTGCTGGTGGTACAGGCACAGTGTACCAAATTGTGAATATATTTGTGTCCACTATGATTTGCATTAGACTGTTTGTAGGGGGTAGTATTGTGACATCTTTATGTGGAGTGAAGGTAGGAGGGTGAAGGTGGGAGGGTAAAGGTAGGTGAAGATGGGAGTGTGGAGGTGGGAGAATGAGGTAGGGGTGAAGGTGGGAGAGATAAGGGTGCAAGGGACCCTAGAAGCACTGGTAACGTGTTTGTTCTTACTTCAGATCACAAGAACCATTGGAAGCAATGATTCACCACTCAAAGTCAAAATGGTTGTTGGGACTCAGTGAGTATTTTAATGAGTAGTGATCAGAATAGCAGACACCACACACACATACACCACACATGCACACATACACCACACTCACACATACACATGTACCACACATACACCACACACACTCAAACACATACACCACACTCAAACACATACACCACCACACTCAAACATATACACCACACACATACACCACTCAACACCACACACATATACACCACTCAACACCACACACACATGCACCACTCAACACCACACACATACACCACACTCAAACACACAACATCTAACATGTACCACTAACACCTAGTGCTGACACTGTGAGGAGGGAGGTGACAGAGGCAGAGATACAGCAGTTCCAGAACACCACTAAGCTGATCATCCTTCCTATCGCAAACACCAATAGCCCAAGGCTTGTAGATAGAAGGACACCTGATGGTCGTGCTGGTATAATGGTGAGGGTGTGGTGTGTGTGCTGGGATAATGGTGAGGGTGTGGTGTGTGTTGGGATAATGGTGAGGGTGTGGTGTGTGTGCTGGGATAATGGTGAGGGTGTGGTGTGTGTGCTGGGATAATGGTGAGGGTGTGGTGTGTGCTGGGATAATGGTGAGGGTGTGATGTGTGTGCTGGGATAATGGTGAGGGTGTGATGTGTGTGCTGGGATAATGGTGATGGTATGCTGGGATAATGGTGAGGGTGTGGTGTGTGTGCTGGGATAATGGTGAGGGTGTGGTGTGTGTGCTGGGATAATGGTGAGGGTGTGGTGTGTGCTGGGATAATGGTGAGGGTGTGATGTGTGTGCTGGGATAATGGTGAGGGTGTGATGTGTGTGCTGGGATAATGGTGATGGTATGCTGGGATAATGGTGAGGGTGTGGTGTGTGTGCTGGGATAATGGTGAGGGTGTGGTGTGTGTGCTGGGATAATGGTGAGGGTGTGGTGTGTGTGCTGGGATAATGGTGAGGGTGTGGTGTGTGTGCTGGGATAATGGTGAGGGTGTGGTGTGTGTGCTGGGATAATGGTGAGGGTGTGATGTGGGTGTGCTGGGATAATGGTGAGAGTGGTGTGTGTGCTGGGATAATGGTGAGGGTGTGGTGTGTGTGCTGGGATAATGGTGAGGGTGTGATGTGGGTGTGCTGGGATAATGGTGAGAGTGGTGTGTGTGCTGGGATAATGGTGAGGGTGTGGTGTGTGTGCTGGGATAATGGTGAGGGTGTGATGTGGGTGTGCTGGGATAATGGTGAGGGTGTGGTGTGTGCTGGGATAATGGTGAGAGTGGTGTGTGTGCTGGGATAATGGTGAGGGTGTGGTGATAGTGTGTTGGGATAATGGTGAGGGTGTGGTGTGGGTGTGCTGGGATGATTGTGTGGGTGTGCTGTAATGAGGTGGGTGTGCTGTGGTGATCGTGAGGGTTGGTATGCTGTGATCTGGGTGTGCTGGGATGAGGGGAGGGTGTGTGATGAGAGGAGGGTGTGCTGGGATGATGGTGATGTGATGATGTGCCTCATTTGTCATGGCAACAGGTGGTAAATCACTTCTACGTGTGCGCATGCACACACACACACACACACACACACACACCAGGAGATTGCCCCTTTCATGAATGCACTCACTCAGATCCTTCTGGTACACGACTTGAACCATGGCCACCTTACCCCTCTCCTGGTCACTCCCTCTGCAGACACAGAGTCACCATCTCAATAACAAACATTAGTACCTACATGCCCCCCCCCCCCCCCCCTTTGCACACCACCACTGTTTGTGTTGTTTTGTGATATGCATCCTGTCATGCGAAGAGGAAGTTATAACATGGCTGATTGACTTTTGGTGGGATGAGCCCAAAAGGCTTGTTTATGCTTTATTCATTGCCTATGGCAGTGTGGTGTGCTGCCATCACAACTGTCACCTTGTTCTAAGTGCTTTTGGGGCATCTGTACACGCAAAATCTCAGGAAGGAAACCATTTCAAAATGGCTGACATCACGAAGCCAATGCCACACACACACGCACACCAGCGGATACATGAAAAATGTCACTCAATGTCATCTAATAACAATACGGACACCCTGAACTAAGGATATACAAATACAACACAAAAAAAGGTTAATACATAATGATGTACTTTATTAAATATCATTGCTCTGACAGCTTTGATGCCAAAAAAAAAAAAAAGAAACATAGGAACAAACAATTTGCCTCACTGGTACTTTAAATGCAACATCAGTCATATGTAACACTGATAATAGCTAAGAGGACATGATAGGGGGGAACACTCTGCGTTCACAACAGCACACATCTCCTCTTCTTCACTGGCTCTGGGGGCTCCAGGGCCGCCAGAATGGCCTCATCAAACACGTTCTTCAGCCCCTTCTGGGTAAGGGCCGAGCACTCCACATACTTGACGGCTCTCAGCTCGCGTGCCAGCTTCTCTGCTGCCTCAACTGTGATTGGTTTTTGCTTGACCTTGGCGAGCTTCTCAATGGTGGCTGCATCGTCTCTCAAGTCAATCTGGGTGCCTACTAGCAGGAAAGGCGTCTTGGGGCAGTGGTGTGTTATCTCAGGTACCCACTGCGAGGAGGATGAGAGAGGGGAGTGGTCACATGATGGATACCGGGCAAGGGAAACAGCTTCCCCCGAGACTGGGTTACACATACCTTCTCTTTCACGTTCTCAAAAGATGCGGGTGATACAACGGAAAAGCAAACCAGAAACACGTCTGTCTGAGGGTAGGACAAAGGCCTCAGTCTGTCGTAGTCCTCCTGTCCTATTGGTAGAGAGACGAAGTGTCACAAGATGAAGTCTAAGCAAATAACAACCCAAAACAGCACACTTCTCTTGTTCACATTAACGTATACACACACACACACACATACACACACAGGAACACACACAGGAAGTATACAACAAAACCGATATTGTCTTAGCGATATGAACAAGCTGCCCCTTGTTTTTAGCAACTTTACTTACTGCTTGTAAACAGTTATAATTTGCACTAATAAATGTACACTGTACAACAAAACATGGCCTAGCTGTACTTAAAAGTGGGTTCAACATAGCAATCAACAAGTCTCACCTGCTGTGTCGAACAAGCCAAGCGTGTAGGGTTCGCCTCCTATCATGACTGTGACAGCATAGTTGTCGAATACCTATCAAGTAAAAACGAGGGAAATAGATATTACTGCCTATAACACCGTTCAGTAGTGTCAATACGACTATCCCCATATCTCGCCACGACGCGCAAAACCCCGAACCCTTCGGCCCCCTTCACCCCAAATAAGCAAACCCACCGTTCAACCTTAACGTTCTGTTATACAGTTCTAGCCACTTACTGTTGGAACATACTCCTGGGGAAATTTGTTCGTTGTGTACGAAATGAGAAGACAGGTTTTTCCTACTGCACCGTCACCAACGACGACACACTTGATTGTCTGCATCTCAATGAAAAACGAAGGGTCTCAGCAACAAAACGACAGCTCCTTCAGCGCCCTTCCAATACAACAGTAGATGTTCGAAACCCGCTGTTCAACCAGTGCCAATATGGCGTTTTTCTTTTTTCTAAATAAATCTATTTTTGATGGACGCTATAAATAGTCAGACGCGTGGGTCGCAAGCCGAGTTTGGCGTGTCTATTTTTAGCACAAGCATTCGAGGGTGTGGTTAGCATTCGTTCTAATTAAAGCCCCTAGTATAGGAGAATGTGCTTCTTGCAGCATACCGGGTATAATATCCAACGTGTCTATTGTCGAACATAAACGCGCGTACGAGAAGCCTACGGCACTGAAGAGTGCATACTAAAATAAACATAGTACCGGTATTTGCTAGCGCTGGTATCCATTGAATGCAGTACATTGTGGCCACAAAGGGTAAAGAAGCAGCCCTTCATAGGCCTTCATGTGGATGCAAACCATAATGAGAGCTTTTATCCACCCGACCGGGACCAACCATAACAGTATTGGGTCTGTCATTTTGCATACTTTCTCTTCTATACTAGTACATGTACATGTATACTAATAATTAAATGTGCATCCGACACTTCTCAGCCACCCTTGGACCAGAGATTATATACTACTATAGTATCTAAGCTTGGACCTGCAGTGTGGCTGAGGTCTTACCATTACTAGCATGCATTGTGTGTAGTGTACATGTGGTGTTCTTTTTTTTTTTTTTTTTTGGTGCAATCAAACAGCAGTATTAACTTCATGAACAACTTGCAAAAAAAGCATTTGGTGTGGAATACTACATATAGTTATATACTTATCCATTATCCGCATGCATTCTGTTATTCAACGTATTTAATTAAATGTTACTATTTTTGGACTTGTTACTATAATTAGCAACATGTTCTTTTTTTTGTAGGCCTTGCACTACCAGTGAGCATCCTGGTCTTGTGGATTTTTTGGACGGGACCCTGGTCAGGTTCTGCTGTGATCAGACCCTGGTGACAAAGTGTTATTACTGTGCCTTGAACAGACTTCACATTCCAAAGGCAGTTTGGAAAACAGAGCCTACATTGGAATATTAATTTCTGACCATACAGATTTTCATTAAATAAGTTTAAGTCATAAGTGTGATCAGACCTTTATCGTTTAAATTTAATTTTTTTTTTAATACCCTGTTGTAAGACTCAGTACATAATAATACAAATACATAGGCCTAAAGCTCACCTCTAGACAAACACAGTTTGATACATTCGTAGCCACATAGATCTAAACCAGCACACCCCAGCTGCATTGCCTCTCTGCACCGCAACAGAAATTTGTTGGAACAGGTATGCCTTCGAGTTAGGCTCATTGGATACATCTTTGATTCGGAGAGCCAAATCACATAGTATTGCAGAGGCATCTGGGCCAAAGACACCTGATGTCTTGATAGCAATGGGGCAGAATAGATGTGTTAGTGCTATGGTCTGGTATTTGGTCATCTTTTTCCGCTCTGCCAAAGCCACAACAGCCCCTGCCTCTGATGTTGCCTGTAGCTCATATGAGGTTGCAAATGTGTCAGGACATGTCACATCCCAGACAAGTGGACGTCCTGACTTCCAAGGTGCAATCACAACTCCATCAGGTCGTTTGCCATTGGAGCGGGATAGACCTGCAGGCCATGATTCTAGTAAGTATTGATCCCAAGATATTGTGAGGAATCTAACTGTTACAACCCAGACATAATGTCTTGTGCCCAGACCCTCAAGACTAAAAGGGGAGTGACGGCTAGACGTAGTCTCGTACCCAGACGCATAAATAAAAACCATTTATAGGTCTGGGTACGAGACAGTGGGTGGATATTTTATCATTAATTTCCGAACGGCCACTAGTTTCATGATTTTTTTTCATTTCAAGTTGCATTGGGATTAAAGCAACTTGAAATAAATAAAAACCATGAAACTACACAATGTAGTGGCCGTTCGGCATCCGCGGGTAAATAATGGGCCGGACGCTCGAATTTAGAAAGCAAAATTTAATTACGTAGGCCCGAGCGTAGGCCAACAATAAATATGGCTGCTATTACAACTATCGATAGCGGTCTTAGCGGGTGAATAGTTTTTTTTAAACTGTAGTATCGCATTCACTCATTTTGTGCAGGCAACAGAAGGAAGGCCTCGTAAAGCCAGGGGCTCTTACCACGTGCAAGCCCTCGCTAAAGGTCAGTACTATACCGGTATTTCAACCGCCAGACCCCTCTCGCTCCTCCCTCTTATCTACAAATGAAGATTTGGGGTGTAATTGAAGCAAAGGCTTGCTTACCAAAATAGCTGGCGGCAATGCAACTAAGAATTACATGTAAATACATGGATGTGGGTGGAATGATATATTAAAGTCCTTTAGTAATTTAGGTCTTTAGAATGAGGCTGGTAATCACGTGATCATGCACATATATCACAGGGGGAAAGGCCAGTCGTTATATACAGCTGAGCCTATGAAGTATAATGTTGTCAGGATATGTCCACATCTGTACTGTTACAACCATCTTGATCTTGTCTTCTGTACTGTAGAAGGTGGAGTTGAGGAAGGCTGAGCAGCCATGGAAGAGGCTAGGTGATCTCCAATTAGAGTTGACAGAGGAACAGAAGGTGACCAAGGAGGTCTTCCGCAAGTTCCAGAGCATTTTGAACAAGCTGACACCTCAGAAGTTCACCAAACTGGCCGACATGACACTCCAACTGAAGATAAACACAGAGGAGAGGCTGAGAGGGGTGGTTGACAAGATCTTTACTAGAGTAAGTTTAAATGTATGGAGATAATGATGGAGGTCATCTTACTGATAGGCCATTAGAGAAACTATGTACAGTGAAGTGTATGCCAACCTCTGTCGAGTTCTGGCTCCAGTCCGTATTGATACTGAGAAAGAAGGAAAACCTCACATAATCACTTTTAGACGTCTTTTGTTGACCAAGTGTCAGCAGGAGTTTGAGAAGGACAAGCAGGAGGATGAGGAAAGGGAGGCCATGCAGAAGGGGGTAGAGGCAGCAGAGACAGTGAGTCATGTGACCCAGCACAGAGTGTTGTGGTGACCCTGCCTCTCTCAGGAGGAGATAAGGAAACAGCGACAGCAGGAACTGGAAGCAGCTGAGGTCACATCTCGACATCGGTCACTAGGCAACATCAGATTTATTGGAGAGCTGTATAAATTGAAGGTATGTGTGTTTGTGTTGAGGATTGGGGGTGTGGAGTGTTTGCATTGTCTCCTCACAGATACTTTCAGAATCCATCATGCACGAGTGTATGATACGATTGCTGAAGTCTGCATCTGATGAAGAGTCACTGGAATGCTTTGCTAAGCTCATGGCCACAACAGGCAAAGACCTGGACAAGGAAGAGGCTAAGGTTGGTATGGGGTGTTTAGGGAACAGGCTAAGGTTGGTGTAGGGTGTGTTCAGGGAACAGGCTAAGGTTGGTATGGGGGTTGTTTTGTACACTTTTATTCGTGCCACTCCCCCTTATAGCAAAGGATAGACACATATTTTAGCAGAGTGAATGACATCATCAAAAAGGGAAAGATCTCCTCAAGGATTAGATTTGCCCTACAGAACGTTGTGGACCTCAGAGAAAACAACTGGGTACCACGGCAACGACAAGAGAGCCAGGTGAAGACCATTGACCAGATCCACCGTGAGGCCCAGGACGAAGAGCAGCTGACTAAACAGATGGCATCCCAATACGTGGGTGATGCAGGTGGTATGTATGGACAGAGGGATAGCAGGCCTGTGGAGGATAGGGGGAGTGGCTCAAAGCCAGGACTGGATGGGGAGGAGTGGTCAAAGGTGGAGAAGAGACCTCAGCAATCTAGACCGGACTTGGAGCGCATTAGAAGTGTTAAGAAGCCTGGTGATAAGGAGAAGGAGTCCAGTGGACTGAGGGCTGTGTCCAAGTGGGGTAACAAGGGTGCAGCCACCACCAGTGTGGCCCCTGAGGCACCAAAACAAGACGAAGAGCAGCTGACTAAACAGATGGCATCCCAATACGTGGGTGATGCAGGTGGTATGTATGGACAGAGGGATAGCAGGCCTGTGGAGGATAGGGGGAGGGGCTCAAAGCCAGGACTGGATGGGGAGGAGTGGTCAAAGGTGGAGAAGAGACCTCAGCAATCTAGACCGGACTTGGAGCGCATTAGGAGTGTTAAGAAGCCTGGTGATAAGGAGAAGGAGTCCAGTGGACTGAGGGCTGTGTCCAAGTGGGGTAACAAGGGTGCAGCCACGACCAGTGTGGCCCCTGAGCCACCAAAACAAGCAGAGAAGCTTTCAACGCCACCTTCCAGGTTAGCAGTAATGCCGTGATGAAGTGAGCCTCTTCAATGATCTCCTTTCTGCTTCCTCTTCCCCAGGTCATCATCAGGGGGAGGTGGAAGTGAGAAGCCAGACAAAGCACCAGCCATGGCAGCTGCAGTGAAGGTCTCTCCTAGTGCTCTTCCCCCAAGGAGGTCCAGTACCCACCCTGAGGAGAAAGCCGTAGCACTACAAGCAGTCAAGGAGATGACAAGTGGTACAGCCCAGAAGAAGTCAGGTGATCCAGCACCTGACCAGTCACCAGAGTTGGATGAGGAAACTGTTACCAAGGGAACTGAAAATATTATTGGGGAGCTCTGTGAGAATAAGGACCTTAAGGTAAGGTGGTCGGCAAAGATGGAGGCCCATGCACACACATACACAGATATCATGCCCATGTGCACATGATACAGGAGGCTGTGGAGTGTGTGAAGGAGATGCAGTCCCCCGGGTTGCTTCACGTGTTTGTCAGTGAGGCCATCAAGTATTCCCTGGAGAACACTTCTGAGTGCAGGAGGCTGGTGGGGCAGCTCTTCAACAAGCTGCTACAAGATGGCACCCTGGCTTTGAATAGGATGGTTGTTGGGTATGTGGGGGGGATGAGGGGGTGGAGGGCATGTGCATGGGTGAAGGGGAGGGTGTGTGTAGTTGTGTGAGCTTCATTGGGTTTTACAGAAGCTGGTAATCCCCTCCTCCTTCTCCCCCCACCCCTCTTATAGGCTAGGTGATATTCTGGAGGCAGCAGAAGACATTGAGATAGATGTTCCAAAGATCTGGGACTACATAGGGGAGCTCCTCTGTCACCCAGTGGCCCACCGCTCCCTGCCCCTGGGCACCCTCATCACCACCACCTTCCCTCCCAACCTGCTGTCCTCAGGCAAGGCTGCACTTCTCACCACTAGGCTTCTGAGGCAGTGTGTGGTGGTGACCTCGGAGGAAGCTGTGTCTCTGCTGTGGTCAGACTGCAGGGAGCAGCACCAGTGTCTGCAGCTGAGGCTGGAGGTGAGTGGGCAGCTGTGATGATGTGGACTGGTGTTCTAACCTCTTGTCTTGTGTGCATGTGTGGTGTGGTGTGCTCCTTTAGCAACTTGAATTCTTGGGTCGGACGGAGGTTGCTGTACCAGACCCTTACTCTAGGCTTGTTGAGGGACTTACAGAGCAGATTGGTTCTTCAAATGTCACTAATGAAGATATCTTCAACTGGATTGAGAGTGTGCGTGAGATTACCCCTCCCCCTCCCCACCCTGTTCTATGGATGTCCTTTATACAGAAATGTAGTGCAGAAGTCCGCAGCACATGCATGTTCATCAGAAGCCTCACCACTGCCATTGTGCAGGCTGCAGTGACCGGTAAGTACAGCCAGCAAGGCCTGACAAACCTGTTATGCTGGAGCTACTGTACCTGTTTGTAGGTAAGGGCTCAAGTGCCTGTTACTCTGAGGACCTGTTCCTGAAAAGATTAATTACTCTGAGAAAATATGTCAACTTGGATAAGAATCTGGAGCTGGAGGTTCTGTTGGCTTTGCAAGTGGCCATAACCAAACTGGACCACCCTCCAAGTGAGTACTTGGGTGTTTAGGTGTTAGGGACCTGGGGTGTTAAGGTGTTAGGGACCTGGGGTGTTAAAGTGTTAGGGACCTGGGGTGTTAAGGTGTTAGGGACCTGGGGTGTTAAGGTGTTAGGGTGTTTAGGTGTTAGGGACCTGGGGTGTTTAGGTGTTAGGGACCTGGGGTGTTTAGGTGTTAGGGACCTGGGGTGTTAAGGTGTTAGGGACCTGAGGTGTTAAGGTGTTAGGGACCTGGGGTGTTAAGGTGTTAGGGACCTGGGGTGTTAAGGTGTTAGGGACCTAGGGTGCTTAGGTGTTAGGGACCTGGGGTGTGAAGGTGTTAGGGACCTGGTGTGTTAAGGTGTTAGGGACCTAGGGTGCTTAGGTGTTAGGGACCTGGGGTGTGAAGGTGTTAGGGACCTGGTGTGTTAAGGTGTTAGGGACCTGGGGTGTTAAGGTGTTAGGGACCTGGGGTGTGAAGGTGTTAGGGACCTGGGGTGTTAAGGTGTTAGGGACCTGGGGTGTTAAGGTGTTAGGGACCTGGGGTGTGAAGGTGTTAGGGATCTGGTGTGTTAAAGTGTTAGGGACCTGGGGTGTTAAGGTGTTAGGGACCTGGCTTCAGTCCTCATGACCCATATGACCCTCATGACCCTCTAGGTATTAGACTGCGTAAGTGGTACGTGAGTATTTCCCTCCTGCTATACAGAACTGTTGTGCCAGATGTTCAATGCAGTGTACGACTGTGAGGTGGTCACAGAGAACACTTGCTATGTGTGGAGGGACCAGGAACAGGGGGTGGAAGGGAAGGGCACAGCTGTCATGTCTGTAAAGCCGTTCTTTGATTGGCTGGATAGTGCCGAAAGGGAATCTGACCCTGAAGACACATCTCAAGCCAGACCAACATGATTGTCTAATAACTCTGTGTGTTCATATTTTGGGTGTCCTATGTAAATCATATTTGAAACTTCTGTCAGTCATAATTATGGCCAGTACCATATTCCCTACATGGTAATAACTCAGTATGAATATATGGATATAAAACCCAGCCCTTGAGGCAATTTTTAAAAACTTTATTTTTTCAGCTACACACACACACACACACACACACACACACACACACACACACACACACACACACAAATCAACAAAACTTAATGAGTCAACACAAATGTCATAAAACAAAGCAGTCCTCAGTAGAAAAGGGTGTAAAGTTGCCCGTGGTAGAAGCTGCATTGCCTCTACTTCAGTGTGTCCACAGCGATCAGACGGATATACAAAATGTGATACATCCCGCACGCGATAAAACAATATATTACTTGCACGTGACATGAGCGCTAATACTTTAATGAGCAACATGTGTTTTTATGTTCCGTTATAATAGCGGAGGCAGAGAGTTGCACATAATATTGTGCCGAATTACTTGCGTTGGTAACTTCAGACTTAAAAGAATGATTCATACACCACCAGGGGCCGCTGCGCAGGAATCAACCGCGGTACTCGCTAATCCCGCTAGTCCGACTGCCAGCAGAACGTTAAAGAAGGCAGAAAGGCAATTTGATTTCAAACTGTAAGACCTTCAAGCATCCTTCGGCGACATCGTACTCTTACCCCCACCCCCTCCTCCTCCTCCCCCTCCGCAGGTACACTCAGAGACACGTGGCGCTAAAGATCGCATACCTCGGGTGGGACTACCATGGATTGGCCATTCAGGACACTGCCGACGACACCATTGAAGTAAATATTGACAAGCACTGTATTTATAAACGTATAGTGAAACTGAATACACCTTCATGTCAAATTAAAGTAAGGGATATAGTTATAGGGGTTAGTTATATTAAAGGATAGTTATAAGTGGGTGGTTAAGGTTATATAAGTGCTGTATGAGTTAACACGAGTAGCTGTTTAGAGATGTGTGATAATCCAAGCTATCACTAAATATTCTCTCCACCACCTGCATCTTTTGAGAGTAAATTGTTTGAGGCCCTGAAGAGGGCAAAGCTGCTTGAAAGCCACCTTGAGTGCAAGTTTGCAAGATGTGGAAGAACTGACAAGGGAGTGAGTGCTCTCTCTCAGGTACATCTCTTCCCCAGTCCAGCCCTGCTCCTCTGCTCCTCTTCCCCAGCCCTGTTCCTCTGCTCCTTCTCCCCAATATTCCTCTGCTTCTCTTCCCCAGTCTCTATGTTCCTAAGCTCCTCCTCCCCAGTCCCTATGTTCTTCTGCTCCTCTTCCCCAGTCCCTATGTTCCTAAGCTACTCCTCACCAGTCTCTATGTTCCTAAGTTCCTCCTTCCCAGTGCTCCTCCTGTTCCTCTCTGTAGGTGGTGTCACTGTATGTGAGATCTAACCTGTTAGAAGGTACTGGTGTTATTAGCAGTGCTGACTGCAGAGCTACTGAACGAAAAGGTACAGCTTTAGTGTGACAGTCATGTGATGGGGGGGGGGGGGGGGGAGGATGCTTATGATCATTGAAGGCATGCTTGTGCAGGTGACAAGACAACAGAGATCCCGTACATGCATATCCTGAATAAGCTATTGCCGGAGGATATAAGAGTTTTGGCCTGGGCACCAGTCACAGCAGACTTCAGTGCAAGATTCAGCTGCCTTCAGAGGACATATAAGTACTTCTTTCCAAGGGGAAACCTGGACATCAGTGTGAGTGGGCGGGCCTCCATGTATGCATGGCACTCCTGGTGTCCATGTGCACCTTGTGTGGTGTTACCCTGGTGTCTTAGTTACCATGGAAACCAGCTAAAGCTATGGCTACCTCTGTATATTACTCAGAGAATGGAGACTGCTGCACAGAAGTTTGTTGGAGAGCACGATTTTAGGAACTTCTGCAAGGTGATGGGGAGGGTGTAAGGGAGGTGTGATTGTGATGTGGGAGGGTGTAAGGGAGGTGTGATTGTGATGTGGGAGGGTGTAAGGGAGGTGTGATTGTGATGTGAAGGTGTAAGGGAGGTGTGATTGAGGTGAAGGTGTAAGGGAGGTGTGATTGAGGTGAAGGTGTAAGGGAGGTGGTGAGGTGAAGGTGTAAGGGAGAGGTGCTTGTGAATGTGTAACTTACACACTGCTCATCCTTAGATGGACGTTGCTGGAGGTACCACTAACTTCAGACGCAGGATACTCAGTTTTGTTATTAATCCCCTTGACAACGGGTAAACAACGGCTGCTCTGGATGTGTGAATGTGTCCTCTTCTTCAGTCCTTTGCTCCTCATCCTTCCCTCCTCCCTCCTCCCTTCTCTTTCCTCCCTCCTCCCATCTCTCCCCTCTTCCATCCCCTTCTCTTGCATATATGTAGTTGTGCCCTCTTCCCCAGCTGTGTGTACTTATGGTACCTCCTCCCCAGACCTTCCTCTCCCTACCAGATGCATGAGGTGACTATCACAGGTTTAGCTTTTTTATGGCATCAGGTGAGTGGGGGATGTGTGTGGGGGGAATGTGTGTGGGAGGGATGTGTGTGTGTGGGAGGGACATTACATGTTTGAACTACTCCCCCACCCACCAGGTACGCTGTATGGTAGGTGTACTGTTCCTTATTGGAAGTGGTCTGGAAGATGTAACGGTACATACAGTTACCCCCACCACTTCAGAGCTCCTACTCCTCCTCCCCTCCTCCCCTCCTGCCACCCACCCTTGTAGCTTGTCGATCAAATGTTGGATATTGAAAAGTGTCCAAGGAAACCTCAGTATGGAATGGCCTCAGGTAAGCCTTGGTATTGGTATGGGAATGGCCTCAGGTAAGCCTTGGTATTGGTATGGGAATGGGTTCAGGTAAGCCTTTGTATTGGTATGGGAATGGCTTGAATGTGGCCTTGGAGTAAATATTATTTGGTTGCCCAGGACAACAAGGCTTACCACTGGTGACAGTGTTAGCTGTCCCCAGGCCAATATGGTTTACAGCAGTTCAGTAATTAATTTGTTTTTTTCTGTTAGAGATCCCGTTGATGCTGTTTGACTGTGTGTTTGAGGATGTTGACTGGCAGAGAGATGAGCGTGAGTTACTACCTCCCCTTTGTTCCCTTCTCCCTCCTCCCCCTTCCTGTACCCCATTGACCCTTCTTTCCCTTTCTGTAGAGGCACATGAATATTTGGTCACCCATTTTCAAGCTTTGTGGACTGCCCAGATGGTTAGGTATTGCAGTAGAGGGGATTACCACATTTGCAATTAACCATTATTACTTATCTCCTAGGGCAACAATGTTGAGAAGGATGTTGGATTCTCTTGAGTACTCATTTCTCACAGGCCTGGGCACCCCTACCCTACCCTTATCACAGCTTGCTCCCTTGGTAACAGACCAAAAGTCCAAGAGCAGATCCTACAAACCCATGATGTCCAGGCAGACTAGTGGTTAGCAGCAGCTCTTGTAATCCATCATTGTCTGTTTGTTCACAACGTTTCAATCGTAATTTGATCCCTTCAATCCTCATCATTAACCCCTTCAATCCTCATCATTAACCCCTTCAATCTTCATCATTAACCCCTTTAATCCTCATCATTAACCCCTTCAATCTTCATCATTAACCCCTTTAATCCTCATCATTAACCCCTTTAATCCTCATCATTAACCCCTTTAATCCTCATCATTAACCCCTTTAATCCTAATCATTAACCCCTTCAATCCTCACTGCACAATTACATTTCCTCATTGCATTGTTTCATCTTTAAACCATTTCTTTAAGCTTCACTTGAGGAGATGATGGACTACCACCAATCAAAGAAGAGGCGGCTGGATGGTGAAGATTAATAGACATACTTCCTTCAGATAATCAGCAACCATTAGTTTTAATCACCACATGTCATTTGATATGTACATTGATTTGAATAGTTAAGTAGGGGCAACATGTTGCATGCAACCCAGTACATGTATATTAGCTACATGTATGTGCATGTAGAATGCATTAAAAGATGATGGTCATTGCACTGTAGTCACCTATTACATGTACTATCATTCATTCATTGCGGTTGCCTATGGAAACTATGATTACATGTACATGTACTGAAAGAGCTTGGAGAGCACGCTAATTAAGGTACAGGTGTGGTCAATTTGTCATCTCCTGCAGGACTGCAGCTTTAGCCCATACTAAAGGCCTTGTTTGTTTTTTTTCATTCAGCATGTGTGCTTCATAATACATTAATGCATTGAAGACTACAACCTGCTAGAGGTGGGATGATGTACAATACTAATTAATACCATTGGCTGTGCATTACCTTAAATACGTACATTTAGCACAGGCACTAGCTATAGGCATGGCAGGTATGCTAAATAATGTAGGTCAATGTGCCGTAGCTCTTTGAAAGTCCAGCAGAAGTACACTGAACTCTATGTCAGATAAAGTCAGCTGGGCCTTGAATATGATACCATCCTCATAACATTTCCACATCCATGTATTACTACTAGTACTCTATAATAATTAGTACACGTATTTTAGTTGCATTGTTGCCCGCGTATTTTGGCAAGTACCCCATCGTCTGCAATTCAAATCTTTATTTTAAAGATAAAGGAGCGAGAGGGAAAGTGTTGGCTGGCGGATGAAATAAAGCTCCCTGTAGCCAGTACTTTTTCTATAAGTGTCAGATGTAGTCGTCATGACCACCATGTAGCTAGTAACA
Organism: Spongilla lacustris; assembly: GCA_949361645.1. Taxonomy (NCBI): domain Eukaryota; kingdom Metazoa; phylum Porifera; class Demospongiae; order Spongillida; family Spongillidae; genus Spongilla; species Spongilla lacustris. The sequence goes on along the minus strand of OX442426.1, from coordinate 8,322,805 downwards.
AGCTGCTGTCTGCCTACAATATATGTGAATGTGATTGTATATAAATAGTCACCCCCCCCTCCACTTTCAGGAGTCCCGCAGTCCTATTATTATAATTGACCCCCCATCCAGTAGACTTCCTGGCTACGGGGAGCTTTATTCACCCACTAGATATCACGATTAGCGGGCACCCATAAGCTGGATTCAACAAAGCCTCTGGTTAAAAAAAAAAAAGTCTATAAGGAGTGTTAACAAGACTGTGGTATGTGTTAAAAACTCAGTGGATGAGGAAGTAAAGTACACCCAAAACATCGCGTCTGTACGCTGTATTGGTAAATGAATTCATCTTTAGGTTTGGAGCACCAACTTACCTCCATCCATACATGTACTGACCAGGGCAGGAGCTTTGAATCATCACTAATAAAGGAAATCTGTAGGCTGATGGCAGCGGTGTAGGAAGGAGTTTGAAAGTGGGGGTGCAAACTTTGATGGTCATCATGGAGAGGGGGTGCCCCTCCCACCCAGCCAGCTAGGGGAGTGCTGAAATAAATAATTGATAATCGTTTCGCTTTCATCATTAATACATTAATAAATAAATAAAAATTACAGAAACATGAAATACATACAATCAGATGATACTTAAGTTATTAAAATGAAATCATAAAGAGAAATAATAAGTCAATAAATTTAACCCATGAATGAGGCCAGAGGAGCACCATCATCAAACCCCAGCCCACTTCTCCATTTGATGTGGGATCCTCTAAGACAGAGGCTCACTGCTCGAACCCCTGCTAATAAAAATAAAATTGTGATGCATACACTGTAGTATCGCTGGTGTAAAAGTGGGGTGGTGGGGGGGGAAGGGGGCATGACCCCCACTTTTAACAGTGGCTTTTCCTACACCACTGGATGGGGATTGTGGACCACTCCATATCACCCTCAATCTGATGGTATGATCGAGTGGTTCAACAGGACACTAAGATACCATGTCTTATGCTGGCATATCGAACCTGTATCCATGAAGCCACTACATGTAAGCACACACCATTTTCTTTAATGTTTGGCAGGGAGGTACAGTTACGTATCAATGTTAGCCTGCAGCCAGTCAATGTGCCATTGTTTGTTAAAGGACCTGAGGAAATGGATGAGTGAAGCCTACGAACGGATGAGAAGCCACTTATCTTAAGACACAAGCAGCTCTATGATGTAAACCATTTACCAGAGGGAGTAAGGTGTGGCTGAATAACCCAGTAGCTCCTAGGGGGGCAGTCCAAAGAGATTTTGGAAGGGACCCACCCTATACAGTTGTGGATGTTTGGGACAATTGTGTGTGTACAAAATAAAACAAGATGCAGTCTCACATAAACATCATACAGTGCATTTTGATAGGCTAAAGCCATATGTGTTGCAGGAATGTGGTGTTAAACCAAAAGAAGGGGAAGCAGAAGAAGATGAGTTGGATATGATGGTACTACTATTACAAGGTCCACAAGAGGCCACTCCCCCATCTGCACATGTGGATGGAGAAGAACCCATCACCCTAGGGATGATGGAAAAGCTGTGGAACCTCTTGCAGAGGCAGATGAGCAAGCCCAAGATATTGCCCCATCTGCTGACAATATACGTCGATCAACCCGTCAGAGACGGCCTTCTGAAAGATTGGGAACCTGAAGAACATTACATTTGTGCTCATCCACACTACAACTTATTGTACACGTGCCATAGATGTGCAATGACAAACATCAGCTTTAATGCACTTGCAAATCATTTACAACAATATCAGTACATCAGTCATGAGCGGTTCTTGGGTGGTCTCCTTTGGTAAACTCTTCATAAGCAACACGCACAATACGCATATTCCATATATACTTGTTGTTATGTCGTGCAATGATATTCTCTCTGACCAAGTAAGCCAGTGCCTCGACACTGTACGGGTGAAGATAATTAATGCTATCATGTTGCTTCAGATCATCCAGAATGGCTTTCGCTTCGTTAGAAATGAGCGTAAACTTATTCAAATAATACAACTTCTTATCGGCAAGAAATTCTTCCTCCCCAATACTCCTTGAAACCAGTACTTTAGTTACAAAGTCGTTCAATGCAGAAAAGTTGCTTCCAAATCCAGACACAAAAAAGTTTGCTAACTTTTCACTCATCAATGGACAGTTGGAAGCTTTTAAATAGTCGTTGACAGGGCCCATAAGATAGCTTTTCATCTCATCATCTGGCACTGGTGGCAATGACTGATACCGCAATCTTACAGAATATCCTGACACTATGAGAGTGCCACATAAACTAACAACTAAGAAAATTGGTTTCAACTTACATTTACGAAATTGATCATCAAGAGCAGACCCATCCGAACTTATAAAAATCCCTGTCATAAAGCCTTCGCGACAGCACTCTTGTAGAAAGAGAGCTACATCAGGACCCTCCTTACTCTGGAACAAGAGCTAAATAGATACAACTTGTTGTGAATGGACTGTGTATGGCATTCATTATTCAAATAGCATACCTGAGCATCATCCAAAACAAGCACACAGGGTGCACCAGTCTCTTCTTTCAGCCTTCGGAGTACACTACTGAGTGTGTCACCAGAGCACCCTGCTAATATGCCCCTGTTAATGGCATCACCAATACCAAAGCTTCTCATGAATTGATCGTAAAAATTGTCCATCACCACCGTCTTTAAGGACCAATAGTAGCACGGAACCTTGTCTTTGGTGATACGTTCATTGAGCACCTTTTGCACAAGGGTCGTTTTGCCACTCCCTATGTAACATTAGTACATCAGTTTGTCTATCAACTAACTTAACGTACCTGAGGCACCTTCAATCAGGACCAAGGAGCTCCACTTTGAGAACACTAAAGAATGCATCATGTCAATTTGAGCTTTTGTGCAAAGCTCAGGATATTCCAGGTGTTCAACAGGAATAGGCTGTAACATGGTCTTCTTCATAACTTCATATTTTGTGTCAACTGAATACTTTGACTGCTCCTTTTTGTACTTTGACTGCTCCATTTTGTAATACCACACACAAGCCACAGTGGCGACACTGCCTATGGCACCAGCAATCTTGAAGATGGAGTCACTAAATCAATAATACATTTCATACTAGAGCAAATATTTAGTTATTCTGCCTACCTCCAAAATGGCCTTTTGCCATTTGAGCCAGTTTGTTGTTGATTCTCCATCTTTGTACACAAACGTTTGGTGCAAGCAGAGGGGAAACGATCCCACCACCACCAACAGCACTAATCAACTGACATGACGAGCGGCGAAACATTCCTATATGAACACCAAAGTATGTACAATCATTGGCATTTATGCAGTTCCCCCCATTAATTATTGCGCTTACGCATGTGGGAGGGGTACACGCAATATTACAACCTATCGTTGTTATCCATTATGCTAACGCGGTGACGTTTATACCCCCAGAACTGCTGTCATCTTAAAATACTTCTTATTTGAATAGAAAGCCACAGCGCTGGCGGAGTGACAATACTAGAGCCAGAACAATGAAAAATACGCCAGCCAGAACAATGAAAAATACGCCAGCCATCACCTAAATGAAGGTGTCATTTGGCCACTGCCGCGCGTCCACAGGACTTCCACTCTATTAGCGTGTATCATTCCATATTTTATCTCTCTCTACATACACACACACGCACAAACACGATTCGGATACAGAAAACTTACTGTGTTCACAAACCAACGACCGTCCGAACACCACACGGTATAGAATGTCACGTGTTGGATCTTTCGTCTCGTGACTTAATAGCATTTATCCTCTAATTAGCCACCATATTGCATATTTGTGTCGTTTTTATAACTATAGAGAAGTATGAGCTTTTGTCATGTGTTTGATTTTGGTAGTTCAGCCGGAACATGTAGATGTACTATATCATTGTGCTCTATGCCTCTAACAACAAATGTAAAACATTTTATTGTGCCCACTAACGTACACGTAGCCTAGACGACTGGTCGTCGAAGACCAGTCATGCAGAAGACATTTCTGCAATAAAGTTGCAGAGTGATAAGTTCTCTGCCCCGCCCCCTGCAGTGGAGGTGGAAACCTCAGAGGTGAGCATACCTGGTTCCCAGACCTACATAGCTTACTTAATGTATTTGTGCGGTACTGTACCTGTAGCTGTGGTTGTGATGCGGTGCAGTATGTGATGTGTTGTATGGAGGTATGCTATGTGAACGGATGTGTTCTATGTGGAGGAGGTTGCACATTTCTATGATGTGCACTTGGTCTCTGCACCAACCTGTGTATTTCTCAGTGTGCATTATATAGAATTGTATCCTTGTGCATATACTTGTGCAGCTTTATAAATGCCATACTTATAGAAATGTACACTCTGGGTGCGGACTACATCAAATGGAGATTTGTATGAGTACATGAATATAGTACATGCAAATACGGGTGTGTACATACTGCGTCTGTAGGTATGTACATGTTAGGTGTTTACATAGTATGTAAATTTTATTTACATGTGTGTCCCTACATGCAGTGTACATGTATATGTACATGCTTATCTTGGAATCTTGCATTGATCAATGTGGCTTTGTGTACTCATGATTACCCTCCCCTCCCTATAATGAACCTTCTCAACTGCTGACAGTATAAAACTTCACTGCTGTGAAGAGGTCCAGCAATGGCTAAGGGGAGGATGGTAGTCATGATGATGTAAGGTGGGGAGGATGGTAGTCATGATGTAAGGTGGGGAGGATGGTAGTCATGATGTAAGGTGGGGAGGATGGTAGTCATGATGTAAGGTGGGGAGGATGGTAGTCATGATGTAAGGTGGGGAGGATGGTAGTCATGATGCAAGGTGGGGAGGATGGTAGTCATGATGTAAGGTGGGGAGGATGGTAGTCATGATGTAAGGTGGGGAGGATGGTAGTCATGATGCAAGGTGGGGAGGATGGTAGTCATGATGTAAGGTGGGGAGGATGGTAGTCATGATGCAAGGTGGGGAGGATGGTAGTCATGATGTAAGGGGGGAGGATGGTAGTCATGATGTAAGGTGGGGAGGATGGTAGTCATGATGTAAGTCCAAGGTGTGGATGATGACCTCACCTTCTACACAGTGACCCCAGTGTGTGTGTGTGTGTGTGTGTGTGTGTGTGTGTGTGTGTGTGTGTGTGTGTGTGTGTGTGTGTGTGTGTGTGTGTGTGTGTGTGTGTGTGTGTGTGTGTGTATGCATATTTGGGTAGTATATGTATGTGTAAGAAAGAAAAAGTTCATTATTCCCTGGTCACATGAACACCATCACTGTGCCAACGACACGTAATCCATGTAGAAAGGGGTAACAGCTTTTGAAATGGTACATAGTTGAAGTTATTTAGGGTGTCTCATATCTCATAGAAACAGGGGTTATAATTCACTTTAATTTTAAAAATCTCAAGCCCTAAACAGTGGTAAAATCAAGAAAATACTGTAATAAAAAAGATACAAAAGTATTACCCATTGCTATATTTAGACTGGTACAGCAGTGCAGTCATCTAGTGTGCTAGTGTCTATTGTGCTCATTGGGTCATTATGTATCATATGCTGTCATTCTTTGCTTGTATGCATGTAGATTAGATGATGCATGGTTTTGGTCCTGAAAGCATAGGTTTTAAAAGTGGTCAAATGGCTTGCATCCAGCTTTCCCATGAAATATTGTCCACCCATACATGGCCAGTGCTGTTCATTTCTCTCCATCCCATGGCATGGGATGATTTGGATGATGTGCATGGAGTAGGAGTGCGGGGGTTGATGGGAGATTACGGTGGGGGCCATCATTAGCCTAGTCCCCTGCCCATAAGAGGAAAACTACCACTCTCTCTAGGGTCCACACAGGAAGTCATGGTCAGCTTTTCACCTGACCACCAGAGCTCATGGTACAAGGATACACTCCACATTGATGTGAACTGCAAGGTAAGAACACTTCCCTGTGTGCTCTGCCGGCCTCCACACTCATTCATCTCTCTGCATGCCCATGTCACCTTGCACAGGAGGCCAGTACCTTGGGCCTGAAGGAGTCCACATGTCCCTCCCCTCCACACATGTCCCCCCTCCACACATGCCCCTCCACACATGCCCCTCCCCTCCACACATATCCCTCCCCTCCACACATGTCCCTCCCCTCCACACATGCCCCTCCCCTCCACACCTGCCCCTCCACACATGCCCCTCCCCTCCACACATTTCCCTCCCCTCCACACATGCCCCTCCCCTCCACACATATCCCTCCCCTCCACACATGTCCCTCCCCTCCACACATGCCCCTCCCCTCCACACATGCCCCTCCACACATGCCCCTCCCCTCCACGCATGCCCCTCCACACATATCCCTCCCCTCCACACATGTCCCTCCCCTTCACACATGTCCCTCCCCTCCACACATGTCCCTCCCCTCCACACATGTCCCTCCCCTCCACACATGTCCCTCCCCTCCACACATATCCCTCCCCTCCACACATATCCCTCCCCTCCACACATGTCCCTCCCCTCCACACATGTCCCTCCCCTCCACACATGCCCCTCCACACATGCCCCTCCCCTCCACACATGCCCACATGTGCATATGTGGAGGGGAGGGTTGTGGAGCGTATAGCTCCAACTCTTCTTTGGTTTTTGCAGAACCTGGTAATCCCCTACTCCTCCTCCCCCCCCTCTTATAGGCTAGGTGATATTCTGGAGGCAGCAGAAGACATTGAGATAGATGTTCCAAAGATCTGGGACTACATAGGGGAGCTCCTCTGTCACCCAGTGGCCCACTGCTCCCTGCCCCTGGGCACCCTCATCACCACCACCTTCCCTCCCAACCTGCTGTCCTTGGGCAAGGCTGCACTTCTCACCACTAAGCTTCTGAGGCAGTGTGTGGTGGTGACCTCGGAGGAAGCTGTGTCTCTGCTGTGGTCAGACTGCAGGGAGCAGCACGAGTGTCTGCAGCTGAGGCCTGGGGACCTGGAGGTGAGTGGGCAGCTGTGATGATGTGGACTGGTGTTCGAACCTCTTGTCTTGTGTGCATGTGGGGTGTGCTCCTACATGTGTGTGGTGTGTGTGACTTAAAGGCACATATAGGGTGAGCATGTGTGTGCATATAGGTTCTACGTGTATGTAGGATTTGAAGTGTCATGAATACGATTAGCAAAGCACTACTATTGCCAATGTACAGTAGGTATATGTGTATAGATATAGCGGTCTAATACCTACAATTTAGTAAAACTACCTACGCTTAGAAAGATAACGCTCATTCATTCCATCACTACAGCCTTTAAAATATTTCTCCTTCCAAATCTGATAAGATAAGATTGCTCAGATCAGAGGTTTTTGTAGCTTGATGTAGCCACACCCTCCACTTTATGGAGGGTGTGGCTATGTCAAACTACATTTGTTGCATAATTTGTATCTTTGTCACGATTGAAGCACAAATGTTAACGGTTATGCAGAAGTCTAAGAACAAACAAGTTTTAAACTTACTGCCGAGTTGGATTTGTTTTATTATTTTCATAATGGGAGTTGTGCTTGACACAAATTTCAATCTTTATAGCTATAACTTCTACAGGAGTACCCACTAACAGATCGGGAAAAGTGTCACCTCGCATATAGGGAAAATAAGGCATATCCATCAGCAGTAGAAAAAAACTGTTGGCGTACTTTTGAAAGGAGCAAGCTACCTTTTAAGTGTGTAATTGAACAACACCGATGACATCATGTAGGCAGATATAAATAGCCATAACACATGTAGGTGTGATCAGTGCTATAAAACTGTTTAACTCATTTTGCATCAGATCAGCCAACAACTCCGTGACATGAGGCAACAGATGGAACAAACAGAACAACAACTCCGTGACATGAGACAACAGAAGGAACGAATAGAACACCAACTCCGTGCCCATGACATGAAGCAACAAACAGAACACCAACTCCATGGCATAAGGCAACAGAAGCAACAAACAGAACAACAACTTCATGACACGAGGCAGCAGAAGGATGCATATGGACAGCAAGCTCAAAGGGCAGAAATAAGGGCAACATCAGCTGAACAGGATCCGGATGGTCGCCCGGATATGAAGGACGTACTATTTATACTGGCACAGTTGAAGAAGTAGATCAAATACTCATTTAGGGAGATTGTGTGTGATTATTATAATATTACTTGCTATGCTAGCATGTGACACGAACACATTAATATTATCTCACCCCTCTGTACTCATATTTGGCCAATCACATAGGGGACCGACCCCCCCCCCCCCGTGTGTACTTTGCCAATCACAAGGCCCTCTATTTGGGCAATAGTGAGGGGGACCCCCCACTTGGCCAATCGCAAGGGGGGACCACGTTCTCGTATTTAGCCAATCGCATAGTGACTCCTTAGTGTGTGCCCCCCCCCCTCCCCTGCCATAAAGTGATGTAAGGGAGGTGGGATGTGTGATTGTGAGGTGAAGATAGTTGGAAGACTCACCATTTTACCTCAAGCAATGATTTAAAGAATGAATTAATATCATGCATAATCACATCAGATCAATACACTACACCTCCCTTACAGCTAGGTTACTATAGAAAATTGGCGATGAGGCTGGGATGGAAACGTTACGTTTGTCATTTGACCCTGATGTGGAAAGGAAGGCTTTATTCTTCACACAAATACCCCTTAGCAGCCTTACATATAAAGATAGTCGAGAGGCTAAAGGCTCGAACTTTGCCTGAGATGTAGAAATCGCTGAGCACAGAAGACTGATGAGAAGGTCACCGAATATATGTCAGCTACATTCCTTGGCAGAGTCATGTGATCTTGGAAACTACTTACATGTGGATACCACCTTGAGGGCAGGACCAGACCATGCAACATGCAAGAATTCCTTTGTACCAAAAATTTGGCAGCAAGGCAAGCATTGGATAAAAGTTGATCTTTGGCACGCTCCTTATGTCACCATGACACCTCCCCCCTCCCCCTCCTTATGTCACCATGACACCTCCCCCCTCCCCCTCCTTATGTCACCATGACACCTCCCCCCTCCCCCTCCTTATGTCACCATGACACCTCTCCCCTCCCCCTCCTTATGTCACCATGACACCTCTCCCCTCCCCCTCCTTATGTCACCATGAGACCTCCCCCTCCTTCCTCTTCCCTGCACACCATGGAGTATGGGAAATAATTTGAGCACACACACAATGTACTGAATCACATGTGGGTTAAATAAGTGCATATTCATCACCAAAATACAACAGCCTTCCGAGTGCGCGAGACAGCTCCACCCATCACCGTGTGGCCCTAACTGGTTTTAGGGTGCCTTAGTTCAGAGGTTCACACAACCTGAAGTAGAGCTTAAAAGAAAAGAAAATATTGCAATGGTCAGAAGGGGGAGGGGCTAGCAGGTGAGCTACTTACCTAAAGGATTCCGCGACAGCTTGCTCCTCTGGTCCACATATCCATCATGGGTGCCCTTGGTACCAGAGCCAGGTCTGGGAGGGGGCGGGTCTATCAGATCTGGCCACTCCTCTTTGGTACAAGAAGGGGTGGGACCATCACTCTTGATGTCCAAGCCATTACACATGGACTCAAGGAGGGCCTCCAATTGAAGCATCAGGTGATCTTCTTTATGGAGATGAGGGGTAGCTGATGGCAGATCACCTGACCTCCTCTGATCTGAAGGCAGATCACCTGACCTCCTCTGATATGAAGGCAGATCACCTGACCTCCTCTGATCTGAAGGCAGATCACCTGACCTCCTCTGATCTGAAGGCAGATCACTTGACCTCCTCTGATCTGAAGGCAGACCACCTGACCTCCTCTGATCTGATGGCAGATCACCTGACCTTCTCTGGTCTGAAGGCAGATCATGTGACTTCTTCTGGTCTGACGGCAGATCACCTGATCTCCTCTGGTCTGAAGGCAGATCACCTGACCTCCTCTGATCTGATGGCAGATCACCTGACCTTCTCTGATCTGAAGGCAGATCATGTGACTTCTTCTGGTCTGACGGCAGATCACCTGATCTCCTCTGGTCTGAAGGCAGATCACCTGACCTCCTCTGGTCTGATGACATATCATGTGACCACCTCTGGGCTGATGGCAGATCACCTGACCTCCTCTGGTCTGAAGGCAGATCACCTGACCTCCTCTGGTTTGAAGGCAAATCACCTGACCTCCTCTGATCTGACGGCAGATCACCTGACCTCCTCTGGTCTGACGACATATCACGTGACCGCCTCTGGTCTGACGGCAGATCACCTGACCTCCACTGGTCTGAAGGCAGATCACCTGATCTCCTCTGGTCTAATGGCTGATCACCTGATCTCCTCTGGTCTGACGGCACATCACCTGACCTCTTCCACCTCTGGTCTGATGGCAGATCACCTGATCTCCTCTGGTCTGATGGCAGATCACCTGACCTCCTCTGGTCTGACAGCAGATCACCTGACCACCTCTGGTTTGAAGGCAGATCACCTGATCTCCCCTGGTCTGACAACATATCACGTGACCGCCTCTGGTCTGATGGCAGATCACCTGACCTCCTCTGGTCTGAAGGCAGATCACCTGACCTCCTCTGATCTGACGACATATCACGTGACCACCTCTGGTTTGACAGCAGATCACCTGACCTCCTCTGGTCTGATGACATATCACGTGACCGCCTCTGGTCTGAAGGCAGATCACCTGACTTCCTCTGGTCTGTCGGCAGATCATGTGACCTCCTCTGGACTGACAGCAGACCACATGACCTCCTCTGGTCTGTACCACCTGTCATCTCCTGCATGACCTCAGGGTGGGTACTAGTAGAACCTATAGTTTGCATTGCCATGGCAACAGGAAGCATGTCCCATTTTCCTACAGCAGTCCTGGTGAGAAGGAGCAGAGTGGTCAACCATAGGAAAGGGGAGGAGGGAGGGGAGGAACCTAGACAGTTTATCGTTATTGTGCCCAGTCCCCTATACAGAGTATCTGGTGGTACTCACTTGTCTTGTTGTTGCCATGACACCCCTTCATCTTGACGCTGCTGTGATTTGATCTCTCGGAGGTCCACAATGTTCTGAAGTGCAGACCTAATCTGTGAGGGGAGCTTTCCCTTCTTGATGATGTCATTCACTCTGCTAATATACTGGTCTATCTGGTACTGTGAATAGGGGAGTGGCATATCACCCACGCATACCCCACCGATAGTGACCACACCCACCTTGGCTCCTCCCATCTCCAGCTCCTTGCCTGCTGTGGTGATGAGCACAGCAAAGCACTCCAATGACTTCTCATCGGTGGGAGATAGCAATAATTGGACCATGCAGCCGTGCAAGATGGATTCCGAGAGCATCTACAACACAACACAATGTTTACTACTAGACTCTAGTACACACAGCTTGTTCACACATACCTTCAGTTTATACAGCTCTCCAATAAATCTGATGTTGCCTAGTGACCGATGTCGAGATGTGATCTCAGCTGCTTCCAGTTCCTGCTGTCGCTGTTTCCTTATCTCCTCCTGAGAGAGGCAGGGTCACCACAACACCCTGTGCTGGGTCACATGACTCACTGTCTCTGCTGCCTCTACCCCCTTCTGCATGGCCTCCCTTTCCTCATCCTCCTGCCTGTCCTTCTCAAACTCCTGCTGACACTTGGTCAACAAAAGACGTCTAAAGGTCAGCGGCTTTCCTGTCCAGGTTAAACTTTCCACTTTGATTGGATCCAGAACTTTACACAGCTTCGCACAAAGTGGTATCAAACTGGTCTCTTCAAATGACTGTAAAGGAGTGATGGGTATGTATATTTGACTGCCAGACTGCAGTCCACACCCACCTTGGTGAAGATTCTGTCAACCACCCCTCTCAGCCTCTCCTCTGTGTTTATCTTCAGTTGGAGTGTCATATCTACTAGTTTCTGGTAGTTCTGAGGTGTCAGCTTGTTCAAAATGCTCTGGAACTTGCAGAAGACCTCCTTGGTCTCCTTCTGTTCCTCAGTCAACTCTAATTGGAGATCACCTAGCCTCTGCCATGGCTGCTCAGCCTTCCTCAACTCCACCTTTGACAACAAAATGTTTAGGCTATATGCTTGGGTGTGTGTACGTGTGTGTGTGTGTGTGTGTGTGTGTGTGCATAGGGCCTCCATCTTTAGGGTATGCTTACTATGTGTACATGGGCCTCCATCTTTAGGGTATGCTTACTGTGTGCATGGGCCTCCATCTTTAGGGTATGCTTAACTGTGTGTACATGGGCCTCCATCTTTAGGGTATGCTTAACTGTGTGTACATGGGCCTCCATCTTTAGGGTATGCTTACTGTGTACATGGGCCTCCATCTTTGCCGACCACTTTACCTTAAGGTCCCTATTCTCACAGAGCTCCCCAATAATATTTTCAGTTCCCTTGGTAACAGTTTCCTTGTCCAACTCTGGTGACTGGTTAGGTGCTGGATCCCCTGACTTCTTCTGGGCTGTACCACTCGTCATCTCCTTGACTGCTTGTAGTACTGCGGCTTTCTCCTCAGGGTGGGTACTGGACCTCCTTGGGGGAAGAGCACTAGGAGATACCTTCACTGCAGCGGCCATGGCTGGTGCTTTGTCAGGCTTTTCACTTCCACCTCCCCCCGATGATGACCTGGGGAAGAGGAAGCAGAAAGGAGATCATTGAAGAGGCTCACTTCATCACGGCATTACTGCTAACCTGGAAGGTGGCTTTGAGAGCTTCTCTGCTTGTTTTGGTGGCTCAGGGGCCACACTGGTGGTGGCTGCACCCTTGTTACCCCACTTGGACACAGCCCTCAGTCCACTGGACTCCTTCTCCTTATCACCAGGCTTCTTAATACTCCTAATGCGCTCCAAGTCCAGTCTAGATTGCTGAGGTCTCTTCTCCACGTTGGACCACTCCTCCCCACCTGGTCCTGGATTTGAGCCCCTCCCCCTATCCTCCACAGGCCTGCTATCCCTCTGTCCATACATACCACCTGCATCACCCACGTATTGGGATGCCATCTGTTTAGTCAGCTGCTCTTCGTCCTGGGCCTCACGGTGGATCTGGTCAATGGTCTTCACCTGGCTCTCTTGTCGTTGCCGTGGTACCCAGCTGTTCTCTCTAAGGTCCACAATGTTTTGTAGGGCAAACCTAATCCTTGAGGAGACCTTGCCCTTTTTGATGATGTCATTCACCTCACCAAAATACTGGTCTATCCTGCACTACAAACGGGGAGTGGCACATCACCCATAAATACTCCGTACTGACCACACCCACCTTGGCTCCTCCCATCTCCAGCTCCTTGCCTGCTGTGGTGATGAGCACAGCAAAACACTCCAATGACTTCTCATCAGTGGGAGATAGCAATAATTGGACCATGCAGTCGTGCAAGATGGATTCCGAGAGCATCTACAACACAATGTTTGCTACTAGTACACACAACATGTTCACACATACCTTCAGTTTATACAGCTCTCCAATAAATCTGATGTTGCCAAGTGACCAATGTCGAGATGTGACCTTAGCTGCTTCCAGTCCCTGCTGTCGCTGTTTCCTTATCTCCTCCTGAGAGAGGCAGGGTCACCACAACACTCTGTGCTGGGTCACATGACTCACTGTCTCTGCTGCCTCTACCCCCTTCTGCATGGCCTCCCTTTCCTCATCCTCCTGCCTCTCCTTCTCAAACTCCTGCTGACACTTGTCCAACAAAAGACGTCTAAAGTTCAAAGGCTTTCCTGTCCGGGTTAAACTTTCCACTTTGAGTGGAGCCAGAACTTGACATAGTTTGGTGTATACTGGTATCAAATTGGTTTCCCCAAGTGCCTGTCAGTGTACAAAATGCATATTCCATTGAATACTGTTACATTTTGATCTCACACCCACCTTGGTGAAGATTCTGTCAACCACCCCTCTCAGCCTCTCCTCTGTGTTTATCTTCAGTTGGAGTGTCATATCTACTAGTTTCTGGAAGTTCTGAGGTGTCAGCTTGTTCAAAATGCTCTGGAACTTGCGGAAGACCTCCTTGGTCTCCTTCTGTTCCTCTGTCAACTCTAATTGGAGATCACCTTGCCTCTGCCATGGCTGCTCAGCCTTCCTCAACTCCACCTTCTACATTAGAGAAGACAATCTTGATAGACAAAACAGAATCCAAAGCCTTGGTTGATCTTATGGGAGGCTAAATTTGTCTCTTGTTATAGCCAATGCCAGAGCTCTACTAGAGCAGCACTATTGGGACTTAGGGTGCATATAATGTACATGTACATGTGTTCATTTTAATGTACTTAACATACATACACACACAACATTCCCATATTCTAATCTACATATAGCATTCCCATATCACATATGGAGAAAAATGGGTCTGGGAACGAGAACATGGTCTGATGACCTGAACAAAAGGTGAAAATGATGGTCATTGCCTTCTGTTTCTATAGCAACAAAGAGCTAAACTATCCGATTCTCAGAACGGATTTTTAAAAATGATTTCATGACATGGCACAAATTCTATACATAACCCACTAGTTTCGATACATTCCCATACTACACACATCTCCATAGTAACAGGCCCACACTCCCATAGGAGAAACACACACTTAAATACTACATTCAAACATCTCCATAGTACAGGCATACACACAGATACACACACACACACACACACACACACACATACACACACATACACTTACACACACACACATACACACATATATGCACACACACACATACACATACACACACATACATACATACATACACACACACACACATATACACACATTCTCTCATACCACATGTGCAGCAGTCTTGTGTGGTCCCGTTGTGTTTTGCCTCTTTCCCTAATGGAAGGTTAAGTTAGGTCAACACACCTCTCTTGCAGTGCTCAGTACCTTTCTCCTGGAGCCATCAGATTCAAAATGTTCACCACAACCTGCTGCATAGTCACCTGCTCTAGTTTCTCCATGGTAACCTGCTGCATAGTCACCTGCTCTTTCTCCACGGTAACCTGCTGCATAGTCACCTGCTCTTTCTCCACGGTAACCTGCTGCATAGTCACCTGCTCTTTCTCCACGGTAACCTGCTGCATAGTCACCTGCTCTTTCTCCACGGTAACCTGCTGCATAGTCACCTGCTCTAGTTTCTCCACGACAACCTGCTGCATAGTCACCTGCTCTTTCTCCACGACAACCTGCTGCATAGTCACCTGCTCTTTCTCCACGGTAACCTGCTGCATAGTCACCTGCTCTAGTTTCTCCATGACAACCTGCTGCATAGTCACCTGCTCTTTCTCCACGACAACCTGCTGCATAGTCACCTGCTCTTTCTCCACGGTAACCTGCTGCATAGTCACCTGCTCTAGTTTCTCCACAATAACCTGCTGCATAGTCACCTGCTCTTTCTCCACGATAACCTGCTGCATAGTCACCTGCTCTAGTTTCTCCATGGTAACCTGCTGCATAGTCACCTGCTCTTTCTCCACGACAACCTGCTGCATAGTCACCTGCTCTAGTTTCTCCATGGTAACCTGCTGCATAATCACCTGCTCTTTCTCCACGACAACCTGCTGCATAGTCACCTGCTCTTTCTCCATGACAACCTGCTGCATAGTCACCTGCTCTTTTTCCACGACAACCTGCACGTGCTCTAGTTTCAACACACTCTACAGTTTCACTAGCTCTGCGACGTCTCCCGCAGGGGTCATCCCCGCACCCCTCATCATGTAGAGGCAGAGCACGGCGCAGCTCCTTGGGACAGGCCTCCAACAGGTACTCCCGCGAGTACACCAGTCGCTTGGTGGCTGGAAGAAATGAAATGGACACGAGCTACCCTCCTCCCCATCCCTTCTACATACACACGTGCATGCATTACACAATTTTCAAAATACAGAAACATATATATACAGACATGCACAAATATACACATAAATATATTGATATACACACCTCATCATGCACCTTCACTAGTCTGGCATAGCAGATAATGCGTATGTACATACGTATATACATACATACATACTTAATTATCAACCTAATAATTCCTAGCTGGGTACACCCCCAAACGCAATGCTAGCGTGACGTTCATAGGTTGACTGATTGGCAGCAAATGGGGGCAAGGGGCGGGAGTACCCTGCGAGCCTGTGTCCCTGTACCCAAACTCCCTGGCAGTGGTGGCACCAGCTAGTGCCGCTGACCACAACCGGGTGACCTGTGTACATGTACCAAAGCCTGGACACTGGTCCAGGCTTGGCTATCCAGGATTGTTGGGAAAGTCTGCCGGCTAGACAGGCACCAGGGTGACACTGACCACAACTGTGTGACCTGTGTACCAAGCCAGGACGCTGGTCGAGGCTTGGCTAGCCGGCTTTGTAGGGACAAGCCCACAGGGCTCCGCCCCCTGCCTTACTGTAATTGAATATGACCAGGAAATGCATCATACAGCAAAGTACAAATACATGTGGAGGGGAGGGAGGGTGGGAAAGGTGAAGCTCTCCAGCGCCTGTTGACCAGCAGCATGCACTTCATCTTTATATACATGCATACCCAGAGGCTGGCCATCTGATTATACAACAATAAGCGAACAAAGGGGCCATCATCGCCCAGCGCCATATGACAAAAGTAAGGCTTGGGTGTGATATGGTTACGCGTGTAAACAGGAATTACTAGTGCCCATTAAAACCTGTTTAGCTCTCTAAACAGTACCATACATACATACATACATACATACATACACATACATACACATACATACACACACACATGCATGCACGCATACATACATACATACATACATACATACATACATACATACACACATACATACATACACACATACATACATACATACATACATACATACATACATACACACATACATACATACACACATACATACATACATACATACATACATACATACATACATACATACATACATACATACACACATACACATGTATGCGTACTGAGACTAAAATGTCTTGAACTTGATACTTACGATCATCAATGTTTCCTGCTTCCTTACTAATCTGCTGGGGTGTGCCCATTCCATCACATGGTGTGGCCTGGGGCCTCGCCATCGCAGCACACTGGGGTGTGGGTGGGGTAGTGGGCGGAGCTGAAGTGGTGGGTGGAGCTGACACAATCTTTTTCTGATGGGACGGAATAAGGACTGGTTCCTTCGTTTCAGGGTTAATAACACATAGAGGCTTCCTCTCCCGTCTCTGGGGAGTAGGGGGAGGAGGCACTGTTCCCATGGGAGCACAAGTCTGGGCATTATGTGTAGGAGGAGGTGCTGCTGTTCCCATCGAAACACAGGTCTGGGCACTAGGCATCGAAGCACAGGTCTGGGCACTAGACATAGGAGCACAGGTCTGGGCACTAGGCATAGGAGCACAGGTCTGGGCGCTAGGCATAGGAGCACAGGTCTGGGCGCTAGGCATAGGAGCACAGGTCTGGGCACTAGGCATAGGAGCACAGGTCTGGGCACTAGTCATAGGAACACAGGTCGGGACACAAAATGTAGGAGTTTCCATGGGAGCACAGGTCCAAGAGAGAGGGTATGTTTGAATAGACAGCAGGGTCAGTGTGGGAGGTAGTCCAGAGGAAGGGTCATAGGAATCCATCTGGTAAACTGCCTGTATACTGCATGGGGAAATGAAATTCTTCACACTAATACAGTCTGCAATAGCCTATAATAACCTACAATAGCTGAATTGTAACCAGCAGATGCCCCTTAGTACCACCACCAGCCATACTACCCTCATGACCACATTACCATACCCTCATGACCACATTACCATACCCTCATGTACCCTCATACTACCATCATGACCACATTACCATACCCTCACATCATGACCACATTACCATACTCTCATACTACCATCATGACCACATTACCATACCCTAATACATGTACTACCATCATGACCACATTACCATACCCTCGTACCCTCACCGTTGCCATTGCCGTCGATATACCATCACCGTCGATATACCATCACCATAGTGACCACACACGTTGCCTCACAATAGCTATCACATGTATTCCATAGTGCGCTTAAATCATGTGCCAACCCACACACGAAACCACACCCCGTTTAAGGTCCCCACGGCCACGTGTTCCGTTTTTCTGGCCGACCAATTGCAGTGCAATTTACCTTTCGCTAACCACCTTTACTGGGAGAAATAACTACGTACGTACCAGTAGTTCATTCCAGGCACCACCGTCATAGCGATGAAGCCGTTATCACTTGAAGTAGCCATGCCTGCGCATGCAATTACAACAATAATTGCCAAGTGAAGGTTATTGAATTATTAAATCGCGCGCGCTGTTCATTATTTAGTTTATAGTACATGATCTGATTGCATGCATGTTAATGCGCGCAAATACTATACAGGTAATGGGTATATTAACTTCGATCTAAATACAGTACCTTTCAAATTGCACAACGTATACTGGGACTACGAATGATTATTCATTCATATAGATTTACGTGTTGTGTACATGTGTTGGAGTCTGGGTACGAGACCAACCCTAATGGTTATTACAAATACTTGCGGCACTGTATTTAGAGCGCACTTCTCACGCATGTGACGAGATTCACTGACGAGATTGCAGTGGTTGTAGACATGGTACGACAGCTGAAAGGGGCAACAAGAAAGGAAACTAAACGAGAGAAGTTGCAGAGACGTCAAGACAACAGAGCTGCCAAAGAAAAGATTTCAACTTTCGTTGTTCCTGTCCTAGTCGCCATTCTTATTGCAGTTGCGGTTTTCATATATTTAGCGGCTAGAAAATAGCACAAGGCTGTATACAGCTTTGTGAGTGCGGGAGTGCATTGTAGTATCTTTAAGATAAAGAGTAGTACTAGTTTCAAAATCGGCCTCCAAGTAACTTGTTTGCAGCAAGATGCCTACCACCGTCGCTCCACCTTCGGACCCGCGATTTGCTCACACCGCAACCGACCCTCGTTTTAAGGTATGTCGGGGATTTTTGGGGGGTTGTCTTTATAATAGTTATACTAAGATTTTATAATTTGCGGACGAGGGGGGAAAGCGGCATGATGTGTGATAGAGCGTACGAGAAGGAAGCCACATACACCGTGTATTGTATTGTTCGCTGCAGTCCATCCCAAAACGTGTGCGGAAAGTCAAAATCGACGGCAGGTTTCAGCACATGCTCACAGATAAGGGATTCCAAGTAAAGTGTGAGTTACGGGTACCGTGGGATCATTGGAATGAGGGATTAAGGTGTAGCCGTGTGGTGCATGTAAGGGTTGCTCGCTGTTTTCTCATTGTGGTCATTTGTGGCATCTATTTCCGCATGCACGTAGCCTAACGTTTCTCTTCCTCCTACACGTTTGGTTACCTTCTGTTTCGAAAAGATATTAAACGTACTAGTTATTAAAGCTGTACGGCAAGAAATTGCTGTTCTGTTGCACTGTTATTACTTCAGACATAATGGTGTTTAAAAATCTGGGGGCATGAGGGAGGAAGGAATTCTGGGGTTCCCACCATGATTCAGTACCTTGTTCTGTGGTGCATGGCCTACCCCCCCCCCCCCCCCCCCCCCCCCCCCAGGGGTGCATGCCCTACCCCCCAGTGTTGCATGCCCTACCCCCCCAGTGTTGCATGATTGCCCTCCCCCAGTGGTACTCTTTTTTCTTACCTTTCTCATGCAGATTCTGTGGACAAGCGAGGTCGCAGGGTGAACTTAACCTCCTCAGAGGACCTCAGGAAGTACTACGACTTGGAGGGTAAGTTGCCCACAGCTCCCCGGCAGGGGGAAGGAAGGGGGGGGGGGGGGATGCCCACAGCTCCCCTGGAGGGGGGGGGGGGGGGATGTGATTTAACTGTTGGTGCCTTCTGCTCCTGTGCAGATGACAGTGGTAAGGTTCCTAGAGGAGAGAAGAGGAAGGAGAAGAAGAAAGGTAGCAACGTTGCAAATGGTCCAGATGTGGATGAGCCGGTGTTGGGGAAAGCCCCTGCCAGTGATGAATCCGATGGGGAAGCCCCTCGTTTAATTGCTGCAGAAGGGGGTGCCCCTGTATCATCTGTTCAGGATGAGCTGGAAGAATCGGATGTGTCCAGTGAGGAGGATGGGGAGGAGGATGGTGGCAGAAGTGAAGACGATCAGTCCAGTTCCACTGATGTTGAAACGCTCGGAGCAGAGCAGTTGGAAGAAGCCGTGAGTACATCCGCTAATGTTTAGCCTGGGCATGATGTACCCTCCTCCTCCCCATGATGTACCCTCCTCCTCTCCATGATGTACCCTCCTCCCCATGATGTACCCTCCTCCTCCCCATGATGTACCTCCTCCTCCCCATGATGTTCCCTCCTCCTCCCCATGATGTTCCCTCCTCCTCCCCATGATGTTCCCTCCTCCTCCCCATGATGTTCCCTCCTCCTCCCCATGATGTTCCCTCCTCCTCCCCATGATGTACCTCCTCCCCATGATGTACCTCCTCCTCCCCATGATGTTCCCTCCTCCCCATGCCCATGATATTCCCTCCTCCCCATGATGTACCCTCCTCCTCCCCATGATGTACCCTCCTCCTCCCCATGATGTACCCTCCTCCCCATGATGTACCCTCCTCCTCCCCATGATGTACCCTCCTCCCCATGATGTTCCCTCCTCCTCCCCATGATGTACCCTCCTCCTCTCCATGATGTTCCCTCCTCCTCCCCATGATGTACCCTCCTCCTCCCCATGATGTACCCTCCTCCTCCCCATGATGTACCCTCCTCCCCATGATGTTCCCTCCTCCTCCCCATGATGTTCCCTCCTCCTCCCCATGATGTTCCCTCCTCCTCCCCCCATGATGTTCCCTCCTCCTCCCCATGATGTTCCCTCCTCCTCCCCATGATGTTCCCTCCTCCTCCCCATGATGTACCCTCCTCCTCCCCATGATGTACCCTCCTCCTCCCCATGATGTACCCTCCTCCCCATGATGTACCCTCCTCCCCATGATGTACCCTCCTCCCCATGATGTACCCTCCTCCCCATGATGTTCCCTCCTCCTCCCCATGATGTACCCTCCTCCTCCCCATGATGTACCCTCCTCCTCCCCATGATGTACCCTCCTCCTCTCCATGATGTACCCTCCTCCTCCCCAGCTGGTGCACTCATGGGGGGACCTTGATGGGGACGTGCCCAGGTCTGAGGAGGTGGGACGCAGGCTGGCTGTGTGCAACATGGATTGGGACCGAGTGTCTGCGCAGGATCTCATTGGTAAGATTAGCGTGTACTAGGATCTCATTGGTAAGATTAGCATGTACTAGGATCTCATTGGTAAGATTAGCATGTACTAGGATCTCATTGGTAAGATTAGCGTGTACTAGGATCTCATTGGTAAGATTAGCATGTACTAGGATCTCATTGGTAAGATTAGCGTGTACTAGGATCTCATTGGTAAGATTAGCATGTACTAGGATCTCATTGGTAAGATTAGCGTGTACTAGGATCTCATTGGTAAGATTAGCATGTACTAGGATCTCATTGGTAAGATTAGCATGTACTAGGATCTCATTGGTAAGATTAGCGTGTACTAGGATCTCATTGGTAAGATTAGCGTGTACTAGGATCTCATTGGTAAGATTAGCATGTACTAGGATCTCATTGGTAAGATTAGCGTGTACTAGGATCTCATTGGTAAGATTAGCATGTACTAGGATCTCATTGGTAAGATTAGCGTGTACTAGGATCTCATTGGTAAGATTAGCGTGTACTAGGATCTCATTGGTAAGATTAGCGTGTACTCCTACCATGTATTGTATTGGTTAGGAAGTTGTATTTGCTATATAGTAAAGTCAACTTTCACATTTGAAATGATTGTGACTAATTTTATCTCACTCACTCACACTCACTCACCACACCACTCCCTCCTCCCTCCCCCTCCCTCCCCCTCCCTCCCCCTCCCTCCCTCCTCCCTCCCTCCCTCCCTCCCTCCCTCCCTCCCTCCCTCCCTCCCTCCCTCCCTCCCTCCCTCCCTCCCTCCCTCCCTCCCTCCCTCCCTCCCTCCCTCCCTCCCTCCCTCCCTCCCTCCCTCCCTCCCTCCCTCCCCCTCCCTCCCCTCCCTCCCTCTGTCCCTCCCCAAATACAGTACTCTTCAACTCATTCAAACCTCAGGGAGGCTCTGTAGTGTCTGTCACAATATACCCTAGCGACTATGGTTTGGAGAGGATAGAGAAGGAGGAAATGGCTGGTCCATTGGAGCTGACAGAGCAGGCCAGTGATGAGGTAAGGTGGAGTGTGGGGAAGAACTTAGGCCAGTGATGAGGTAGGGTGGAGTGTGGGGAAGAACTTAGGCCAGTGATGAGGTAAGGTGGAGTGTGGGGAAGAACTTAGGCCAGTGATGAGGTAGGGTGGAGTGTGGGGAAGAACTTAGGCCAGTGATGAGGTAGGGTGGAGTGTGGGGAAGAACTTAGGCCAGTGATGAGGTAGGGTGGAGTGTGGGGAAGAACTTAGGCCAGTGATGAGGTAGGGTGGAGTGTGGGGAAGAACTTAGGCCAGTGATGAGGTAGGGTGGAGTGTGGGGAAGAACTTAGGCCAGTGATGAGGTAGGGTAGAGTGTGGGGAAGAACTTTGTGTTCCCTATCACTTATGTCTGATAAGGAAGAAGAGTTTTCCAAGGAGAAGCTGAGGCAGTACCAGATGAACAGGTTGAGGTACTATTATGCTGTCATGGAGTGCGACTCCAAAGGTCAGTCTGTTCCCTCCTGGATCTTATGTGGCCTCTATTATTTTGTGGTGTGTCTGTTGTGTCTCTGTTGTGTGTTTCTTTAGAAACGGCAGAGCACATATACACCAACTGTGATGGTATGGAGTATGAGCATAGCGCCAACAGGTTTGACCTCCGGTAGGCCACGCCCCTCTCGTGTCGGTCATTGCATCATAATTGCTCCACCCCCTTGCACCCCTCGCACATATACACACGTAGGTACATTCCCGATGACATGAAGTTCGATGACCGAAAACCGAAGTCCGTAGCTACTGAGAACACTATCCCGGCCGGCTTCACCCCATCAGAGTGTGTGCCTGCTCAGTGTGTGTGTGGGCTGTCATGTTTGGATTGGTGGTTTGGGGGTTCACACAGGCTACCTGTTCTTTGGTCTCTACCACCTTTGCTAATGCAACTCTTTTATTTTCTAACCATTTTTTATAATGCCCATCTCAGTTTCTTTAGCTCTGCACTGCAGCAGTCCAAGGTTCAGTTGACTTGGGATGAGACTGATCCCCAGAGGATTAAGACTACCATGAAGAAGTAAGAGGGGGGGAGCATGGTGGGTGGGGCAGGGAGGTAATGGGCGGGGCAGTGAGGTAATGGGTGGGGCAGGGAGGTAATGGGCAGGGCAGGGAGGTAATGGGTGGGGCAGGGAGGTAATGGGCGGGGCGAGGAGCATGGTGGGTGGGGCAGGGAGGTAATGGGCGGGGCTGAGAGATTGGTGTATTAAGTCAGTTATTGTCATTTCTTGTTTGGGTCAACATTAAGCACTTTGGGCTGCAGGGCAAGTAAGCCACATGACCCACTGACCCTGTATATTGGCTGGCCATCCACTGGTCCTGTATATTGGCTGGCCATCCACTGGTCCTGTATATTGGCTGGTCATCCACTGGCCCTGTATATTGGCTGGTCATCCACTGGTCCTGTATATTGGCTGGCCATCCACTGGTCCTGTATATTGGCTGGTCATCCACTGGCCCTGTATATTGGCTGGCCACCCACTGGCCCTGTATATTGGCTGGCCACCCACTGGCCCTGTATATTGGCTGGCCATTAACTTTGCATAATGCATTTAATTAATATATCTGTACATGTACTTTTGCACAATGTATCATTATGAATAAGATTATACTCTTGTACATGTACATGTAATGGTTGTGTAAGCATTTCCTTGTAGGGGGGGGGGGGGGGTTAGGGGCATGGTTTGACTTTCCCCTACAGACCACTGATGTGTAGTAACACCACTGGCCAGCCAGCAACCTTATTGTTGACCACACTGATTAGATAACAATTGTGCACTAGGTTCACTGAGGAGGAGGTCTTGCAACAGGACTTTGATGCTTACATCGCCTCCTCTTCGGACGAGGAGGGAGGGGAGGAGGACTATGGTGGAGCCAAGGCAGCAGTAACTGAAGAGGATCAGATCCAGAAGTATAGGGTAATGTGTGTAGGGTGTGTGGGGTGTGTATGTAGGGTGTGGGTGTAGGGTGTGTGTGTGGGCAGCATGTGCATGTATGCAGATCATTGGAAAAAGCTGATGTGTTTTGAGGTGTGACACATGTACCCTTTGCTCCCAAAGGCATTATTGGATGGTGTCAAAGATAAGACGGCAGGAGGAGGAGGGGGAGGAGGCAATTCTGATATGGAAATGGAGATCACTTGGGAACCAGGTAATGTTTTCCTTGGTGTGAGGAAAAAGGCAATAACCTTTATGTTGAAGGTTTGAAGGAGACTGCAGAGAGCCTTGTTGAGAAAAAACTGGGTAAGTGTTATAAGGTGGTGGATGGGTGGTAGTGGTTCTGTTGGGGTGGTGATGGTGATTGCCTTGTGTTATGGCAGTGGAGAAGGGGGTAGGAAAACTAACTGTGTGGGAACGGCATGTCCAAGAAAAGAAGAAGCGACAAAAGGAGAAATGCAAGGTAGAATGTAGTGTGCTTCATCCACCCTCCTCCCTTTCCCCTCTCCTCTCTTACCTTCCCCTTGACATCTCCTCCCCGTACCCTTCCCTCCACTTGCCCTCCTCCCTTACCTTCCCCTCTCCTCCCTTACCTTCCCCTCTCCTCCCTTACCTTCCCCTCTCCTCCCTTACCTTCCCCTCTCCTCCCTTACCTTCCCCTCTCCTCCCTTACCTTCCCCTCTCCTCCCTTACCTTCCCCTCTCCTCCCTTACCTTCCCCTCTCCTCCCTTACCTTCCCCTCTCCTCCCTTACCTTCCCCTCTCCTCCCTTACCTTCCCCTCTCCTCCCTTACCTTCCCCTTACCTTCTCCTTCCCTTCTCTCCTCTCCACCTACTGCAGGAAAAATCCAACGCAAAAGAGATACCAGAATCTGGACCTGATGAGGAGGAGGGGGGTGAAGGGTGTGGCTTCAACGATCCTTTCTTCCAGCAGGACAGCCAAGTGATGGTGGTAAGTGGCGGGTCCCTTCCTCCCAGAAGACATTCAAGCCTACTCTTCTGTTAATTTAGCCTGCTAAGACTGAAGTACCAAAGAAGGCTAAGAAATCTCGTGGTGACAAAGCTGACAAACAGCAAAAGGTTTGTGCATGTCAACATTCTTGTACAGCTCTGACCACTAACCACATACACTTACATATATGCACCCACACATGCACACACACATGCACACACCCACACATGCACACACCCACACTTGCACACACCCACACTTGCACACACCCACACATGCACACACCTAGGTTGAACTGGAGCTACTTGTCCAAGATGAAGACCCCGGGAAGCATCACTTTAGCCTTAAGAAGATTATTCAGCAGGAGAAGGGAGGGAAGAGGAATAAGAAGAGGCACAGGAGAGAAGAAGAACAGGCTAGTGTTCACCGCACCTTAGCTGGTGTTCACCTCACCTTAGCTCCCTCACCTTAGCTCCCTCACCTTAGCTGGTGTTCACCTCACCTTAGCTGGTGTTCACCTCACCTTAGCTGGTGTTCACCCCTCACCTTAGCTCCCTCACCTTAGCTGGTGTTCACCTCACCTTGGCTGGTGTTCACCTCACCTTAGCTGGTGTTCACCCCTCACCTTAGCTCCCTCAGCTTAGCTGGTGTTCATTTTGATGCTATTGTCCCACTGCTGTGCAGGTTGAAACTGATACCTTCCAAATGGATGTCAGTGATCCTCGCTTCTCTGCACTCTACGACTCCCATCTCTATGCTGTGGACCCATCAGATCCTCATTATAAGTGCGTCCTGTGTGTGTGTGTGTGTATGTGTGTGTGTGTGTGTATGTGTGTGTGTGTGTGTGTGTGTGTATGTGTGGTATGTGTGTGTGTGTGTGTCCTTCCTTTCTCTCTGTAGGGCCACCAAGGGGATGGGTGCTGTCATGGAGGAAAGGCTAAAGAGGCGGTGTCAGAAGGAAACGGCGGCATCTGGGCAGGAGGCAGCTGGTGGTGGCAACGGTGTGGCAGCTGGTACTAAGCTTAGGGATTCCAGGTTAGTCAAGGTTAATTACAGTTCAGGAGGCAAGCGGTGGCGATGTTCTTCCTGGCATTAGAAAGGTGGTGTATATTAGACCTGTTTGTGCTGCTGGGTTTAGGGCATGAAAGGCCAACGGTTGACCTGTGTGTGCTGCTGGGGTAAAGTCAACAGTTGACCTGTGTGTGCTGCTGGGGTAAAGCCAACAGTTGACCTGTTTGTGCTGCTGGGGTTAAGCCAACAGTTGACCTGTGTGTGCTGCTGGGTTAAGCCAACAGTTGACCTGTGTGTGCTGCTGGGGTTAAGCCAACAGTTGACCTGTGTGTGCTGCTGGGGTTAAGCCAACAGTTGACCTATGTGTGCTGCTGGGGTAAAGCCAACAGTTGGCCTGTGTGTGTTGGGTTTAGGGCATGAAAGAGGCTTTGTTTTGGCCTTTGTTCACCATTGTTTCCTCTGCAGCATTGGCAGTCTGGTGAAGTCAGTCAAGTCTAAAGCCATGACTTTCAAGAAGGTCAAAGAAGAGCGCAAAGCCAAGAGAGCAAAAACTGATTCATAATTCATAATAATTCATCTTGTTTTTTTTTTTTTAAGTATCCATTTGTATTTTGAAAAGAAAAAAAAATAGCTGTACGTAATATGCTGAGACAAAAGTAAAACCTTTAGAACAAAAAAAGCACCATACTGGTTAATTAATGGTTTGAAACAGTGATACCACACGGCTGTTTCATTCCATTGAAAAGTAGGACAATAGGTCTCGTCCCCATTCCCGACATGGAGACAGGCAACCAAACCTCATTACCGCATGGCACAGGACAGTGGCTTATCCTTCTTTATCCGTACAACGTACGCTCGCTGTGAGTTGATATTTCGGTCAGGCGTCCTTCGAGGACTAAAACAGTATAAGTTTTGTCTTTGTTGTATTTACATACGCGAGAAGAGAGGGCCGAGACTACATGCGCTTTATTTTGAGTTGTTCGTGTCAATAGGCTTTTTTGAGAAACCCGCCAAGCCAACTGGAAAAACTCTTTTAGAAACGTGTACTCAATAGACGGCTGTGTTTGGTTCTGTTTAGGGTGTAACGGGGCTTATTTTCTGCGCGTCGTGCTAACGCTTTGAATATGGCAGATTTTTTACGTAGCGAGTGGTCCTCTCATAATGCACATGTGCGAAACACACATACTAGTATACGCGGAAAACAAGATCACACACTATTATTTGCCTTTTTGTTTTCGGCTTAGCTTTTCTGGCCCCTTAGACTTCAGTCTGGTACAAAACACACTCAAGTAGTGTTCTAGTCGGGCGTAGCCCGACCGTCGAGTCGGGCTACGCCCAACTGTAGTGCTCTTGCACAATGTCTCTGTACTTTGTTAGCCATACTACTGCCATATGTCCTGTACAACTCATAACAACTGATTGAAATGGTTGTGTGCTCTGTAGCTGTTCCCACATCAGCCCAAAGCCTGCATTTATGATTGTATATGGTTACCTACCCCGGGCCCCAAGGTATAATAGGGTCCAAAATTGTATTGTTTTATGGCTAAACAGTGGTATGCAGTTTAAACATACATGTTCTATGTACGGATGTATAAAACTCGTATTTGGCCAATCTCAAGGGGTAAACACCCCCCCCCCCCCCCCCCCCCCCCCCTTTACAATTTTTATGTACAATAATTAAATATATTATCTCTGGGACTCATCTTAAGGACAAATTACGAATCAGCATTGCTCTCGACAGATCACTTCAGTCTTGGTTGGGTATTATCACAAACAGACACCCCGCTTAATCCTACTCTAATATGTATGGGCATGCCAAGTGGTAAGAATTACTGGATGTCTGCCGGCCTTGTCTGAACCATCGATAGTTTTGATAGTTTCTCTAAACTATTGATGTCTAAACTTCGGGACTTATTACATAATAGTCGAATGCGCATGCGTACAGTCTGCCACGAGGTGTTGGGTTTACATATCGAAGGACTTGCTGTGCAATGGCTACACAAACAGCAGAAGGCACAGAGCCTTGAGGAGGTGCTTATATGTCAGTCTGCTGCAGCGTAACAGTGACACTCGCGGAGGCACAACTTTAGAAGCGGACGTCTTTCCCGGCACCGGCGCGGCAAATGGTACGTCCTTCCCGGCACCGGTGCGGCAAATATGGTACGTCCTTCACGGCACCGGCGCGGCAAGTATGTTACTTCGGACCGTTCAAGAACGGGTGAAAGGCGGGATTGCAAAGTAAAATATATAGCAACCAAGGACGGAAGTTTCAATCTCCTGGAGCGCCTGCTGTACATCGAACGCGTAAGGCCGTATGGCATAACCGTACGAAGTCACGTGTACTGTTACTGTATATTGTTTTCCACATGCAGCTCAACTAATAACTGATGCCGGGGTAGCCTCGTTTGAATCGTGGGACTAAAGTGGATTCTACTGGAGGCAGGAAAGATGATGGTCAACCATCTCAAACTTCAGCGAAGACCCGGTACCCAAAGCGCTCATTTGACCGCGGCTCAAATTGCTACCAAGTATTTTAAATCTCCCAAGAAGGCGAGGTAACTATTATAGCTGTAGCGAGGTCTAGCTAGGTAAAGATTTATAGCCTAGGCCCGCGGGCTTTTTAGTATTAATATTAGTTTAAAGACTTTAGCGCGTGCTCTGTGATTTTTAATGCCTGCGTTTTATTGTTGGAAAACTTTATGGCGATTGGCAGGCATTTTTACGCGTAGGTGCTAATGTATATATATATATATATATATGTGTGTGTATGGTGTAGAAAAGTTTCAAGGTGTATAGACTTCGGGTTGCACGAATTCTTGGTGGAGCCTTCCTATTTGCCTATTGCTCAACTAGTAAATGTTTGTCCCAGAGTTTCGGGGAGTCATCGACATCTAATTGGAATTGGCAAGAATTCATGCAACCACCAAGAGTCCATATGCTTAATTAAGTACTTCTAACTCAAAATCATATTGTACTTCACATTATTTTGTGTTACACTATGGTGGATTTAAGCACATTTTTCTGCTCTAGTTGGTCGTATATCCGGAGTGTGGTGAAATGGAGGACATTGGATGCTTGCTTGACACAGTGAGTTTTAGACTGTTGTGGTCAATGGGTTGGTGGTGCGGAGTTATAATAATGTATTTAATTTTATTATTGCCACTGGGGATTGTGTATGTTGTACCGATGTCATGAGTTGAGGGTGTGTCCCTGTTGGGTGTGTCCCTGTGACACAGCATGAGATAAATGGTGTGATAATAAATTTATGCACAAATTTCTACTCCAGTTAGTTGGTCATATATATCCAATGGAGATACGGAATAGTGAAGCTTCACACAGTGAGTTGATGCTCTACTCATGAGTGAGTTTCTGATGGGTGTGGTCAATGGGTAGGTGGTATGGAGTTGTAATATTTGATATATTTCACTGCATTGTCATTTGCGATTTTGCATGTTGAATCAATGACATGAATTGTTATTAAGGTGTGTAAGTTATTATGGTAAGTTATTAATATGGTGTGTAAGTTATTATTGTAAGTTATTATTATGGTGTAAGTTATTGTGGTAAGTTATTGTAATTGCAAGTTATTTTAGTGTGTAAGTTGTTGCCCAGACCAGCCGCACGGTGCGGTTGTGTCAACTTTGGCCATGGGCGTCTGTGGGAGTGCCTGATGTCATGGTGATATGGGTGTATCTAACTGTGGGAGTGCCTGATGTCATGGTGATATGGGTGTATCTAACTGGGAGTGCCTGATGTCATGGTGATATGGGTGTATGTAACTGGGAGTGCCCGATGTCATGGTGATATGGGTGTATCTAACTGTGGGAGTGCCTGATGTCATGGTGATATGGGTGTATCTAACTGTGGGAGTGCCTGATGTCATGGTGATATGGGCGTATCTAACTGTGGGAGTGCCTGATGTCATGGTGATATGGGTGTATCTAACTGTGGGAGTGCCTGATGTCATGGTGATATGGGTGTATGTAACTGTGGGAGTGCCCGATGTCATGGTGATATGGGTGTATCTAACTGTGGGAGTGCCTGATGTCATGGTGATATGGGTGTATCTAACTGTGGGAGTGCCTGATGTCATGGTGATATGGGTGTATCTAACTGTGGGGAGTGTCTTTGTCCAATGTCATATGGCGTATCTCACTACAGTGTGTGTGAGCATGTGCGTCCCCGTATTGCTTTAATAACATCATCAATCCACTAAGGTATTTTAGAACCATTGCCACCTGCTGTCAATAAATGAGCATTTGTAGAGTGTCTTGGGACCGTTTCTTGTCACATCATTTTTTCACTATGCTGAATGAAAGGCCTCTGAAATCGTTAATTTAATCAGGGGGGGGGGGGGGGGGGGGGCGGTGTTGTTTTTACATCTTTGGATGTTCGAACTAGTTTCATGTAAGGATAGCATCTCTGTGGAAAACAGATCTTTTTAATGCTACTTGAGCAGCTGCTCGTCGTCAAGGTCCCACAGCTTTTTGGCCATGGAACCCCTGGATGGGCATCTTTTGTACGGGGACTTTTGGGTGAAATAGTGGTACCTCCTCTTGGTGTGGGTATGGTGCAGTGGCTCACCTGACCACCATGCCACCTCCTCTTGGTGTGGGTATGGTGCAGTGGCTCACCTGACCACCATGCCACCTCCTCTTGGTGTGGGTATGGTGCAGTGGCTCACCTGACCACCATGCCACCTCCTCATGTGGACGAGGAGAGCATCAGACCTGCTCATTATCGCCCCACAGATATCGCACGGATACTTTTCACCATCATGTTCCTGCCTTATGTGGTGCAACAGATTTTTATTTAAGGTGAACGTGCGAGCTGTGGTGTTCGATGTGAATGTTTCTGGGCACAGTTTGCAGTTATGGATGGTCTGTTGTGGGATGAGAGAGTAGCACATGTGACTGGTGCAAGTAAATGAAAACATTGGCCTGTTCTTCATTTATGAGTCCACTGCCTCTTCCCCATCTGACCCTTATAGCCCACATCTTGGTATCTACCATGGCTAACTATTACATAGCTAGGGCCAAAGCAGTTTTCCCCTTATGGTTATGGTTAAGCTAATGATACCCCTTCAGTATAGACACTAATTACATCTCTGTAGCAGTGCACCTTTCACATGTATACCACACACCCTTCCTCTCTTACTGGGAGGGCAGGTGGAGCTGGTCTTAGCAGTGGTAGTGTTGGTGTAGCTGATGGCTGTTGCCGAGGTGGCATTAATGGTGACCGTAGTGACCGTAGCTGCAGGAGTGTGGTGAAATGGAGGACATTGGATGCTTGCTTGACACAGTGAGTTGAACGAAGCTAACAGCGGAATGCATAAAAAGCTTTGTTTTCTGTATACCATAGTGTAAAACATGCCTTGCAGCTGATCCCCCCGTGATACTTGAACTGATCCCCCCAGTAATACTTGAGCTTCAAGTGAATTTAGAGACGATACCGATGTTGGATGCCACACTCCTTCTTTTGTAGCAAAGGTGCTTAGGCCCCTCCTCAACATCATAACTGGTTAATAAGATATAAAAATGACTAACTTTTGTCGATATGCTGCCTTAACCCCTTTTTTTTGTCAAAACGTGACCGCCTGCATCTCAGACAAAAAAAGGGCTTGTCCTCACTGTTTGTCTTTGTCCAATGTCATATGGCGTATCTCACTACAGTGTGTGTGAGCATGTGCATTCCCGTATTGCTTTAATTACATCATCAATCCACTAAGGTATTTTAGAACCATTGCCAGTAATTAACTCCTGCTGTCAATAAATGAGCATTCATTTGGAGAGAAAAATCCTGCCTTGGGATTGTTTCATGTCACGTTGTCTAAGACATGATTTCTTCACTAAGGCCTCTGAAATCGTTTATTCACTTTTAAACTTTAATTACATCAATCCACTAAGGAATTTAAAAGCCATTGCCTTGGGTTTGTTTGCAGCGATTAGAGGTGCTGCTATAGACTTTAGTACATGGAGGGTAGCGGCATTGGAATACCTAGGGTGAGAAAGGGTGTTCGTACCTCCTCCATCTTCATTCTTTTTTTGTACCTCCTCCTGAATCGGATCTAAAAGATCCATTTTTTCTTGTTTTGGCACCACAGGAGTGGGAAGGTGCCACAGTTTTTATATGACCATAGCAAGGCGGGGGGGATGGGTGTTGTTTTTACATCTTTAGATGTTCGAACTAGTTTCATGTAAGGATAGCATCTCAGTGGAAAACAGATCTTTTTAATGCTACTTGAGCAGCTGCTCGTCGTCAAGGTCCCACAGCTTTTTGGCCATGGAACCCCTGGATGGGCATCTTTTGTACGGGGACTTTTGGGTGAAAGTGGTACCTCCTTATGGTGTGGGTATGGTGCAGTGGCTCACCTGATCACCATGCCACCTCCTCTTGGTGTGGGTATGGTGCAGTGGCTCACCTGACCACCATGCCACCTCCTCTTGGTGTGGGTATGGTGCAGTGGCTCACCTGACCACCATGCCACCTCCTCATGTGGACGAGGAGAGCATCAGACCTGCTCATTATCGCCCCACAGATATCGCACGGATACTTTTCACCATCATGTTCCTGCCTTATGCGGTGCAACAGATTTTTATTTAAGGTGAACGTGCGAGCTGTGGTGTTCGATGTGAATGTTTCTGGGCACAGTTTGCAGTTATGGATGGTCTGTTGTGGGATGAGAGAGTAGCACATGTGACTGGTGCAAGTAAATGAAAACATTGGCCTGTTCTTCATTTATGAGTCCACTGCCTCTTCCCCATCTGACCCTTATAGCCCACATCTTGGTATCTACCATGGCTAACTATTACATAGCTAGGGCCAAAGCAGTTTTCCCCTTATGGTTATGGTTAAGCTAATGATATCCCTTCAGTATAGACACTCATCACATCTCTGTAGCAGTGCACCTTTCACATGTATACCCCACACCCTTCCTCTCTTACTGGGAGGGCAGGTGGAGCTGGTCTTAGCAGTGGTAGTGTTGGTGTAGCTGGTGGCTGTTGCCGAGGTGGCATTAATGGTGACCGTAGTGACCGTAGCTGCAGGAGGGGTAATGTTCAATGCCACACCCCCGTCGTGTACTGAGGCATACATCACAATATGCGGATCCACATCACCTCCCTCCTCTACCTCTTGATATTCACTCCATCCACCCTACCCACCTGGTTGATCTGGTGGGTGCCGTTCAAGGCCAGCATCAGGAGCTTCAGGCTCTTTTTCTGAGACTTCTCCTAAAATGTTTGGCCATGAGAGCTGTGCTCTTCAAAGGCCACACCCCATACACTTGCCTGCAATAGTTTAATCTCTTCCTGGTGCTGCTCCTGTGTGTGGTGTAGTTATGTAGGTAGGTGTAGTGTGCACATGTGAGGACACACCCCCATGTGAGCTGTGCTCTTCAAAGGCCACGCCTCCATGAGAGCTGTGCTCTTCAAAGGCCACACCCCATACACTTGCCTGCAATAGTTTAATCTCTTCCTGGTGCTGCTCCTGTGTGTGTGTGTGTAGTTATGTAGGTAAGTGTAGTGTGCACATGTGAGGACACACCCCCATGTGAGCTGTGCTCTTCAAAGGCCACACCCCCATGAGAGCTGTGCTCTTCAAAGGCCACACCCCCATGAGAGCTGTGCTCTTCAAAGGCCACACCCCCATGAGAGCTGTGCTCTTCAAAGGCCACGCCTCCATGAGAGCTGTGCTCTTCAAAGGCCACACCCCATACACTTGCCTGCAAAAGCTTAAATTCCTCCTGGTGCTGCTCCTGTGTGTGTGTGTGTAGTTATGTAGGTAAGTGTAGTGTGCACATGTGTTTCAATACCATCTGTTGCATTCTCATTTACTGCAAAGTTGTCATAGCAACTGGTTTACTTGACACCGTTGAAAAGACAGCATTCTGTTGACAAAGCTTAGCATTAATAATCATAGTTTGGCAGACCACATGGGCAACATCATTTTACAACAGCAACATGTACATACCAGTCATTTGATATAGCGCATCACATTTCAATGCCCCTCCCCCCTCCTTCCCTTGTAATAACTCACGTGGGCCTGCACCTCCTCTTCCCGTGTGTCCTCCACCTGGCTGTACATACTCACTAGTGCTTTTAGACACACGTGCACACCTCCTGATGAAGCTTCTGTGCATTTGTCCTTAAATCTGCCACTTCTTTTTTCAATAAGAAAATTTGTTCTGCCTGATCACTACTACAGAAGTGCAAGTGAATCATCACCTTGTATACCGCACACCCACACTTCAAGCCACACCCTCCCCTGGCTTACAATTGCTCCTGCAGCTTCTTCTTCACCAGATTAAGCTTCCCTTCTTTCCCTTCCAAAACTCACAGGTTGCTGTTGAGGGGGGTCCTGCACCTCTTCCTCTGCCCCACGCTCACCTCCCTCTATCTCCTCAACATCTCTTTCTCCCTCTCCCTGCATAGGTACGGCACACAGCTCAACATGCAGCTGACCTGTGAGGGGAAACCCCTGTTTTACTTACTGTTGTACTTCTAAGCCTTAATAATGTACACTATGGCAGGTCGCTGTCTGCATTGGCGCTGAGGGGGAGATGGTGGTGATGCTTGGGAGGGAGCTGGTGGTGATGCTTGGGAGGGAGATGGTGGTGATGCTTGGGTGGGAGCTGGGCCAGTTGGCCGCAACTGTAGCAGAATAGTGGTGGTGATGGTGTTGTCCTCTGCTCCTCTGTGAGTTACCTAAGGTAACCTGCCACACCTAAGGCTGGTGGGAGTCTTAACTCTGAAAGTCTGCCTCACAGCGAGGACAGACATAAGGTCTTGTCCTTGGCGGGGATTTTCCTCCTGAAGCTTCTTCTGAACCTCCTGGACCTTCCCCTCCTCCTGAAGCTTCAGGAAAAGCTCCTCCTCAAGCTCCTCAGGCTGTGGCTGGATGGGGGTGGGCATCTGGCATACCCTCCAGGCGGCAGCTCCCACTACTTCCAGCCACGAGCAGAAACATCTGTTCCCACGGGCCCATGTGGAAAGGTGAAATAGTCCTCCAGGCCTTGTGTTTTCACCTTTCTGGCCTCCAGCACTGCAAGATCTAGCGAGCAATCTGCTTCAGAGGTCACAGTTAGTGTCAACCTCTTTTGTTCTGTGACCAAACAATACAGTTTCCTTGGTCATTGCTGCAGCTACCTCATCCAGGATATGCTGTCTAAAAGGGTTAATGCAAACAGTGTACCATGTGTGTGTGTTTTCACCTTACTGGCCTCCAGCGCTGCAGTGTCGAGCAAGTGACTTCTTTCGCTCTTGTAAAGTATATATAATCAGTACATGATATAAACATGCTAGTTAGTGATGGTTAATGGTGTTACTGGAGGTGGTGGGAGCAGAAACATCTGTTCCCACGGGCCTGCTAGTCCCTATGTTGATATGGATAGATCAATATGTCCTCCAGGCCTTGTGTTTTGTGTTGACACTCACTGTGACCTCTGAAGGAGATTGGAGATTGTCACTCGCTTCCTTAAATGTGGTGTGTGCACATGTGTGTGAGGCCACACCTTCAGGTCTTCTGCTGCCTTGTCCAGCTCTTCCACATATGCATCACAATGTTGCATGAGCTAACCATGGTGGTGATCAGAAAATTAAATGATCACAGCAGCTCCCACTACTTCCAGCCACGAATAGAGCAGAAACATCTGTTCCCACGGGCCCATGTGGAAAGGTGAAATAGTCTTCCAGGCCTTGTGTTTTCACCTTTCTGGCCTCCAGCACTGCAAGATCTAGCGAGCAATCTGCTTCAGAGGTCACAGTTAGTGTCAACCTCTTTTGTTCTGTGACCAAACAATAGTTTCCTTGGTCATTGCTGCAGCTACCTCATCCAGGATATGCTGTCTAAAAGGGTTAATGCTGTGCAGTGGCTCACCTGACCACCATGCCACCTCATCTTGGTGTGGGTATGGTGCAGTGGCTCACCTGACCACCATGCCACCTCCTCTTGGTGTGGGTATGGTGCAGTGGCTCACCTGACCACCATGCCACCTCCTCATGTGCATGAGGAGAGCAATCAGACCTGCTCATTATCGCCCCACAGATATCGCACGGATATTTTTCGCCATCATGTTCCTGCCTTATGTGGCGCAACAGATTTTTATTTGTTGTGAATGTTTCTGTGCACAGTTTGCAGTTATGGATGGTCTGTTGTGGGATGAGAGAGTAGCACATGTGACTGGTGCAAGTAAATGAATATATTGGCCTGTTCTTCATTTATGAGTCCACTGTCTCTTCCCCAGACCCTTATAGCCCACATCTTGGTATCTACCTTGGCTAACTATTTCATAGCTAGGGCCACAGCAGTTTTCCCCTTATGGTTAAGCTAATAAAGCCCCTTCAGTATAGACACTAATTACATCTCTGTAGTAGTACACCTTTCACATGTATATCTGTCTCAAGATGAAGCACTCTGGCTTTTAGTTTTGCTTTTAAATACCTCAGTAGGCCCCCTACCGCGAGTAATTTTGAATCATGCAGTCACAGCATTCACAAATCACAATTGATTTCATTAATTAACCATGTTTAAAATTTGTTCTGCCTGATCACTACTACAGAAGTGCAAGTGAATCATCACCTTGTATACCGCACACCCACACTTCAAGCCACACCCTCCCCTGGCTTACAATTGCTCCTGCAGCTTCTTCTTCACCAGATTAAGCTTCCCTTTTTTCCCTTCCAAAACTCACACGTTGCTGTTGAGGGGGGTCCTCCACCTCTTCCTCTGCCCCACGCTCACCTCCCTCTATCTCAACATCTCTTTCTCCCTCTCCCTGCATAGGTACGGTACACAGCTCAACATGCAGCTGACCTGTGAGGGGGAAACCCCTGTCTTACTAATGTTGTACTTCTAAGCATTAATAATGTACACTATGGCAAGTCGCTGTCTGCATTGGCGCTAAGGGGGAGATGGTGGTGATGCTTGGGAGGGAGCTGGGCCAGTTGGCCGCAACTGTAGCAGAACCTTTGGTGTGGGTATGGTGCAGTGGCTCACCTGACCACCATGCCACCTCCTCTTGGTGTGGGTATGGTGCAGTGGCTCACCTGACCACCATGCCACCTCCTACCTGACCACCATGCCACCTCCTCTTGGTGTGGGTATGGTGCAGTGGCTCACCTGACCACCATGCCACCTCATGTGCATGAGGAGAGCATCAGACCTGCTCATTATTGCCCCACAGATATCGCACGGATATTTTTCGCCATCATGTTCCTGCCTTATGTGGCGCAACAGATTTTTATTCAATGTGAACGTTTCTGGGCTCAGTTTTCAGTTATGGATGGTCTGTTGTGGGATGAGAGGAGTAGCACATGTGACTGGTGCAAGTAAATGAATACATTGGCCTGTTCTTCCTTTATGAGTCCACTGCCTCTTCCCCAGACCCTTATAGCCCACATCTTGGTATTTACCATGGCTAACTATTACATAGCTAGGGCCACAGCAGTTTTCCCCTTATGGTTAAGCTAATAAAGCCCAGACACTAATTACATCTCTGTAGTAGTACACCTTTCACATGTATACCACACACACCCTTCCTCTCTTACTGGGAGGGCAGGTTGAGCTGGTGGTCTTCTCTGTTCCTCCACATCACCTCCTCCCTCCTCTGCCTTTACAGCTTGGTCTAGCAATTTTCTTTTTTGCGCTTGAGTTGAGGAAAGAAAAAATATTTTCATCAATGGCTATATCGGTTAATAAGGTACTAACTTCTTATTACATTCTGTCATAACCGGGGTAAATGTTCTTACAATTAAAGCACACATATGTATAGACTGGTACATCCGTGCTGTGCAATTAAGAACAATTTTCGAGTACCAAACACCTGGACTTATTGCATATCTATGGTTTGTCCTCACTGCCGCTGTGTTTGGTAAAAGGACAATCAAACAAAATTGCTTTTGAACTTGATACACTCTGCGCAAGTGGTCTGGAGTTCCTCGTCGTCAAGGTCCCACAGCTTTTTGGCCATGGAACCCCTGGATGGGCATCTTTTCTATGGGGACTTTTGGGTGAAATAGCAGTTTTCCCTTTATGGTTAAGCTAATAAAGCCCCTTCAGTATAGACACTAATTACATCTCTGTAGTAGTACACCTTTCACATGTATACCCCACACCCTTCCTCTCTTACTAGGAGGGCCGGTTGAGCTGGTGGTCTTATCTGTTCCTCTTCTTCCTCCTCCAATTGATGCCTTAATGGCTAGCAGGAACAAATTAATACAACCTGTTGATGCTCCTCCAGGCATCTGGTGATATATGCCTCAAATCTTTATATTTCGTTAACCATTTCCTCCTTTTTTACCACTTCTGCCTCCATTTTCAAGACTGCAACCTTTTTCGATTTGTTGAGCCCATATCTAACAGTTCAATTTCCTTCACCCTCATCCCAGATGCCTGGCTTTTTAGCCTGCTGACCTGCCTTCAATCCTGTAATATTATTTACTATATCCTCCTTTATAATTTCCACCTCCATTTCCAAGGCAGAAACCTTTTGCCTTCAAGGATCCATGTAATTTATGATCTTGGAATACTTTAACTTTGGACCAAGTGGTGTGGTGCTCCTCTGTCTCAAGACGAAGCACTCTGGCTTTTAGTTTTGCTTTTAAATACCTCTGCCAACTTCTTAAGTGTTGCCAGGTTGATTTCCTGTCTCTAAAGTCCTGCCTCAGGTATGTCCTCGGTGGGGATTTTCACGGGCTGCATCAAAGAGTACATCTTCCTCTGGACTTCTCTGCCACACACCTGGTATTGAGGCAAAGGTGCTTAGGCACCGAGGACAGCCAAATGGTCTGTCCTCGCTGTGGGCAGAAGGACAATCCATGTTATATACAAGGTATATTTGTGAAGTTGTTCCTTGATATGGACCCTGAGGTGGTGGCCCAGCATATATAGGCTGTCCCTGAGGTGGTGGCCTTGCGTATGAAGGATGTCCCTGAGGTGGTGGCCCAGCATATATAGGCTGTCCCTGAGGTGGTGCCCCTTCATATGGAGGATGTCCCTGAGGTGGTGGCCCAGCATATATAGGTTGTCCCTGAGGTGGTGGTGGCCTTGCGTATATAGGCTGTCCCTGAGGTGGTGCCCCTTCATATTAAATGACCCACTGGTCTGGCAGATGTATGTATTAAATGACCCACTGGTCCAGCAGATGTATGTATTAAATGACCCATTTTGCATCTTAACTGCTAAATATAAAATTATATATCATTATACTGGTACTACATGTATATATTTACAAAACACTGGAGCACACATAAAAGTCTTAATATGTACATGTAAGTACATATACTCCTGGTACCTGGCAACCAGCTCTTAAGCGCTCTCTTCTCTGCCTTGGGGTCCTCAGTGTGGAGTAGCGCATGTGGAATGCATAAAAAGCTTTGTTTTCTGTATACCATAGTGTAAAACATGCCTTGCAGCTGATCCCCCCGTGATACTTGAACTGATCCCCCCAGTAATACTTGAGCTTCAAGTGAATTTAGATGTTTTTCAAAGGAGGCAGGACTAAAAAATGGGCTGAACTTTGTTTTTTTTTTTTCTTTGTGGAGATGTCGTACTCTGATAATATGATAACATTGTACCATCATTATCCGCTGCAGATTCTATCATCTGGCTGATAAATTTTAACAGCAAACAGTTAACTGGCCTTGCCATGATGTTGTTACCCTTAGGATTTCTAGTTTTGTTTAGAAAATCTGAATCTGATCTAAAAGATCCATTTTTTCTTGTTTTGGCACCACAGGAGTGGGAAGGTGCCAAAGATTTATATGACCATGGCAAGGCAGGGGGGATGGGTGTTGTATTTACATCAGGGACTTCCAGATACTTTGCGTGCTTCTTGAGCCGCTCCTTCAAGTAAAACCCCTTTTGGCACACACGACAGGTATAGTTGATCACTCCCAAGTGTACTTTGGCCTCAGGCTTCTGCCTGGTCTCCCTGTAAAGGTACTCCTTTTGGCAATAGCGGCACTTCAACTTCTGTTGTGTAAGTGAGAGACGATACCGATGTTGGATGCCACACTCCTTCTTTTGTAGCAGAGGTGCTAAGGCCCCTCCTCCACATCATAACTGGTTAATAAGATATAAAAATGACTAACTTTTGTCGATATGCTGCCTTAACCCCTTTTTTTTGTCAAAACGTGACCGCCTGCATCTCAGACAAAAAAAGGGCTTGTCCTCACTGTTTGTCTTTGTCCAATGTCATATGGCGTATCTCACTACAGTGTGTGTGAGCATGTGCATCCCCGTATTGCTTTAATTACATCATCAATCCACTAAGGTATTTTAGAACCATTGCCAGTAATTAACTCCTGCTGTCAATAAATGAGCATTTATTTGGAGAGAAAAATCCTGTCTTGGGATTGTTTCATG
Source organism: Spongilla lacustris (assembly GCA_949361645.1). Taxonomy (NCBI): domain Eukaryota; kingdom Metazoa; phylum Porifera; class Demospongiae; order Spongillida; family Spongillidae; genus Spongilla; species Spongilla lacustris. Next base: position 8,282,381 of record OX442426.1, on the reverse strand, counting down.
TCACGTTGTCTAAGACATCATTTCTTCACTAAGGCCTCTGAAATCGTTTATTCACTTTTAAGCTTTAATTACATCAATCCACTAAGGAATTTAAAAGCCATTGCCTTGGGTTTGTTTGCAGCGATTAGAGGTGCTGCTATAGACTTTAGTACATGGAGGGTAGCGGCATTGGAATACCTAGGGTGAGAAAGGGTGTTCGTACCTCCTCCATCTTCATTCTTTTTTTGTACCTCCTCCTGAATCTGATCTAAAAGATCCATTTTTTCTTGTTTTGGCACCACAGCAGTGGGAAGGTGCCACAGCAGTGGGAAGGTGCCACAGTTTTTATATGACCATAGCAAGGCGGGGGGGATGGGTGTTGTTTTTACATCTTTAGATGTTCGAACTAGTTTCATGTAAGGATAGCATCTCAGTGGAAAACAGATCTTTTTAATGCTACTTGAGCAGCTGCTCGTCGTCAAGGTCCCACAGCTTTTTGGCCATGGAACCCCTGGATGGGCATCTTTTGTACGGGGACTTTTGGGTGAAAGTGGTACCTCCTTATGGTGTGGGTATGGTGCAGTGGCTCACCTGACCACCATGCCACCTCCTCTTGGTGTGGGTATGGTGCAGTGGCTCACCGGACCACCATGCCACCTCCTCTTGGTGTGGGTATGGTGCAGTGGCTCACCTGACCACCATGCCACCTCCTCTTGGTGTGGGTATGGTGCAGTGGCTCACCTGACCACCATGCCACCTCCTCTTGGTGTGGGTATGGTGCAGTGGCTCACCTGACCACCATGCCACCTCCTCATGTGGACAAGGAGAGCATCAGACCTGCTCATTATCGCCCCACAGATATCGCACGGATACTTTTCACCATCATGTTCCTGCCTTATGTGGTGCAACAGATTTTTATTCAATGTGAACGTTTCTGGGCACAGTTCGCAGTTATGTATGGTCTGTTGTGGGATGAGAGAGTAGCACATGTGACTGGTGCAAGTAAATGAAAACATTGGCCTGTTCTTCATTTATGAGTCCACTGCCTCTTCCCCAGACCCTTATAGCCCACATCTTGGTATCTACCATGGCTAACTATTACATAGCTAGGGCCAAAGCAGTTTTCCCCTTATGGTTATGGTTAAGCTAATGATATCCCTTCAGTATAAACACTAATTACATCTCTGTAGCAGTACACCTTTCACATGTATACCGCACACCCTTCCTCTCTTACTGGGAGGGCAGGTGGAGCTGGTCTTAGCAGTGGTGGTGTTTGTGTAGCTGGTGGCTGTTGCCGAGGTGGCATTAATGGTGACCGTGGTGACCGTAGCTGCAGGAGGGGTAATGTTCAATGCCACACCCCCGTACTGTACTGAGGCATACATCACAATATGCGGATCCACATCACCTCCCTCCTCTACCTCTTGATATTAATATCTCTGTCTCGTCTACACCTTTGTCACACTCATGGAGGAAAGGAATCTGTGGTACTCCTGGTACCTGGCAACCAGCTCTGAAGCGCTCTCTTCTCTGCCTTGGGGTCCTCAGTGTGGAGTAGCGCAGGTGGCAGCATTGGAGGGGCCTCTGCCGCTAGAAGTGATGGTGTAAATGGAATAGGAGTCGGAGGATGAAATCGTCCTCCAACTCAGCCTCCTGCAGAAATCGGATATTAAAACAGTACAGCTACTACAGTAAATCTATTAAATAATTAGCTCCCATCACAATGTAGCCACAACACTCATCTGGTGGTACCTGGCACCAGCTCTGTAGCATTGTTAGCTCCCTTCCACTGCCTTGGGGTCCTCAGCCTGAAGACGGAAATAGATTTTTAGTCATCGTGAATTTGAACAGCACCATGGAGTACTTGTACTATGGCCAAATGCCCAGTATTCATATATTCCTTATTTGGTAAACAGCAAGGGGAATACATTAGGCCTAGCAGTGTCTGTTCTCACATTCTTTCGCCGCCTGCAGCTCTTGGTGTGCTTCTTTAGCAGCTCCTTCAAATAAAAGCCCTTCTGGCACACACGACAGGTGTAGTTAATTATGCCCAAGTGTATTTTGGCTTCATGCTTCTGTTTTGACTCCCGATGCTTATACACTTTATCGCAGTACCGGCACTTGAACATCTGTTGTGTAAGTGGTAGACGATACCGATGTTGGATTGCAAACCGCTCCGAGAGGTAGAAACCCTTCTGGCACACCGGACAGTTATAGTTAATATTACAGCTAGTATTTTATGAATTAAATCATCAGAATGTCCCCATATGATGTCCCCACACACAAGTAATGAAAGTGAAGCCATGTATAATTAAAGCCAGTACATGTGAGGATGCTCACCTAACGATGCAACCTTGTTAAGCAGCTTAATTGGCCTTAGTGGTCAACAGCTCCTACATGTTACCCTTCATCTCCTACATGATCACCTCATTATGAAGCCCCTGCCTCACACCCCGCCTCCTACCACATCACCACACACCCTACCACGACCCCTGTGTGGTAGTGGATGTACATTAGAACACTAAAGGCAGAATGGAAGACAGCACACAACACACTTCAGTATTCCTCTCACTTCATGTGAGCAACCCCCCCCCCCCCCCCCTTGGAGTGTGGTGTGTGCACATGTGTGTGAGGCCACACCTTCAGGTCTTCTGCTGCCTTCTCCAGCTCTTCCACATATGCATCGCAATGTTGCATCAGCTAACCATGGTGGTGATCAGAAAATTAAATGATCACAAAATTCCATAGCACCAGAGAGGGAGAGGTAAGATGGTGGGGGGGGAGAGTATGTGCTCATGGTGTAGTGGTGTGCACACAACTCATCATGGTGCACATTAAATAAAGTTCATCTCTAATGCATCCGCATGCCTCACTCCATCCACCCTACCCACCTGGTTGATCTGGTGGGTGCCGTTCAAGGCCAGCATCAGGAGCTTTAGTTCTTTTCTCTGACACTTCTCCTAAAATGTTTGGCCATGAGAGCTGTGCTCTTCAAAGGCCACACCCCATACACTTGCCTGCAATAGCTTAATTTCCTCCTGGTGCTGCTCCTGTGTGTGTGTGTAGTTATGTAGGTAAGTGTAGTGTGCACATGTGAGGACACACCCCCATGTGAGCTGTGCTCTTCAAAGGCCACACCCCCATGAGAGCTGTGCTCTTCAAAGGCCACACCCCCATGAGAGCTGTGCTCTTCAAAGGCCACACCCCCATGAGAGCTGTGCTCTTCAAAGGCCACACCCCATGAGAACTGTGCTCTTCAAAGGCCACGCCTCCATGAGAACTGTGCTCTTCAAAGGCCACGCCTCCATGAGAGCTGTGCTCTTCAAAGGCCACACCCCATACACTTGCCTGCAATAGCTTCATCTCCTCCTGGTGCTGCTCCTGTGTGTGTGTGTGGTTATGTAGGTAAGTGTAGTGTGCACATGTGAGGACATTTTGGGGTGTTGCACTAGCTCTGTGACAATATTACTATGTCTGATATCCTACATGGTTCCAACTTGCCAGCAGGAGCAATCAAACCACTCCAAATTAAGTTTAAAGGGGGTAGAGGGGTCGCTTAGCTATTGGATTAGTTCTATTCATTAATTTTTATGCCATCTGTTAATGTAGATACAATTGAACAAACTGCGGGCACCATATCATCACCACATGACATAACTCCTATGTCGTTTACAATCCTTCTGGCTAGCTTAGCAATGTGACACCTAACCTGCTCATGATGGCAACAAAGAGCTGGAGTACGTTTCTCATTACACGAGTTATGTGGATAGCATATTTAGTGATTTCATGACAACATTTCATGAAGATGTGACATAAATCCTATATGCAAAGGTAATTTTATATTGACACACCACTCCTCATCCTACCTCCACATGTGCCTTCTGTTGTGCCTCCTTTGCTACCTTGTTATATTCCAATCGCCATCCTTCTGCCTGGCACCTGGAGGTTAGGTTATCCTCTTCAGATGGAGAACAGTGCAAAGCACAAGTAATGAGAGTGAAGCAATGTATGATTAAAGCCTGTACATGTGAGGATGCTCACCTAACAATGCCACCTTGTTAAGCAGCTTGGCCTTGGTGGTCGTTAGCTCCTACATGATCACCTCATTATGAAGCCCCTGCCTCACACCCCGCCTCCTACCACATCACCACACCCCCTCATCACCATCCGCATGCCTCACTCCATCCACCCTACCCACCTGGTTGATCTGGTGGGTGCCGTTCAAGGCCAGCATCAGGAGCTTTAGTTCTTTTCTCTGACACTTCTCCTAAAATGTTTGGCCATGAGAGCTGTGCTCTTCAAAGGCCACACCCCATACACTTGCCTGCAATAGCTTAATTTCCTCCTGGTGCTGCTCCTGTGTGTGTGTGTAGTTATGTAGGTAAGTGTAGTGTGCACATGTGAGGACACACCCCCATGTGAGCTGTGCTCTTCAAAGGCCACACCCCCATGTGAGCTGTGCTCTTCAAAGGCCACACCCCCATGAGAGCTGTGCTCTTCAAAGGCCACACCCCCATGAGAGCTGTGCTCTTCAAAGGCCACACCCCATGAGAACTGTGCTCTTCAAAGGCCACGCCTCCATGAGAACTGTGCTCTTCAAAGGCCACGCCTCCATGAGAGCTGTGCTCTTCAAAGGCCACACCCCATACACTTGCCTGCAATAGCTTCATCTCCTCCTGGTGCTGCTCCTGTGTGTGTGTGTGTAGTTATGTAGGTAAGTGTAGTGTGCACATGTGAGGACATTTTGGGGTGTTGCACTAGCTCTGTGACAATATTACTATGTCTGATATCCTACATGGTTCCAACTTGCCAGCAGGAGCAATCAAACCACTCCAAATTAAGTTTAAAGGGGGTAGAGGGGTCGCTTAGCTATTGGATTAGTTCTATTCATTAATTTTTATGCTATCTGTTAATGTAGATACAATTGAACAAACTGCGGGCACCATATCATCACCACATGACATAACTCCTATGTCGTTTACAATCCTTCTGGCTAGCTTAGCAATGTGACACCTAACCTGCTCATGATAGCAACAAAGAGCTGGAGTACGTTTCTCATTACACGAGTTATGTGGATAGCATATTTAGTGATTTCATGACAACATTTCATGAAGATGTGACATAAATCCTATATGCAAAGGTAATTTTATATTGACACACCACTCCTCATCCTACCTCCACATGTGCCTTCTGTTGTGCCTCCTTTGCTACCTTGTTATATTCCAATCGCCATCCTTCTGCCTGGCACCTGGAGGTTAGGTTATCCTCTTCAGATGGAGAACAGTGCAAAGCACAAGTAATGAGAGTGAAGCAATGTATGATTAAAGCCTGTACATGTGAGGATGCTCACCTAACAATGCCACCTTGTTAAGCAGCTTGGCCTTGGTGGTCGTTAGCTCCTACATGATCACCTCATTATGAAGCCCCTGCCTCACACCCCGCCTCCTACCACATCACCACACCCCCTCATCACCATCCGCATGCCTCACTCCATCCACCCTACCCACCTGGTTGATCTGGTGGGTGCCGTTCAAGGCCAGCATCAGGAGCTTTAGTTCTTTTCTCTGACACTTCTCCTAAAATGTTTGGCCATGAGAGCTGTGCTCTTCAAAGGCCACACCCCATACACTTGCCTGCAATAGCTTAATTTCCTCCTGGTGCTGCTCCTGTGTGTGTGTGTAGTTATGTAGGTAAGTGTAGTGTGCACATGTGAGGACACACCCCCATGTGAGCTGTGCTCTTCAAAGGCCACACCCCCATGAGAGCTGTGCTCTTCAAAGGCCACACCCCCATGAGAGCTGTGCTCTTCAAAGGCCACACCCCATGAGAACTGTGCTCTTCAAAGGCCACGCCTCCATGAGAACTGTGCTCTTCAAAGGCCACGCCTCCATGAGAGCTGTGCTCTTCAAAGGCCACACCCCATACACTTGCCTGCAATAGCTTCATCTCCTCCTGGTGCTGCTCCTGTGTGTGTGTGTGTAGTTATGTAGGTAAGTGTAGTGTGCACATGTGAGGACATTTTGGGGTGTTGCACTAGCTCTGTGACAATATTACTATGTCTGATATCCTACATGGTTCCAACTTGCCAGCAGGAGCAATCAAACCACTCCAAATTAAGTTTAAAGGGGGTAGAGGGGTCGCTTAGCTATTGGATTAGTTCTATTCATTAATTTTTATGCTATCTGTTAATGTAGATACAATTGAACAAACTGCGGGCACCATATCATCACCACATGACATAACTCCTATGTCGTTTACAATCCTTCTGGCTAGCTTAGCAATGTGACACCTAACCTGCTCATGATAGCAACAAAGAGCTGGAGTACGTTTCTCATTACACGAGTTATGTGGATAGCATATTTAGTGATTTCATGACAACATTTCATGAAGATGTGACATAAATCCTATATGCAAAGGTAATTTTATATTGACACACCACTCCTCATCCTACCTCCACATGTGCCTTCTGTTGTGCCTCCTTCGCTACCTTGTTGTATTCCAATCGCCATCCTTCTGCCTGGCACCTGGAGGTTAGGTTATCCTCTTCTGCAGATGGAGAACAGTGCAAAGCACAAGTAATGAGAGTGAAGCAATGTATGATTAAAGCCTGTACATGTGAGGATGCTCACCTAACAATGCCACCTTGTTAAGCAGCTTGGCCTTGGTGGTCGTCAGCTCCTCCATGTTGGACTGTGGCCTGTAATGCTTTGCTTTCTTAATATGCACAGCCATAGTTATGGAATGGTTGGTGCTATGGAATGGAACACCTTATCATTCCTTTTTTTAATCAACAACGTATTCTCTACCATCAACACCCACCAGTTTCAATACCATCTGTTGCATTCTCATTTACTGCAAAGTTGTCATAGCAACTGGTTTACTTGACACCGTTGAAAAGACAGCATTCTGTTGACAAAGCTTAGCATTAATAATCATAGTTTGGTAGACCACATGGGTAACATCATTTTACAACAGCAACATGTAAATACCAGTCATTTGATATAGCGCATCACATTTCAATGTCCCTTCCCCCTCCTTCCCTTGTAATAACTCACGTGGGCCTGCACCTCCTCTTCCCGTGTGTCCTCCACCTGGCTGTACATACTCACTAGTGCTTTTAGACACACATGCACACCTCCTGATGAAGCTTCTGTGCATTTGTCCTTAAATCTTCCACTTCTTTTTTCAATAAGAAAATTTGTTCTGCCTGATCACTACTACAGAAGTGCAAGTGAATCATCACCTTGTATACCGCACACCCACACTTCAAGCTGACCTGCCTTCAATCCTGTAATAACATTTACTATATCCTCCTTTATAATTTCCACCTCCATTTCCAAGGCAGAAACCTTTTGCCTTCGAGGATCCATGTGATTTATGATCTCGGAATACTTTAACTTTGGACCAAGTGGTGTGGTGCTCCTCTGTCTCAAGACGAAGCACTCTGGCTTTTAGTTTTGCTTTTAAATACCTCTGCCAACTTCTTAAGTGTTGCCAGGTTGATTTCCTGTCTCTAAAGCCCTGCCTCAGGTATGTCCTCGGTGGGGATTTTCACGGGCTGCATCAAAGAGTACATCTTCCTCTGGACTTCTCTGCCACACACCTGGTATTGAGGCAAAGGTGCTTAGGCACCGAGGACAGCCAAATGGTCTGTCCTCGCTGTGGGCAGAAGGACAATCCATGTTATATACAAGGTATAGAAAGTTAGTATATGCTAGTAATTCTTTTATTGAGAAAGTTGGTTGTATAAAGGATTTGAAGGTAATAGTGGTGTATAAAGCAGGGAAACAAGGGTTGAATGATAAGGACAAACAAAATAGTCATTACATCGCTCATGTGCTAAATTCCTATCTCCCCTTCTCTTAGCACTTTAATATTCGTTTCCATGCCTCTATGTTATGGATATGCATGCAGACGAGTCGCAAAGTTTGCATACCTTTATAGCTTGCTGAAGCAGTTTTCTTTTTTGCGCTTGAGTCTAAACAATGGAGTAGAGTGGATTAGTGTGTACTTGTGACAAATGTGCAATTTTTTGGTACTACATGTAAGGTACCCTGGGAGTGGATTCCAAGTGCTATTTGTTTTGGTAAACTCTTCAGCATGCGGTCACAGTTAGTGTCAACCTCTTTTGTTCTGTGACTAAGCAATACAGTTTCCTTGGCCATTGCTGCAGCTACCTCATCCAGGATATGCTGTCTAAAAGGGTTAATGCAAACAGTGTACCATGTGTGTGTGTTTTCACCTTTTCCATCTCCTGCAATGATAAGTTGAACCAGTGATTTCTTTCTGTCTCTGACTGAACAATAGTTTCCTTGGTCATTGCTGCAGCTACCTCATCCAGGATATGCTGTCCAAAAGGGTTAATGCAAACAGTGTACCATGTGTGTGTGTTTTCACCTCTTTTGGGAGATGCGCTCAAAGGGGCTTGGAAGAGGAGGGGCCTCCCTTTTTTTTTTTTTTGGGATCGGTGGCACTGTGGATTGTTTGGACCTAGGTTTATTAGTGGCTACTACATCATCGTCATGATGAGCATTGGTGGAGGTGTCCATTGGTGTTGAAGTGGTAGGAGGAGTGAGGGGACCTTCTATTTATTGGCAGTGTAGGGGACCGGGGCAGCAATGTTGGTCCTCGCTGTGGGCAATCTCGTGTGGGTTTACACTACCTTCTCTTTAGGATTATTGGTTCTCATGTTTTTTTCTAAATATCTCATACCCTTAGCCTCATCAGAAGGGTCCAAGTGTATATCCAGCTTGACATCCTGGGTGGGAGTGGCTAAGATGTCTCGCAGTGTCTCATTGTCAATTTCCACAAACGATGCCTCCAACAGGTTCTGTAACAAAGGCATCAAGTCAGCATCACTTTTAAATGATACATAGAATAATAATCTGCCTTGAAGTAAACGTTTGTAGATTCATAAGAATGAATAACATTTTGTACGATGGGGTAAAAGTGCCCGTTCCCTCTTAAAATAACTTGCAGACGAAGCACCAATATGGTTTTCTGTCCGTGTGAAGTAAACTATATCATTTAGATTCAAGGAAGGCTTCTTTTGGATGAAATTCACAAAAAAAAAACCTTTATATTTCAAGGGGTGAAAGCAGCAAGGGATGCTCAAATGGCCGCCCGAGTCAATGCTTGGCCTTGTGCAGCCTCTTGCAGTATACCTGCGAGTCAGACTCAAGAAGGAAGATGGATTTTTAAAGACGATATTTCAAGGGGTGATACCTGTGAAGGGTACAAAGAGATTGCGTAACATGAGTGTTGAGAGACAATCAGTTGTTCAAGGCCTGATGTATCATTTATTGTGCAAAGCCCAAAATATATATATAATACTTATGCCACGAGCTACTACACACCACTCCTCATCCTACCTCCACATGTGCCTTCTGTCGTGCCTCCTTTGCTACCTTGTTATATTCCAATCGCCATCCTTCTGCCTGGCACCTGGAGGTTAGGTTATCCTCTTCTGCAGATGGAGAAGTAAACGTTTGTAGATTCATAAGAATGAATAACATTTTGTACGTGGGGTAAAAGTGCCCGTTCCCTCTTAAAATAACTTGCAGACGAAGCACCAATATGGTTTTCTGTCCGTGTGAAGTAAACTATATCATTTAGATTCAAGGAAGGCTTCTTTTAGATGAAATTCACAAAAAAAAACCTTTATATTTCAAGGGGTGAAAGCAGCAAGGGATGCTCAAATGGCCGCCCGAGTCAATGCTTGGCCTTGTGCAGCCTCTTGCAGTATACCTGCGAGTCAGACTCAAGAAGGAAGATGGATTTTTAAAGACGATATTTCAAGGGGTGTGAAGGGTACAAAGAGATTGCGTAACATGAGTGTTGAGAGACAATCAGTTGTTCAAGGCCTGATGTATCATTTATTGTGCAAAGCCCAAAATATATATATAATACTTATGCCACGAGCTACTACACACCACTCCTCATCCTACCTCCACATGTGCCTTCTGTTGTGCCTCCTTTGCTACCTTGTTATATTCTAATCGCCATCCTTCTGCCTGGCACCTGGAGGTTAGGTTATCCTCTTCTGCAGATGGAGAAGTAAACGTTTGTAGATTCATAAGAATGAATAACATTTTGTACGATGGGGTAAAAGTGCCCGTTCCCTCTTAAAATAACTTGCAGACGAAGCACCAATATGGTTTTCTGTCCGTGTGAAGTAAACTATATCATTTAGATTCAAGGAAGGCTTCTTTTGGATGAAATTCACAAAAAAAAACCTTTATATTTCAAGGGGTGAAAGCAGCAAGGGATGCTCAAATGGCCGCCCGAGTCAATGCTTGGCCTTGTGCAGCCTCTTGCAGTATACCTGCGAGTCAGACTCAAGAAGGAAGATGGATTTTTAAAGACGATATTTCAAGGGGTGTGAAGGGTACAAAGAGATTGCGTAACATGAGTGTTGAGAGACAATCAGTTGTTCAAGGCCTGATGTATCATTTATTGTGCAAAGCCCAAAATATATATATAATACTTATGCCACGAGCTACTACACACCACTCCTCATCCTACCTCCACATGTGCCTTCTGTCGTGCCTCCTTTGCTACCTTGTTATATTCCAATCGCCATCCTTCTGCCTGGCACCTGGAGGTTAGGTTATCCTCTTCTGCAGATGGAGAAGTAAACGTTTGTAGATTCATAAGAATGAATAACATTTTGTACGATGGGGTAAAAGTGCCCGTTCCCTCTTAAAATAACTTGCAGACGAAGCACCAATATGGTTTTCTGTCCGTGTGAAGTAAACTATATCATTTAGATTCAAGGAAGGCTTCTTTTAGATGAAATTCACAAAAAGAAACCTTTATATTTCAAGGGGTGAAAGCAGCAAGGGATGCTCAAATGGCCGCCCGAGTCAATGCTTGGCCTTGTGCAGCCTCTTGCAGTATACCTGCGAGTCAGACTCAAGAAGGAAGATGGATTTTTAAAGACGATATTTCAAGGGGTGTGAAGGGTACAAAGAGATTGCGTAACATGAGTGTTGAGAGACAATCAGTTGTTCAAGGCCTGATGTATCATTTATTGTGCAAAGCCCAAAATATATATATAATACTTATGCCACGAGCTACTACACACCACTCCTCATCCTACCTCCACATGTGCCTTCTGTTGTGCCTCCTTTGCTACCTTGTTATATTCTAATCGCCATCCTTCTGCCTGGCACCTGGAGGTTAGGTTATCCTCTTCTGCAGATGGAGAAGTAAACGTTTGTAGATTCATAAGAATGAATAACATTTTGTACGATGGGGTAAAAGTGCCCGTTCCCTCTTAAAATAACTTGCAGACGAAGCACCAATATGGTTTTCTGTCCGTGTGAAGTAAACTATATCATTTAGATTCAAGGAAGGCTTCTTTTGGATGAAATTCACAAAAAAAAACCTTTATATTTCAAGGGGTGAAAGCAGCAAGGGATGCTCAAATGGCCGCCCGAGTCAATGCTTGGCCTTGTGCAGCCTCTTGCAGTATACCTGCGAGTCAGACTCAAGAAGGAAGATGGATTTTTAAAGACGATATTTCAAGGGGTGTGAAGGGTACAAAGAGATTGCGTAACATGAGTGTTGAGAGACAATCAGTTGTTCAAGGCCTGATGTATCATTTATTGTGCAAAGCCCAAAATATATATATAATACTTATGCCACGAGCTACTACACACCACTCCTCATCCTACCTCCACATGTGCCTTCTGTCGTGCCTCCTTTGCTACCTTGTTATATTCCAATCGCCATCCTTCTGCCTGGCACCTGGAGGTTAGGTTATCCTCTTCTGCAGATGGAGAAGTAAACGTTTGTAGATTCATAAGAATGAATAACATTTTGTACGATGGGGTAAAAGTGCCCGTTCCCTCTTAAAATAACTTGCAGACGAAGCACCAATATGGTTTTCTGTCCGTGTGAAGTAAACTATATCATTTAGATTCAAGGAAGGCTTCTTTTAGATGAAATTCACAAAAAAAAACCTTTATATTTCAAGGGGTGAAAGCAGCAAGGGATGCTCAAATGGCCGCCCGAGTCAATGCTTGGCCTTGTGCAGCCTCTTGCAGTATACCTGCGAGTCAGACTCAAGAAGGAAGATGGATTTTTAAAGACGATATTTCAAGGGGTGATACCTGTGAAGGGTACAAAGAGATTGCGTAACATGAGTGTTGAGAGACAATCAGTTGTTCAAGGCCTGATGTATCATTTATTGTGCAAAGCCCAAAATATATATATAATACTTATGCCACGAGCTACTACACACCACTCCTCATCCTACCTCCACATGTGCCTTCTGTTGTGCCTCCTTTGCTACCTTGTTATATTCTAATCGCCATCCTTCTGCCTGGCACCTGGAGGTTAGGTTATCCTCTTCTGCAGATGGAGAAGTAAACGTTTGTAGATTCATAAGAATGAATAACATTTTGTACGATGGGGTAAAAGTGCCCGTTCCCTCTTAAAATAACTTGCAGACGAAGCACCAATATGGTTTTCTGTCCGTGTGAAGTAAACTATATCATTTAGATTCAAGGAAGGCTTCTTTTGGATGAAATTCACAAAAAAAAACCTTTATATTTCAAGGGGTGAAAGCAGCAAGGGATGCTCAAATGGCCGCCCGAGTCAATGCTTGGCCTTGTGCAGCCTCTTGCAGTATACCTGCGAGTCAGACTCAAGAAGGAAGATGGATTTTTAAAGACGATATTTCAAGGGGTGATACCTGTGAAGGGTACAAAGAGATTGCGTAACATGAGTGTTGAGAGACAATCAGTTGTTCAAGGCCTGATGTATCATTTATTGTGCAAAGCCCAAAATATATATATAATACTTATGCCACGAGCTACTACACACCACTCCTCATCCTACCTCCACATGTGCCTTCTGTCGTGCCTCCTTTGCTACCTTGTTGTATTCCAATCGCCATCCTTCTGCCTGGCACCTGGAGGTTAGGTTATCCTCTTCTGCAGATGGAGAAGTAAACGTTTGTAGATTCATAAGAATGAATAACATTTTGTACGATGGGGTAAAAGTGCCCGTTCCCTCTTAAAATAACTTGCAGACGAAGCAGCAATATGGTTTTCTGTCCGTGTGAAGTAAACTATATCATTTAGATTCAAGGAAGGCTTCTTTTGGATGAAATTCACAAAAAAAAACCTTTATATTTCAAGGGGTGAAAGCAGCAAGGGATGCTCAAATGGCCGCCCGAGTCAATGCTTGGCCTTGTGCAGCCTCTTGCAGTATACCTGCGAGTCAGACTCAAGAAGGAAGATGGATTTTTAAAGACGATATTTCAAGGGGTGTGAAGGGTACAAAGAGATTGCGTAACATGAGTGTTGAGAGACAATCAGTTGTTCAAGGCCTGATGTATCATTTATTGTGCAAAGCCCAAAATATATATATAATACTTATGCCACGAGCTACTACACACCACTCCTCATCCTACCTCCACATGTGCCTTCTGTCGTGCCTCCTTTGCTACCTTGTTATATTCTAATCGCCATCCTTCTGCCTGGCACCTGGAGGTTAGGTTATCCTCTTCTGCAGATGGAGAAGTAAACGTTTGTAGATTCATAAGAATGAATAACATTTTGTACGATGGGGTAAAAGTGCCCGTTCCCTCTTAAAATAACTTGCAGACGAAGCACCAATATGGTTTTCTGTCCGTGTGAAGTAAACTATATCATTTAGATTCAAGGAAGGCTTCTTTTGGATGAAATTCACAAAAAAAAACCTTTATATTTCAAGGGGTGAAAGCAGCAAGGGATGCTCAAATGGCCGCCCGAGTCAATGCTTGGCCTTGTGCAGCCTCTTGCAGTATACCTGCGAGTCAGACTCAAGAAGGAAGATGGATTTTTAAAGACGATATTTCAAGGGGTGTGAAGGGTACAAAGAGATTGCGTAACATGAGTGTTGAGAGACAATCAGTTGTTCAAGGCCTGATGTATCATTTATTGTGCAAAGCCCAATATATATATATAATACTTATGCCACGAGCTACTACACACCACTCCTCATCCTACCTCCACATGTGCCTTCTGTTGTGCCTCCTTTGCTACCTTGTTATATTCCAATCGCCATCCTTCTGCAAGGCACCTGGAGGTTAGGTTATCCTCTTCTGCAGATGGAGAAGTAAACGTTTGTAGATTCATAAGAATGAATAACATTTTGTACGATGGGGTAAAAGTGCCCGTTCCCTCTTAAAATAACTTGCAGACGAAGCAGCAATATGGTTTTCTGTCCGTGTGAAGTAAACTATATCATTTAGATTCAAGGAAGGCTTCTTTTGGATGAAATTCACAAAAAAAAACCTTTATATTTCAAGGGGTGAAAGCAGCAAGGGATGCTCAAATGGCCGCCCGAGTCAATGCTTGGCCTTGTGCAGCCTCTTGCAGTATACCTGCGAGTCAGACTCAAGAAGGAAGATGGATTTTTAAAGACGATATTTCAAGGGGTGATACCTGTGAAGGGTACAAAGAGATTGCGTAACATGAGTGTTGAGAGACAATCAGTTGTTCAAGGCCTGATGTATCATTTATTGTGCAAAGCCCAAAATATATATATAATACTTATGCCACGAGCTACTATAGTCTAAATGATATAGTTTACTTCAATCTTCTCTGCTTCATCTCCAGCTTGGCCTCGTGATCACGTGTAGCACATGCGTTCCTTCTGGGAATAAGCAGATTGTCACTCGTTCTCTTACATTTGTCATAACATGCTTCGTGTCATGTGGTACTGGTACTCATACATAAATGATGCGCAAGTTAGTCAAGCTGATAAGTGATGATTAGATTAACAAGGTTGGCTCACTTGGCTGAGGCTCCTCCCCCTCCTCCTGAGGCTGGATGGTGGGCGTCTGACCTCCTGTAGTATATATATATCCTACTGAAAGTAACCCAACAGTCAGGCCAAGTGCAGGCGTGTGTGGATGAAGGAGTAGCACAGGATCTGACTCACCGTGGCTGGTCGCTGTCTGCATTGGTGCTGAGGGGGAGATGGTGGTGATGCTTGGTCAGTTGGCTGTGGCTGTAGCAGGGGCAAGAGACCTCATGTTCAATGCCACACCCCGTAGTGCACTTGGGTGAAGATAGCAAGATCCAGATTAATCACACAATGAATTTATTAATATATCTTATTGGATAGGTGATCCCTTCCCCTAGTGTTTCGAACATGGCACCAGGGTAGAAGTCCAAGGACCCTACCCTAACCTTAACCTTAACCCGTTTGGCCGTTCGAGGGTATCCTCTGGATCCGTTATAGTGTTCTTTTCCAGGAGGTGGAGAGAGTTTTGTGGAGGTTTTAGCCAGTAAGGGAATGTTTATTTTCAGTCCAGTAGGGATCACATTTTGTTCAATGCAGGATTTGAAAAAGTTTTAGTGGTGTGTCAGGTGGGTGATAAAAAAGTTGGGTCTTCAGACTTGGACTTACTTTAGATATATGAATCACTCAATGCAGGATTTGATAAGGGTTTTGTGGTGTGTCAGGTGGATGATAAAAGTTGGGTCTTCAGTCTTGCAGTCAGGAGAGTTTCAATGGAGAAGTATTTTTTGTAGGAGAGTGTTACATGTAGGACTTACTTTAGATATCTTAGTGCAGCATAGATGCAGTACCTTTTAAATTGTCAGGTCATTGCAGACTCATCCAGGTATGTACTTCACCTAACGTGGTCACTCCTGAGGCCCCTCCCCCTCGTGGGGGCCATGTGTGTGCAATTTTAGAGGAGGTGGGCCCATACCTTCCTTGAGGGATAAAACTCCAACTGTGGAAAAATCTCATTAGAGGGGAAAAAATGCGCAGTAGAAAAAAGCCCTGTGGAAAAATGCAACATGACACACGGAATAAAGCAATGTGCACAATCCCGTGTGCTGGTTTCTAACTCCTCCTCCATGTTGCCCTGCTCTGCACCCCAGAATGTATCACCATCATCCAGCACACCTGGCAGGAGCTAATTTCATTCCATTCAACTGACAGAAATAGTATCTGTGTAGGAAGGGAGAGGATCTGTACTGGTACAACTGAAGTTATTGCATAAGCCCGTAACAGGTTCTTGTAGTAGTGGTGGTGATGGTGTGGGTATGGTGTAGTGGCACAGACAGCCAACCAAAAGAATGACGCTTTTGTATCATTAGTTTTGTTTATATTAATATTAAAGGAACAGCACTGCTCAAAGATCCCAAATTGGAGTGCTTATGGAATGGTTGGAGTGCTTATGGAATGGCTGGAGTGCTTTATGGAATGGCTGGAGTGCTTATGGAATGGCTGGAGTGCTTATTGAATGGCTGGAGCGCTTATTGAATGGCTGGAGTGCTTATTGAATGGCTGGAGTGCTTATGGAATAGTTGGAGCGCTTGTGGAATGGCTGGAGTGTTTATGGAATGGTTGGAGTGCTTATGGAATGGTTGGGAATGGCTGGAGTGCTTATGGAATGGTTGGGAATGGTTGGAGTGCTTATGGAATGGTTGGGAATGGTTGGAGTGCTTATGGAATGGTTGGGAATGGTTGGAGTGCTTATGGAATGGTTGGGAATGGTTGGAGTGCTTATGGAATGGTTGGGAATGGTTGGAGTGCTTATGGAATGGTTGGGAATGGTTGGAGTGCTTATGGAATGGTTGGGAATGGTTGGAGTGCTTATGGAATGGTTGGGAATGGTTGGAGTGCTATGGAATGGTTGGGAATGGTTGGGAATGGTTGGAGTGCTTATGGAATGGTTGGGAATGGTTGGAGTGCTTATGGAATGGTTGGGAATGGTTGGAGTGCTTATGGAATGGTTGGGAATGGTTGGAGTGCTTATGGAATGGTTGGGAATGGTTGGAGTGCTTATGGAATGGTTGGGAATGGTTGGAGTGCTTATGGAATGGTTGGGAATGGTTGGAGTGCTTATGGAATGGTTGGGAATGGTTGGAGTGCTTATGGAATGGTTGGAGTGCTTATGGAATGGTTGGGAATGGTTGGAGTGCTATGGAATGGTTGGGAATGATTGGAGTGCTTATGGAATGGTTGGAGCGCTTGTGGAATGGCTGGAGTGCTTATGGAATGGTTGGGGAGTGCTTATGGAATGGTTGGGAATTGTTGGAGTGCTTATGGAATGGTTGACAATGGCTGGAGTGCTTAGGAAATTCCTTCTCGTATAATTTCAAGCCTCCTGAAGATGGCATGCGAAGCTGTCATGTGAATGTGAAGCTATGTTGCTGCTGTTTGTCAAAGTCTTCGTACTGCATCGAGACACCCCATTGGCACCAAGCCGTGATCCATGCTCAACAATGATGCACAAAACTGGATGACCATCAATTGTAAAAGAACTGCAAGTTTGAGGATCCTAAGGTACACCGAGTATGTGTGTGTTTGTGTGACCTTAATCTTTACAACCTTTCTCTTTCCTTAGTTTGCAACCTGTAGGTGCATTAGACTCATGTTGCCATGGAGCACTATCTGCCAGAGACTTATAAAGAGAAAGCACTAGATGTTAAAGGACCACACCAGATGTGAAAGGACTGCACCAGATGTTAAAGGACCACACCAGATGGTTTTGATATAAAATATGTTCGAGCAGTTATGTTATTATCATTAAAATTGATGCTGTCACCAGTAAGCCTCTTACTAAGTGTCCCTAAAATAACTGATACATCTAAACGCGAGGGTCAGTGCGTTATGGGTGTGGGGGGCCCGGGGCGAGTGCACCGTGGTATATTTAAAATCTATTATGAAAAATGCTGAGGGAGAAAAGAAGAAGCTCGTGTTTTTAATATTGATAGTTCATGTGAGTTCTGATGTCATCGAGAAGTTCTGTTAGTTCTATGTCATCAAACCTTCCCTCGAGGCTGCAAGTGCGGAGGAAGATTACTGGCGCACAGCAACGTGGATATGTACGTACCTGGGGAAAAGGGTTTTCGCTTCTTCTGCAGTGGTTGGAGCAAGGTTAGCAAGACTAGCTAACTCGAATTTGTGTAGCTTTTGTTTCTGAAGGGTGCTATAGAGGACGGACGGAGAGAGGCAAAATCAACATATCCACGATTCGCTCCAACTTACCCGCGAACCGCTGAGATGGTCTCTCTGGTGTTGTACTTACTGAACGTTTGCGTGTACTCTAACGTCTTCGTGAATACTTCCGACAGTTCGGTGTCGTCGTCTTGGCTTTCTTGCTGGGCTTTCCGGTGCTCCAGTAACATCTTCACCTCTGAGATCAAGAGAGCATCAGCGTTGTCGAAATCTGCATGAAAGGGTTATGTTAATAACAACCCGTGGTTTCTGGGCTTATCGCGGTCAAACAGGCCTTTCACAGAAGCTAACCCTTTCCGAACCGGAGTTCGTTTGCATCTTCTTCGACCTCGACTTGTGTTGCCATTTTCAATTATTTTTTTTTCTATAATCGAATGATCACGTGCTATCCTTATAATACATGTGCTTGCACGGCGGGAATAAGCTGTATGGCTACCTCAGAAGCTATTATCGATGGCCTTACCACTCCAGCTGCCAATCACCATGAGCATGCGCAACGGACAAATCTGAAGCGGAAGTTGTCAGGAGATACTCCAGACCAAGAGGAGGACAAAATAAAACGAACTCCGTCACTGCACAACGGGTTAATGAGCGAGCACCCTAATACTCTGGAGGCCGGTGTTGAACGGGTGGCAATATTGGACGCTGGCGCTCAGTATGGCAAGGTTAGTACCACTTATATGCAACTAATAGGGCTACTCCAAGTTCTCAGGTTATCGACAGACGAGTAAGAGAATTGTTTGTCGATGCCGTCTTCCTCCGTCTCGATACTCCTGCCTCGAGAATAAAGTGGCATTCGGTGAGGTATGGATATTTTCCATTGCTGTTAATGGTGTGGATAGAACATATGTTACCGCCTCGCAGGGGTATAGTGATATCAGGCAGCCCGGGAAGCGTCAACGACCCTGACGTTCTGAAGTATGACCCAGCCATCTTTGAGCTAGGCTTGCCCGTCCTCGGCATATGCTACGGAGTCCAGCTGATAAACAAGCACTTTGGCGGAACCGTAACGAAGATGGAGACACGCGAGGACGGACAGTTTTCAATCTCCGTGGATACCACTTGTGACATTTTCGCGGGATTGGAGGCGGACCAACAGGTCTTGCTGACGCACGGTGACACCGTCGAAAAGGTTGCGGATGTCTTAGAAGTCGTGGCTTGGTCGGGGAACAAGGTCGCGGCTGTCGCGCACAGGATGCTTCCAATCTTCGGAGTGCAGTTCCATCCGGAGGTGGACCTCACAGTTAACGGCGCCAGGATATTGAAGAACTTCTTGTACAACGTAAGCACTCCGCTTTGGCTGCCTGTTCTGCGCCACTGCCCGCGAGCTATTTGCCACCATGTGTATTAATATAGTGAGCATTGTACCTGTACCCGTCTTGATTGCAGGTGTGTGGTTGTAAGGGCACGTTCACCCTGCAAGGCAGGGAGGAAGACTGCAAAGAGCTAATTCAGAAGACAGTCCAGTCCGGAAGTGTGCTGGTGCGTTTGATACTACCTGAAGGTCTGGGCACCCTCCCCCCCAATTTTCATTCTTCCTTCTTTTGCAGTCCTTGGTCAGTGGGGGTGTGGACAGTGCCGTGTGCACCACCCTCCTCAAGGCAGCGCTGGGTCCAGACAAGGTGATAGCCATCCATGTGGACAATGGCTTGATGCGCAAGGACGAGAGCAGGAATGTTGTAGCGTCACTTAGGGCTCTGGGCGTCAACCTACATGGTGAGGAGGGGATTTCTATGGCAGGAGTGGTCTGGGGATTGCACACTTTGGGTGGGGCCATGCACTCAACCATCTTCTCCACCTGACGCTCAGAGGTGAATGCAGCTCGGAGGTTCTACACCGCACAGACCATCGTGACCGTCACAACACCAGATGGCCAGACCCAGCATAAGCTTACTGCACCACTGCACTCTGTTGTCAATCCCGAGGAGAAGCGAAAGATAATCGGGGACACATTTATGAAGGTGTGTGTGTGTGTGTGTTGGGTGTGCCATTGTAGGCAGTGGATGTACCACATGTTGCAGGTAGTAGATGAGGTTATGGCCGAACTCCATCTTGATCCAGAGTCCGTTTTCTTGGCGCAAGGTGTGTGTGTGTGCATGTGTGCGCGTGTGTGTGCATGTGTGTGCATGTGTGTGTTGTATGTCGGTGTTGTATGTACATAGTGTTTATGAATGTGTGTGCATGTGTATGTTTAATTATGTGTGTATCTTGTATGTGTGTGTTTATGTGTATGTGTGTTGTATGAGGGTGTGCCCTTAAGGCTCCCCATACCCTCCCTTCTCCCCCTGGTCAGGCACTTTAAGGCCAGATTTGATAGAGAGTGCTTCCTCCATGGTGAGCACAACAGCTGCAGTTATCAAGACACACCACAATGACACGCAGCTGGTTCGAGAGCTGCGTTGTAAGGTATTGCACTGTTCGTGCAGCATGGCCCCCCATATATATGCTCTTGTATTTGATGCCCCCCTTACATCAGGGATGCTAAATTTATACTAGGAAGGACAATCCCTCCACATCAAGGGTGGTGTATGTACACTATGGGATGTGCTACTCATTGCATTAGCTATGAAAATAAACATACCATTATTAGCCAGTTATAGGAATGAAATACATGTACATGTACGTGCTAGCACATCCAGTGGTAGGTTCTTTAATGACATGGTTGCTCATTTTACATATATGTACAGGGGAGTACATGTACTTCAATTATTTTCAGGGAAGAATTGTAGAGCCGCTGTGTGACTTTCACAAAGATGAGGTGCGTCTGCTGGGGAAGAGTCTTGGTCTGCCAGATAGTATAGTCCACAGGCATCCATTCCCAGGTAAGTAATCACTGGCCTCATGAATTGAAGAGGGCTGTGATCTGCTTACCTCCCACCCTTCACCCTCACCCTTCCTCCTCTCCTCCCTTCACCCTCACCCTTCCTCTTCTCCCTTCACCCTCACCCTTCCTCTCCTCCCTTCACCCTCACCCTTCCTCTCCTCCCTTCACCCTCACCCTTCCTCTCCTCCCTTCACCCTCACCCTTCCTCTCCTCCCTTCACCCTCACCCTTCCTCTCCTCCCTTCACCCTCACCCTTCCTCCTCTCCCCACCCTTCTTCCTCTCCTCTCTTCACCCCTCACCCTTCCTCTCCTCCCTTCACCCTCACCCTTCCTCCTACCCCTCATTCTCCCTCTCCCTTCCCCTTCAGGTCCAGGACTGGCTATACGAGTACTCTGCCTACGTGACCCATACATTTGTGAAGACTTCTTTGTGACAAACAGATTTCTTGCAAACATAGTTGGCTACAAGCGAGCCAGTCAGAACCAACAGGCTTCACTGTACCAGTCCTTACAACGATCCGAGCAGGAGCTATTGACACGTCTGTCTGATATGTGTGCAACACTCCTCCCCATCTGCTCAGTTGGAGTGCAGGTTAGAGGGAGGGGGGAGGGGGTGGGGGTGGACCATTATGTTGACTTGGAACCTGGGTAATGAGAGAGTAAAGCCAATCAGGTGACTCAGGTAGAGGGCAAGGAGTCTTCTTCTGCACATAGCCTTTCTTCACACATTTTCCAAACATTGAATGGGAAGGGTATCATGTTTCATAATGAACGGTATCTGTAAAGGAAATGTGACAGCTACAGCTGTAGGTAAATAATTGTTTGTTGCATGGTACTCTTTGTTACAATCAGATGGATCCCTCCCCCGTCAGGATCATACTCTCCCCCCCCCCCCCCCCCCCCCCCCCCCCCACCCCCACCCCCCAGTTAGATTTGTACTGTCTTAGTGACCATGTATGTGTTATCCTTTCATTGCCCCCCTCCCCCCCCCCCCTCCCTCCCAGGGAGACAGTAGATCATACAAGTACGTTGTGGCCTTGTCATCAGAAGATCCCAATGTCAAGTGGGAAGATGCATTCCAACTGGCCAAGCTGATACCAAAGATATGTCACAACATAAATAGGGTAGGTCTAAATGGCGATGGGGGAGGCCTAAGCGTGTAATGGGGGGGGGGGGGGGGGGGGCTGATCGTGTGATGGGGGGCTGGTCATGTGATGGGGGGCTGATCATGTGATGGGGGGCTGATCATGTGATGGGGGGCTGATCATGTAATGGGGGGGCTGATCATGTGATGGGGGGCTGGTCATGTGATGGGGGGCTGATCATGTGATGGGGGGGCTGATCATGTGATGGGGGGCTGATCATGTGATGGGGGAGTGATGATGTGATGGGGGGCTGGTCATGTGATGGGGGGCTGATCATGTGATGGGGGGCTGATCATGTGATGGGGGGCTGATCATGTGATGGGGGGCTGATCATGTGATGGGGGAGTGATGATGTGATGGGGGGGCTGGTCATGTGATGGGGGAGTGATGATGGGATTGGATTGTGATGGATGGGCTGAGTGTGTGATTATGTCTGTTTATGCTATGTCTATCCCACCATCCGTACGCCATTCACACAAGAGTGACGTGGGTGTTTGGGGGTGCTGTTCATGGCCCCATTGAGGATATCACGCCCACTTTTCTCACTCCCAACGTCTTGGCAACCTTGAGGGAAGTAGACGACATAGCTCACGCGTCTCTGCTGAAGCACAGTGAGAGTCCCATCCATCTGTGTAGACTTTGCCACGTTAAACCACATGACTCTTTTCCCTCCACCTTGCCGGGCTTTGAAGATGCAGTGCGATGTATTAGCCAGATGCCTGTTGTACTCATCCCCGTGCACTTTGATCGAGACACTCAGCAACGGCCAATGTTACCGTCTTGTCAACGTTCTGTGGTGATAAGAACTTTCCTAACTTCAGACTTTATGACAGGTGTGCCAGCAATTCCTGGCAAAGACCTTCCAATACATGTGAGGAAATTATAGCTTTGGATTCTGCTTGTAGTTATTTACAGTGGTGTGTGTGTGTGTGTGTGTGTGTGTGTTGTAGGTGTTAGAGGACATGGTAAAGAATATTCAGGAAGTACACGGTATATCGCGTGTTTTGTATGATCTCACTCCCAAGCCTCCTGGGACCACAGAATGGGAATGAGCCCATTTTTAATTCACCTCACTATTCTTCGTATATAAACATCTATGTTTTTTGGTTCATGTTTTTGTTATCTGAAAAGAAATGTTTGCTTATATCGCGATATACACATGTATCAACGTAGAGAGGTCTTGGATCGGATTGAATGGCGGCGGGGTGCGGGTTAAAAGATCACGCTCGCGCATGTGCGTGCCGCGCCGGGCGGAAAGCTCCGGCCGCTGCCACGCCGTCCATTTATACAATTGTCACGCGGAATCATGGCAAGCGTCGAAAAGCCCGTCAGTGTAGAAGCGAACGTACCGCTGCCGGAAGTAAAGGTCAGAAAACGGTCGATGCGGAACCGAAGGAACAGAAGGAAGCTTCTGAAAACGACGCCCGAGGACAGTTCGAGCGAGTGTAGCGACAGCGGCGGCTCGTGTTCTACTGCCGGTACGGCGTCTACGTGTATAGGTCTCAAGTTCAACCTGGTCCAGACGGACGACAGCGGGAAATATCTGTGCGTAAGCTGCGCAGAGAACGAGGCGAAGTTCTACCTCAACCGCTTCGCGCGAGGTAGCATCGGCAGATGTATACTGTTCAACGACAAATGGCTGACGCCGAACGAGTTTCAAGCCGTCTCCGGTCGCCAGAGCTCCAAGGACTGGAAGAGAAGCATCAGGCTACGGGGGCGGTGCCTGAAGGAGTACATCTATCAGGGACTCTTCCAAGAGCACGTCAAGGCGTGTGCGTGCCGCGTCTGCTGCGGTAAGGGTATTGAACACACCGAGAGTGAGGTCACCCTGGCACCCAAGAGGAGGAAGCTTAGCAATGGCGAGCGTAGCCAGATGCACGTTGAAAGCACCCCCCTAAAGACTCCTTTGACGGGAACCTCGGAGAAGAAGAGGGGCCGGCCCCCGAAGACGCAGAAAGTGTGGTCACCAAGCGGAGGTAAGTTGATACAGGCGGTACAAAGCAACATACAATGTGACCATAAAGGAAGAGATTATCTATCGTGGTTAAGTACTGTGTACTAATTTTTTATTTTTTTTGCAGAAGTTGCACAAGAGGTAAGCTCGAATGATGGAGATCTCAACGTCACTGCTGAGGATGAGGAAGAAGAAGAGTTCGATCTGCCTGCCCCCGTAGGCAAGTGCCCGCGTTTATTAGCTAGACAATACTCATCGCTTCCCGACACGCCCCCTATAGAACACATTCATTTCTGATGAATAGCGAGTTCAAATAGGTTCATTTCTTTCTCTCGCGCAGACTCGCCATGTCCCCGTATTTCTCGTAAAAGTTCTGGGTACAGGACAGAGTTGGGCACATTCGCGAGGAAGCCAAGCTGCTGGGACCGGGACGAAGTAGCGGAGTTCTTGCGTTTACACGGCTTCGGGGACTATGCCAACGCTTTTCAAGATGCGGACATAGATGGAGTCAGCCTGTTCCTTCTGAAGGAGTGCCATATGGTAGAACGGTTCAGCATGAAGCTGGGACCAGCACTACGACTGCTGGACACTGTTAGCAAACTCACGCATCCACCCATATCCTGATGTGCAATAATTGAAAACCTTTGTTGTTTACCTATTGCTTCAGAAAAGCACATCCCCCCCCTCCCTGTAGTCCTAATTAAGCTATGGAAGCATTATATAGGGAAGCGTTATTCATGCTTGCTCGACAGGGTATGGGGTGTCCGTTATATCCCTGTGCACACAGCTTATCAGGCTGCACCTCTTATAACCTGCAATGCTATTTTATTGTTTAAACGGTCACACAAAATTTTCGCAAACACTTCCAATCAAATGCCAAATTCTTTAACGAGGAGGTCGAGATTTCTTGAGCTCACGTGCTCGAGGAGGTCCCGACCGCCCATGTAAGGACACTGCAAGTCTGAGTGTGGACCACACAGCCTCTGACATCTGACTTGTGGCATGTGTGGGGCTGCTGGCTTGTCTTTGCACATTGAGAGCCGTCAGTAAATGCTCAATGGCTTCCCTGCGGTGAGAGAAGGGAGGGGGGAAAGAGGGGTGTGGTCATCAGTACAGTACGTTACCTGTAAGCCTTCAGGTTGATGCAGCTGATCCCGAGGTTGTATCTGGAACGTGTAAACCCAGGTAAGTACTGAAGTGCTTGTCTATAGGCGTGTATGGCCTGGGAACCAGTCAGAGGTGGGGTGAAGGATGTAAAGAGAGGAAACACTAGCACACAAAACCACACTCTCTTCACTTCTGCTGCTGTTTGCAAGCGTAGCTCCAAGCTTGTTCCAAAGCATAGCGTCCTTAAAGACAAGACGGGTAATATAAGTACACACCTCAGGACACCTCAGGATACCTCAGGTCTCGCCTTCAGGGCTGCGGTGAAGCAGTCTACAGCTTTGGGGTACTCACCAGAGAGGTTGAAGAGTACCCCTAACCCTACCTAAGCACATGGACATGTGACACATCACCCAGCACAGTACGGGGGACAGACCTGCACATCTGGGTCCAGTGTGTGTGGCGATGTCTGAGCTGCCCTTATGTACAGACCCACTACTGCAGCATGATCATCCCTGAGGGGAGGAGGGAGGGGGAGGTGTGGGATCAAGGAGACATCATGACTAACAAGTCATAAAGACAGGGCCACAACAATAGAAAGTGTGTGTAT